>CM075289.1:10066391-10439257 GCA_037672795.1 Lagerstroemia speciosa | reverse complement strand
TACAATTTCTCAATTTTCTCATTTTGTTTTGCCTTTCTTCAACTTTGATGGCTTTCTTATTTTTGTCAATCCGTTAAAAAGTCCATGTCATTATATATTTATATATAAGTGCCAACTGATCTGCTACTCATGAAGTGTTGCATTTGCTTCCTAAGAGCTCAGTCAAATACATATGGCTTAAACTTCCATTATCTTTAAGTAGTCTATGGCCTGATCAAATCCTTCTACATAAACATCTGTCCTTTCATTATCTCCTAGTTGGTTGTGGATGAATGTTGGCAAAAAAGCTCAATGGACTCAAGTGAGGGAGAAAGAAAAAGTTGTATAATATAAGGTTACTTCCTCTTCTTAGATGCTAGAAGAAGTAGAACTACGAGAGAAAGCTGAGAAAAGTAATTAAAGTAAAAAAAAAAGAAAAAAGATTGGGTTGGAAGAGAAATTTTAGAGATTGAATAAATAAAAATGTGTTTAAATGATAAAATTTCTAAATTTTGATAAAAGATAAAAAGACAAGATAGTAATTGCAAGTTTTAAAAATAAAAATTAGTTTTAATATAATTTAGTGTTATATTGGATTTTTAACGAAATGTTGAGGAATAATTAAAGTGGTAGTAAAATAGTGGATGTTTGAATTAAATTTGTGATGAAAAAAATCTGGGAATTAAACTATTAATTCACTGAAACATTGCGCATCAAAGTGAAAGTTTGCGCAAAAAATATTAGATTTGGTGTCATTATATCACGTGACGCTATGTATAACTTTTTTTACGGTATTTTAATAGCTATACTAGTGATAAAATAGTGGATATTAAGTTAAATGGGGGGGTGGGTTGGTGGAACTGGATTTTTTCACTCTGTAAGTTGCACCCCTATCCTGGGGAGTCGGGCGCAACTGAACGGTTGAGTATGAAGTGCGCGTGATATGCTTGTTCTGAGCAGCAGCGCCGCCAGATATGCTATCCCGGCAAATTGTCGTCGCCTTCCGCGCGCCACCTTTACCCTATTCTCTTCGATTCCGAACCATATGTACACATCGGTCAACTTCTCCAAGTAATCTTTTCACCTCGCACAAATCCGTGAACCGGCCTTTCGAACCGTTTCAAGCGGATTTGAGGCTGAGCAGTGATGGTAACGAAGAGGAAGAAGATGGTGGGAAACCAAAGAGAATCGTTCAAATTCCCAGACAGAAATACATTCCCGTCTCAAAGGCAGACCTTTTGGACGCCATTATGGTGTCCGTGTTCGACACTCCGGAAGATGCGCGCCAGTTCCTCGATGTATCATCGTAAGTCGTCTCTTCTTTGCCAGCGCATTCTCCCAAGCAACCTAGACTACGATTACTAACTTCCAATTGGATACAATCTCATCCCTCTCAGTCAACTAAGGCACTTGTGCTCTTACCTATCAACGGTTTTCCGAATTTGTTATTTTCCCCATCCGCTTAACTCCAATGTCTTGTGCTCCCTATTTCAGGTGCCTGGATTCTGTACTTCATGCGGAGCATAAAGGTATTTTGGAGGAAATGCGAGCCAGTTATTCTGTCTTTACTGCTTTTGTGGAGAAGGACGGAAACGAAGATGGTGAACAGCTTCGGAAAACTGACGTTAATTTGATGGTATACGACTCAACTAAGAGTGACTTAATGGAGGAGACATTTAGTGCGGCGGGAGAGAGGGATCCACGTAATCAGCGGGCTCCTTCTATGTTTGACATGGTGCTGAAGCGCATAAAAAATATGACATCTGATGACAGAAACTCTAGGTTTGTCAGCACTATCACATTGATCTTTGGGTTATTCCAACAGGAACAAACACTCATACACATTACTATCGAATGCTATATCATCTCAATTCCATGGTTTAGGGAAATCTGACTTACCACACCCATTTTTCTTAGAGCTGCTATTGCTACTCGTTTCCAGCGGTATTTCACGCTGCTTCTTCAGGATGCTCAGTTTGAGGAACTATCAGCTAAGGATTTGACGCTGGTGTCCGCATTGAACACCGACTACCTTCTTACTTTGCCTATATCCGTGGACTGGAAAAAAGCTTATGAGTCCAATGCAATAATATTCAGGTATATCTGCATGTTCTAGAATGAAGGCTTATGTTTCTTGTCAACGTTCTAGAGTTGATTAATGTGTTAAAAACTGTTTAACCATTTAATGACTAGATTGTATTTCGGCCACTGGATGGGCCAAATATTTGCTGAAATTGTTTGCTCCCTAAGAACTCGTTATTTTTGCTGCAAATGCTGAGATTATGGAAGTTGGAAGTAAGTCATTTGGATGTTCTGCTGAAAGGCTTTTATTATGCCACATGGCATCTAATCTTAATTCCTCATGTCTTCAAGATAGTCAAGTCTCTACAAGTATATATGTGTTTCTAGTCATCTAAATCTTTAGTCCAAAATCATCTTGTATCTCAGCATAAAAGCTTTGAAGGTCTGAAAATTTTTCATTTACATAACAAGCAAAGCTGACTGCTACAGTAAGCATCTTGTCAAAAATATTGAGAGTTTGGCAATCTTTTTGTATTTCTATCTTGTATGGTCTGCTGTCCTCTTGCCGTCTTGGTCCATGGTAGTGTTTCCTGTTTCTTACGGTTTTCTACCAGCATCCAATATAGAACCCTGCCTCATTTTTCCTTTTCTGGTTTCATTACGATGGAACTGTTTCAGTAAGACAGTGACCCGTCCTTGAACTTCCACCCAATCAGGATCATTGACTGGATGACATTGGTGCAGTCAGTCATGTCTCGTCTCTGATCACATGCCATGTGGATATTCTTGATTAGTTGCTTGGTGATTGTCAACAGTATTGCTTTACTCTCTGAAAGAATATCGAGAATGGTTGACTAAATGAAGGAACTCTAGGAGCTTGTTAATATTTAATTCTTTATTCACTTGTCAGACAAGACAAAAGCTGCTTGTTCTTATTATTTCAAGCATGAGTCTATCTGTTTTGCAATAAGTCATTTAGTTGCCAAAAATGATACTATTCACCTTAAATCATTCAGGAATGCTAATAGTCATTTATTTGCCAAATATGATACTTTTCACCTTTCATCTTTCAGGCGTGGATATACAACTGAAAAGCAGAAGGGCTTGTTATTAGCTGAAAAACTGGATTACATACAGTCCAAACTTCTTCAGGGAATTTTCTTTGTCATATCAAAACCACTAGCAAAAGTTGGCTCATGGATTCTTGAGGTTAATTTCTTCTCCTTAGACATTTTTTCCCCTAAATAATGAGGGACTTCACTTTAGGGTCGCCAACCTCCTGCACAACCACCCTACAAGTCATGGAGTTCTGTAAATACTCTCATAGATTGGTTTACCAATAGCAACATCTATGAAAGAGTTCTTTGGTGCACAATATTGGGGACATATAGCCCGAAACTTATGAAAGTTTTTATTACTACACTAACCATTGGTTGGTTCATACGCAAGTATGATTGGTTATCATTTTGGAATTCTCACAAGTTTGCAGAATCGAATTTTGATCAAACTAATGACCTTAAATGTAAAGTCTTTCAAGAGCTCTATTACTTTTAAAACTCATATATTTGAAAACTTAAGGACATATGAACTTTTTCCTTATAAATTTCAGGTTGCTTCTTGTAACTCACCAATTGGCTTTAAATTCGCAATACAATCTGTATCTTCTTCAAGGATTCTAACTTCTGACAGTCATTACTGTTGTCAAGCGTGTTTTGTTGTTGCACATAAGAAGCTTGCAGCATGAGTATGAGCTGCAGCCTAAGCAAGTACATGTATCATGCCTAATTGTTATTGTATAAAACATACTTGGAAAGAGTTAACATGTGTGATTTACTTCTAATAATATACTAGTTCACAAGGTACCAATGCTTAGCTACAGCATAACAATCGGATCTAGATCAAAAGAAATTAGTACTGTCAATTCTCATCGCTTAATCTCACTGTGTTGAGAGAAATGCATGTTAATACTTTTATAATGATGTTCAATTTGTTCATCAAATGGTCCAAGTGCTGATATTTTCTTACTTTTATGTTATTTTCTTATTATATCTCTATCTTGTCATTTTTTTTCTGTTTATGAACTTTCAGTTGACATTGTTTTCTGGAATTTTGACTTATTCTCTTCTTTCTTGAAATTAATAGACCATTGAAAGTAGTAATTCAACTCAAGAACTGAAAGTTTGGACCAGCAGAATGAAGCAACTTTTTTTGGATGCTTCCAATTTTCGAAGGTCATATTTTCATGGGGATCAAAATTCCTTTGATAAGCTTGAAGTGGGATCAGAATTACTTCCGGAGCTCCCTCTCTGGGTTGCATCTCAAAGGGCAATAGCGCGATATGAATCTTTTCTTTCATCTGCTGGGCCTCGTGAAAGGCTCTTGCGAAAATTGCTTACATGGACCGGACTTGCCCCCCCTGCACCTGAAACACAACTTGAGCTTGGGAATGATAGCAATGCCACAGAGCATTACTTAAGGTTCGTTTGAAATAATTTAATCATTTTCCTTAAAAGTAGCCTCTCCACTTGCTAGATTTATCAAAGACATCCTCTCCCCCTCCTATTATCATATTCTTTAGAAATATTCAGCAAGAAAAAATCATACTCATTAGAAATTTAATACTAAATTAGGATAAGTTTTGAGGAAGAGAAGAGAAATACATTCTATAATGCTTCTCTGTACATGATTTTTTGACTTATAGAGGTTCTTACCTTGTGAAAAACAGAATATGAATTAAATGGACCTGTTACTAACACCTAGTAAGTAACTGGCAGGCTTAACCACTAAAGGACAACATGCTTATCTAAAATGAAAACTCACAGCTAACTACGGCTACTTAGGGACAGATTCCAAGTCCATCGATAGTTAACACTCCCCTCAGGCTGTTGAGTACAAATCTTTCATTTCCAGCTTGCTGATAATGTCCCCCAATATTTGTCTCCTTTTCTGAGCACGTCAGCCACCTGGCTACTTGTAGGCATGTATGGAGTGCAGATCCGTCCACTTTCCAGCTTCTCCTTAGTGAAGTGTCGGTCAATCTCTATATATTTCGTTCGATCATGTTGCACCGGATTGTGAGTAATGTTTGCGGTAGACTTGTTGTCACCATAAAGTCTCATTGAGGCATTCCACTTGATCTTCAAATCATCATGTACAATCTTCAACCACAATAATTCACATATCCCTTGAGCTATTGCCTGAAATGGCTTTTGCACATGAATGGGCAGCAACATTCTGTTTTTTAGTTCGCAATGTAATCAAGTTTTTTTTTAAGAAAAGTACAATAACTTGTTGCAGACCTTCGATCAATGGGTGATCTGGCATAGTCGACATCCGTATAGGCTTCAATCATAACCTCTGAATTTCTTCTGACTTTCCCGGGACAGCTCTTTAGATATCGGAGGATCCTATAAACTGCTTGTAGATGAATTTCCTTGGGAGCATGCATCGTAATGCTTTCAGCTTATGTAATATCTGGTCGGGTATGTGAGAGGTAGATCAACTTTCCCACAAGTTTTTGATATGTCTTTCTATACTGAATCATTTCACACCATTACTGGTGAATTGAGCCCGCTTTTGCTGGAACCACCAGAGTGAGAGTAGGTGTGTTCTCTCGTCATGATGCATTTAAATCCTCGTTATCTGAATCCATGTTTCGGTTGACTTATGGTTTGAAGTGCATCTAGTATTAGACCCAACCATGTGTCATAATGTGGAAGAGGATGCATACCTTCATATATGCTCTTTATGCAAAGTGACTGATTGTTAAGAAATTTACAGCTGAAGAAGTTTTTTCTTAGTCAATCCTAAAATTGGCCAGCAGACGCAAATCTATCTACTGTTTCTACATTATGCTTAGTATAGAGAGAAACTGATCATATTGACAGGATTTTACAGTACTTAAATTCTATTTGACAGTTGGCTGCCATATTGAAAGAAATGTTGTTTCCTAGGCCAATTTTCTTATCAAGGATATCACTAGGGGACATATGGAAGCCTGCAGTGCAGAGATGGTATGAAAATGATATTTGGCAAGCATTGAAAACCTCCATTTCCATACTTATCTCCCAATCTATCCTTCAGGTATTCTATCCCAAAATATCAATTCTGCTTTTCATTGTCTACACAAATCTATGTGGCCCCCATCCTAAGATGTCTAGAAAATAACATTCATATGCCACTTCTTTTTACATCACCCTATTTTTTATTACCTTTTTTGTATTACTTATGCAGATGTGTGAAACTATACTTTGTCTGTCAATAGCAGTCCCTCAGGCTTTCCACGTGCAGACTAGACTATAGAAAATAAACATAGAATAGTGATTATGAAGAATAAAACTATGAACATGAGATTTCTTACAGCACCATGTTACACAATCACTGTACTGAATCCTTAAACTGGTAAAGAGCACCAACATCTGTATCACCTTTTAGCAGAATTAATCTTGAGAAACTTTGTAAATCTTTTCACAAAGGAAAAAGGTCTGTTGTCAAAATTTACTCGTGTGTCCTTCCAGCTTTATGTGATTTGGATGGATCTGTCAGCCAAAACAATTGTGGTTTTTCATAATAATATGCCTATTCGCTATGTGGAATACATTGTATTTACTACTTTCTGCATTTTCTTTTTTGAACTTTGGTTTCTGCATTTTCTGTGAAGGCTTGAACATTAAATAAGTCATTTTATTAATCTGCAGCAATTCAGTTCAAAAGCTCATGTACAATACTACTTTCTACATTTTCAATCCAAATCATAATTCCCTGATAGTTTAAAATCATCTTACTAGTACAATACATGATCAGCATGTCTCTTATTGCCTATTCAGTTGTGATTTTGGGGTTATTCAATGTGGTGATGTTTCTCATAGATTAATTTCTAGTGTCTTTGGGAATTAGGAAGCAGCATTCCAGGAATTGATATTGCTTTATTTCAAAGAAGTGGATGAAAGGGATGCCGATGCTGAATCTGGGGTTGAATTGCAATTAAAAATCTACAACTCAATCCCAATACCGGATTTGCCTGTAAATTGCTTCTGCACCCTTTCCCCTTATGCTTCAGTTAAATCTTTTTGTGGCGTTCTTTTGATAAATTTCTATTTATCATATATTTCAAATGTTGTCTTATATAGGTTATTTTCCCTCACAAGAAGCTATCATTCCGCATCATAGACACGGTATGTTTTCCCTCATAAGTATTGGTAAAGGCCATGCATATCCTTTGATGACAGATAGATCCTCTTTAAATGTGGCTTCCTTGTTTTCTTTTTTATGTGTTTTTCCGCCTAACTAAGCTCTGTTCAAAATCTAACATGTACAGCAAAGCCAAACTCCTTGTCCAAAGCACATCTGAACTGACCTCTTAAGAGTAGCTTTTGATAAATGGTGGGAATATTCGTTCTCACAACCTTCAGCATATATCTCCAAGCAAAAAAATTATACTCATATAGTTGTTCTAAGGTAACATAGCATTATGTATTGACAGAAGAAAGATTATTTATTAAGGCTCAAATTTCAACTGTGGAAAGAAAAGGATTTTAAAGAAAAACTTGGGCGAGAGCTAAATACTTAGTAAAAGGAGTAAGGGCAGCTGATTTTGCAAAATTTATTAGGCAAAGCTGTTTGAATATCTCCATCACCCTTCACAACCATGGGATAGGCTGTATATACTAGTTACACTGGGTTTTCTACCGATTATGATCAATATTTCACCTTGGTGGTCTTCAACCTAGGATTAAACCTTTAGTCTAATTGTTTTCATCTGTACGAACTATTGGAGAAGATGGCAACTGGACCAAAAGTCTTCGCATCAGTTGCTTAATTAGCTCTTTTAAACTTTCATTGTAGGTTCGCTTGGATGTCGCCACCTTATTGGGACTTCTTGCCTACTTCATAAACTATAAATTCGAAGATATCTTGTCCTCTCCGTATGTCCTCTTTCTTTTCAAAATAGATTTATCTTTACAAATTCATGAGTATTGCTCTCGCATCATTTTTCATTGTAGAAGGGGGAGGGCGGAAGCCATCTGGATATTCGATGTTTCTCGTATCCTTCTTTTTTGCTTCTTATAGACCTTTAAATGGGCATACCAATCTGGTCATCATGGAAAGTATTCTTCCACTAGTCTCTTTTTTATGTGCATGGGTTAGTGTCCCTGGATGCTTCTCATAGTGCTTTACAGCTTTACTCTTTACCTTTTCTCCTTTAAATGGGAATGAGGAAAGACAATGCTACTGTTGGTCATTCATCTTTTACTGATGAAAAAGATAACTATGTCACATTAGGAATCTGGATTTTCAAACTTATTCAATGGGGCTGGACTCCAGAGTGTATCAACCATGTCAAACACATTGGTATTTCTGTGTCGAATTTTAGAGCCCTCTTATGAAGCTAGTCCTTCATAGTTGGGAAAAAATAGATATGAGAACAAGAATGCTAATATTTAGAATTGCTTATTTCCTATTTACTGGAGGAAGGTGTAACCTTCCCTGAAAACAACCTAGCAAATATGCCAGTTCTCCAATCTTGAGATGGATGCAGTCTTATTCAAGGCTGCCCGTGTGACAGCTTCGGGATCAAAAAGCTGCCATACCAATGTTGCAGCCATGTGGTGGCTGAGCAGCTGCCTGATGGACTAGCCACAGTCTCTTTTTTTCCTTTTATTTTGTGACAAATAAATAATTTTACCTAGAACAAGTAGGTGCAAATGCTCATATATAAAAGGACCGGGCCTGTACAAAAAATCGTGAGTATGACATCAAATCGATCATGTTCATGATACCAAAAGTGTAATTCCTCGCCGATCTATCTAGGCCCTGCTATTCTCTAAGTAGTCCAAAAATAGAGGGGAAAAAAAAGGTATCATCCTAATAGAACTCTCTTGCACTTGGAATTGCAAATTCCAACCCATGCTTTCATTTCTCCCATCATCACCCACTCAATCCCCATTATCATGTGTGCCACTACCCATAGCCTCCCAAGTCAACTGATAATGCAGCTACGGGTGATTTACTGACTCTTCCTCCCCTTTACACAAGAAGCATTGGTTGATAATAATCTTCAATCCCCTTCTCAAATTGATGATCATGAGTACCCAACCTCACACCACCTCCCAAGCAAAGAAGTGCACCTTCTTAGGGATTTTCTTTTGCTAGACTTGTTTCCATGGAAAACTGCTCAATGGCTTCCCTCCATGTGAGTCTTTCATGCAAGCAGAGAAATTACTCTCAGGCTGACTATCATTACAAATATGCTTTCCTTTACATTGGTAGTTTGTCATCTATGCTCCTTCCAGTTCAACCGGTTCTCTCCTCAGTGCATCTAACTAGGGACGGATCTAGAAAACTTGCTCAGAGGGGCGATCGTGGCCTCCGAAATCCATCCCTGGGTCTAACTCTACGCAAGACATCGTAGAAATCCACAAAAGACTTGAAACCGTGTCGCCAACACCTTCTACACTATCTTATATATAGCGCTCACCAAACTTATCAATTGGAAACCTGATATTTATTATGCCCACTTCTTCTTTGATACGAGACAAATGAAGTTAGAATTGATATTCCTCACAAATTTTCCTTAGCTGTAGAACTTTCTGAACAGGGCCGTAACATCATCTTTCACGATGCTCCAATTATCCCTGAAGAATGCCCAGGTGAAGTCTTCCGGTCTTGGGGTCTCATCATATAGTTTCTTTTACAAAAATTATATATTTTTTCTTTTACAAAAATTATATATTTTTTCTTTTACTACCTCCAATTCTTCTGTCATGCTACCCTTGCTGACAATCTTCCTCATGATATTGAAATTCAAACGTGCACAGGCTGATCTATGAAAGAAAGTCGTGTTCGTATTGCCTTCCTGCAGTCAGAGCTTCCTAGATCTCTACTTCCATGCTATCTTCTCAAATCTACACATCTTCACTAGTTTGCTTTTTGATGCAGGTCCTTTGCAATCTACCATCCTGTCGAAGTTCATCCTCCACAACTTGCTTATCAAGCCATCCAACTCAGCCAACAATAATTCTTTTTTGCCTAGTTTGGTCATTACCACCCCCCCTCTTCCAACCTTTCAACTATTGCTTCAGTAACTTTGGCTTTTCCATGAGGCAAAAACTGGCATTCCACTCCACCTCAAAAGACAACCACCACCGTATGATTCTTTCTGCATACCTTTCCTACCTAACCAAAAGTTTTCGAGTCTGAAGTGCGTTGGTCCCTAGTATACCCATTTGGAAAAGGATCGGATGATGGTGTGTCAAAACTCTAGATAAAAGTCTCTGTGGCAAGTCGGGGACAACTGTCTCCCATTCCTTTGATGCCAAAGACCGATCATTCCTAGAGAACTAGGCTACTCCCTATTATTAGTCCAAGTATATAAACCTCCTGTCGATGGAAGATCCACCAGCATCAACTCTGCAATCAGATCCTCAAACTCTCTAAAGCACCCATAATGATGCCTTCTTCCCAACCTCTCACTTGGATACAAAATTGTGTTAGGTACCCCCATAATCCACGGGAACCCACATCTCTCTAATACAGTCCTCTCATAGTGCCTGTCCCTTCACTTGGTCCATACACTCCGGTTTTGACCCACTGGCATTTGTCTTAATCAAGAGAAATAAGCATGAGATGGAATGCTCTCTCTGACTATCCAAAAGCTTTAATCATTCGCTATTTCATCCTTATCCCCTTAATCCAAAAATCAACCTGACAAAATAATGATTCACTTGCCATTTTTGTCTCCATCAAACATGCTAGTTCTGCCCTCCAAGTCTTCGATCAGCCTCTCACCTATCCTCTCTTCCGGGGGGTCACTTAAGCCCCTCAAATTCCATACTACATTGCATCTATTCATCAACTACCGCATAGCCCCTCCTCTTCCCAGGTTCCCCTACTTCCCCGAGCCTTCCATGTTCGATTTCTCTGACCAAAGCCTGAAATTCCTCCTCTTCTTCTCCAACTGTCAGTCCCAACATTCCCCTGATTTTTGGAGCTAAGGTCACAGTCCACTCCACAAAACCCGGTTCTCCTTTCCCTATTCTACACCAGCCAATTGCCCAAACTCACCTCAGCCTCCTCCACCCTGCCACTACCCTCATTAACTCCCACTGCCTGCTGTTCTTCCTCTCTTGTGCCATCCTATCTGACCTCCTCATGTATTTCGTTGAAAAGTCCCGTTCAGCAGCCCCCACAGAATGACTAATAAGCAGAGAAACTAAAGGAAAAAAAGAAAAACGAAATACCACATCAGCATGAAATTGTGGGGCTTGATGTTGAGTAATTACTGAGGATGAATGATGAATTTATGGAAATATGTCATGAAAAGATATAATAAAAACATGGTCTGTAGAGAAACGAATAGCCCAGCACTCCAGGATACAGGGACTCGCTTAACCATTTTGCTTGCTTTAGCAGCTGATCTAAATTTTGCAGGTATAGGACCTTTGATTGTTAAAGCTAAGGTCTTCTCGTTCCACTGACTATTGTTACCCTTTTACAAATTTTTCTAATATCATTTTGTATATGATTTAACACCGTTTTTACTATTAGTAAGATAAGGGAAATGAAGGTCAGCATGTTTATTATTTTTATGCACCGCAATCTGCAGTTTTAAACTCCTCTCTTTTTAAATCGTCTCAACTATTTTAGCTCTTCGTATTGTTTGCACCTTTATTGGTATGCTTTCTATCAACCTTCTAAATCAAGCTATAAGAAGGGGATGATGGTGCTACTTGTCAGCATCTCTCTACTTTTTCCAATGGACTACCACCAATATGTATGGGATGAAATCTTAAGCTGCTTGAATATCTTTTGGTTACTCATTTTGTCCTCAATAAAGGTCACTTGCTGGTATTCCCATGGAAGACTGCTGTTTGAGGTTGCATGTAACTGACCAAATTCTGGCTTACTCTTGTTTCATAATCTAAATGCAGGTCAGCGATACTTTTTGATGCAATTGCTATTTCTGCACTTGTAATATTTGTGATCCGTGTGATGTTGGGTTATAAGCAGACCTGGGATAGGTATCAAGTGAGTAATGTTTTTAACTTTCTGATCAAGAGAGTTTGCATTAATATGCAGATGCATCCTCTGCATTCATATTCTAGTTATGAAGCACTTACATGAGCACTTATTCTTGCAGCTATTGGTCAACAAGACACTTTATGAAAAAACTGTAGCAAGCGGTTTCGGCTCAGTTCATTTTCTTCTGGATGCCTCTGAGCAACAGAAAGTAAGGCAGTCCTTTTATAACTGTTAAAAATAATTTACTAATAACAGAGCTGATCAATTTCAAGGAACAGATGCTGGTGCAGAACTTGAGAATAGAGCATGTCTAAGCAAACCACTCCATTGACTAATTCCTTTTTGTTGGTTTGTATGAGCTTTATGACATACCCTTTGTCCATGCAGTTCAAGGAAGCGATATTAGCATATGCAATCCTGTTGAAGGCTAACAATAGTCAGGTACTTATATGAAGTCTTAGTTCTTTCTTTTGCCACCATAATCAACAGTCAGCCATTAATAGTTACAATTATAGGTACTAGTCCAAATATCAAGGCAAAATCTAACCTAGTCTCTTCTCACTCTTGTAATGTATGAAATGATGATGACTATATATACTTGGTAAGCACTTGTTTTCTGATGCAAAACTCATCTCAAAGATGTCATACTTGAGAATGACATACCGATGTACGCATAGACAACATCAGTAGATAACTGACAGCTCCCTCAGTAATTTCATATTTATAAAGTCATTGGTGAAAATTAAACGGAATGAGAATGGTTAAAAAATGTGTGGATGCATGTGCATGTGTGTCGAGCAACCTTGATGTGAGGAAAGCTTCTTTCTGATTTCTAATGCTACGAAGAATTCTGATGCTATTCCAGGTGAACAACATTAAAAGCGGTTTATATATGTTCATAAACTTTGATTTGGTGTCTGATTATGTTGCACTTCGGGAAACGGATTTTTCAATGTTATGATATCCCTTACTTTTTCTCAGAAATATAAAGGACCATAATTAGTTGGTTTCTAATCATTTTCTTGTAAAACAATGCTGGTAATTATGTTGTCTGAGAGCTACCAGGAGCAATGCCGTCGAAGTACTTTCAGGTTTCTGCTCTTCCTGGAGGCTGATCTCTCTCTTGTGCTGACTGCAGATGAATTGTCGCACGAGAATTAAAGACGAATGTGAGAGATTCATGTATGATGTGTTCAAACAAAAGGTGAGTGCACTAGTTAGTCAATAATTTATGCACGGTATGGTTGATTGCATGTTTCTCAAGAAAGGGAATGAGTCGATGCAGGTAGAAATGCCAGTGGACAAAGCAGTGGACACTTTGTCGAGGTTGGGTCTGGTGACTGAAACATGTGCAAATGGATTTACCTGTCTCCAAGCCATTCCTTGCCCTACGGCATACCAAGTGCTCAAGGAACGGTGGAATAATCTTTCCTTCTGAGTTTTTGAAGCCCTGTCTGCTTTTGCCATACATTTCGCTCAAAGAAGACGCTAGAAAAATTAATATGCATAGGTTATAATAATATATTTCACATGAATGTACCAGTGCAAAATTCCATGTAGTTCAGTTGCAACATCTCTCCATATACCCAGAGTGGTACCAAGGGTTGTAAAATAAGATTCTCTGAGAATGGTGCCCTATAAAAAAAATTTTCCACTTCGTATGCTTCTCGAATTGAAAGGATGACTCATTATGATTTTTAGACAATGCGACTTTTCTTCCAGACGGGACCAACAACATCAAACGAGGAAAAAGAAAAGTCAAAACAACTATAAACTTTCAACTAAAACGGTGAAGAAAAATGGAGCAGTTGTGAACTGTTGGCAGGTGAAGTATTGATTGGCTGAACAAGTTGACAGGGAAGTATCTAACATCCTTATTTCCCTGATGGACTGTTTCCCACTGTAACAGGAATGATTTTCCAATAGTTTTAGGGTATGCAACATCTCCTTTTTGGGCAGGATGATGAAGCAATATCACGGTAGCTACCCATTAGGGAATGGTTGGCAAGATTTATCCTATAATCCTGCAACAATTCCACAGGCCTAGGATGCAAGGGAACCCTAAGCCCTCAAATTAGAATATGCTTATATAGAGTCATTTCCCCATCCCGACTGCCGACTGGCATGCCTCGAGGCTAGGTAGTTAGGGCCTGAGCAAGGGGCTTATCCCTCTGGTCTCGACCACCTTCTGGTAAGTGTCCCATGTTACATCATTCTTTATGCCATCACAAGTGAAATAGATATACGTAACTGTTGCATCAACATATAATTATGGTGGAAGTTCAACATTGCAATGCTCACAATTATCCATGCAAACAAACATAAAATTAGAAACCAACTACATCAAAATACATTCAGACATGATGGACTCATCTAGTAGACGACCCTACATTCCCCGTCACAAACAAAATAGACTACAGAATCATCAATACAGGATCGCGATTCACTCACCATCAACCATCAAACGTACATGATGTAACAATCTATTTTTGAAAATTTTCATATCTATTTAATATTATTTTAATATTTTAAATTTATCTATTTCCTAAAAATAGGTTGTTACTTCATGTAATTTTTTAAGTTGCTTAGTATAATCAACTTTGTGGTTTTGACCAATGTCTACCAAATTTGCCATTCTCGATCTCTCTTCTCTTATTTCTCTATTTTATTTTGAATTTTTTCATAATAACAGAGCAAGTTGATTGGGACAAGTTTGATGCAACTATTAATTAAACCTATAACCTTTTTCAAATATGTGAATATATCACACGGTGTAGTCTTTGTTTAAAAAGAAAA
The DNA here is from genome assembly GCA_037672795.1 of Lagerstroemia speciosa. Lineage (NCBI taxonomy): Eukaryota > Viridiplantae > Streptophyta > Magnoliopsida > Myrtales > Lythraceae > Lagerstroemia > Lagerstroemia speciosa. The sequence goes on along the minus strand of CM075289.1, from coordinate 10,424,440 downwards.
ATGAAGAGTTTTTGTAGGAGAGAGAAATTATTTTCTCAGTCGTTACCGTAAAAGCTCGGTGAGGGAGAATTGTTCGACAAATTAAACAAAGAAATCGTGAAGTTGAATTATCATTGTTATATGAACATTTCATGAAAATTTCGTATTCATCTTGAAAGAAAATTTTAGCAATGCAGCTTCTATTAGTTAGCAAATAATCTAGATCATACGATATGTTAATTATGAAAAAATTGTACTGTTGGTATATAATTTTCAGCAAATATTATAATTTATTATAGGAAATAAAAAAATGTTACTTGATGGAACAAAATATTTTTAAAATATAATTATCAATTTTTTACTAACATCGAAGTGTTCTAAGGTTACCAAGAGGGGTTGGGCCGAGTGGTAAGCAGTTCGGTGCCGCTTAAGGAGGTCTCAGGTTCGAGACCTCACGTACGCAGACACCCCTCTTGGGAGCCTCACCCGCCATTGCCAGGCGTGCGACCCGGGGCGACCAACGGATTAGTCAAGTATGGTTGGCTGAAAGATGCCATCTCACCGCTGGTGGGGCCTGCTTGGATACCGTGGCTGGCGACCAAAAAAAAAAAAAAAGTGTTCTAAGGTTTTTTAGTGTCAACTGATGTGACACTATGATGTAACTATTCACTGGTGCATTGTCAGCATTGTGACAACTTAATTGATGTAGGGCCATAAAATGATTTTATATATTGTCTAAAATTATTGTTTGGTACCACATCAACAAAATTATCATGACACCTAGTCAGTAATCACCTCACAGTGCCACATTAGCTTACATTAATGGTGTTAATGAAAAATTAATTATTTAACCAAATTATTGCATTTTGAAAATATTTTTTTTGTCATCAAGTGATTTTTTAGTTTTTGCATCAAAGTATTGGATTTGTTAAAGTTTCGTATCAACTGTATAATTTTCTCGATTAGTTTGAAATTTAAAATTACCTTACATTTATTTGATATTATTTTAGTATTTTTGTTTATTTATTTACTTTCTAAATTAATTGGTTTTGTTAGTTAATATAATTTCATAAATTATTCGGTATAACAAACTCCGCGATTTTAACTTATCTATCAAATTTATCATTCTCCTTCTCTCATTTTATTTTAGATTTCTTCATCATCCTGCACCTTGAAGAAGCCATGCTTGGTCTACTGAGCCCCATAAGTGCAAAGACCAATTGAAGACCCATTTGAGGGTTGAAGATACAGTGTCTCAAACGAAGGACTCATCAAGGCCAATCCAGCCCTGCAGGAGGGAAGGGAAAAAAACTCTTGTTTGTTAGCTCTCCACGGCATAATTAAATATATTGGTGGAAAACTCTACTTTCTTTTTTGTTCATGAAATCTCGCACCAAGATTAACTTATCAGCTTGGGGGAGATCTCATACCTTCTGGATTTGAGGAGTGCCATATTTGGAAGACTGAGTTGTCAAAAAAAAAAAAAAGCTAATGGGGCCAGATTGTAAAAGTTTAACTGTAAACAATGATACGAGTTATGACAGTTAACAGTTGGAGGCAATGTATGTTACTGAGTCGAAGAAAAAGTTATGCAATAACAGATTGATCACCTCGCCCCTAACTGTTCTTCAAGAATCCTCTCTTCTCTGCGATCTTCTCCTTCTCTACTTCACCTTGTTCTCCTCCTCCTTCTCTTCTTCTTCCCCAATTCTTTCTCTCGGTTAACAATTGTGCCAAGGAGAGGGAAATATTGTTTATGAGTATTACGAGATGCTAATGTATATTTTGATTTGTTTTCAGATCTTCACTAGGTTGGCAAAGTTGTTTTTTTAAGGCACTGCCGTGAAGATCAGCTAGTCATATAGCCCCTCGCTGAGTCTTAGCTGATAGATTTGTGCGCAGATGGCTCGGAGGAGATGGGATGAGATGCACGCATTATTAAATATACAAGGAGGTTCAGGGCCTTTAGAACATAGATATGATTAGCCCTTTTGCTTCCCTTTCTGATCCTCATTTACGCCATCCCACTATGTAAGTTTCAGATAAACATATATTATCTACAGCAGATTTAATCAATGCGAGAGCATGCTTCTATCAGAAGTACCAATTTCAAGATCGAGCCAAGGATGTGCAGCTACTGATCTTGACAGGAATTAAAGGTTACTCTCATTCAGGTGGGAAGCTGGTCATTGAGGTTGAGGTTCGTGACATTCTGTCACCCATCCTTTCCCTTCCCTTTAGATCCTATGTCTAAAAAGAAAGCTTTTTGTTCCAACTATGGTTGAGAAGAGGTTATTCAATTTGTCTAAAATATTCGTAGTTGAATACGAAATTCCAAAGATACTATAGCATTGGATAGGCGGGTCTTCTCCATTAACAAGTGTGGTGTCCAATGTCAGGTTGGACATGCCTCTATGCTCAGCCTCCTTAATATCAACCCCAACACAACCAGCTAGTCATATATACATTTTTAAGGAAAGCAAAATGGTCCAATCAACTAAATAATTTTATTGCCGAAAAATTCAGGGAGAATATTTGCACATTCATTTATATAGGAATGACCTTATAGAAGGATGACAGAATATCCACCACAGAGTTACATTAATGCATGTTACATGAAATATCTGTGGTTAAATCAAGTGTTCCTTGAGCAGGGAAAACGGAATCCACCGAGAATTCCACAGAAAGTTACACTTATCTAGTTAAGATACTGTCACAGAAACAGGTAACGCCACAGTTTTAGTTGCTTGGGCTGGTTCCAATGATGTCACTGTATGTATCTTTGATTTTCCTCAGCAGAGCTTCCCTGAAAAAGTTCACCAGCATAAATCCATCAATTCCCATGCTTTCACGCTCGAGAAAGCAGAAGTAGTTGCACAATTGTGGAAAGATCCTTAATATACTATACAAATTTCACTTGATTTTATCCAATTTTTTATTGAGCTATTCTATTTCGCCCCGTGAATTCGTTATGTTGATGTTCTATGGAGTTTCACCCCTCCTGAATTAGTTGTGTTAATATCTTATGAAATTTCGCCCCCCTTGAACCAAGTTTTTGGATCCGTTCTGACTATACTATCAAAGTGCTGAAAGCAAATCAATTTCTTTCAAGTTACCTGTCTGGTTTGAAGATAAGGTTCTTGTACGCAAACCACTGCAGAAACCACGAGAGGGGAAGGGAAGGAGATCATTTACAATTCACAAAAGAAGACCAGAAAAAGGGCACATAGAATCTTCAACATTTGAGAGAAGAGGATATGAAGGTTTTACTAAAATACTCTGACAGAGATATGTCTGTCTAAGATCTTACCCCTGTATATCCAATGCCCACAAGCTCGAGAACGCCGGGAATTAAAGGGAGCCTATCGATAGCCTGATGACAGAGGAGAATGAGATGGCATAAGCTTTACAACCACGTAAATAAAAAGGAAGGTTTTAATTAACATATCGATGATTGAGATCTGTCTGTCAGTGTCACCGTGATCATTCCAGCGGAACCCCAGAGGCCAATAGCAACAGCTGCTCCAACTGAAGACACAGCATACTTGTCTTCCACGTTGTCCCACTGGTAAAGAATAGCGGTATCAGGGTGCGACAGGTGAAACTTGACAAATGTTATGCCTGCAGAGCACATAAATAATATATGGCCATCTACTTGCATAAATACATACAGCTTCTTTAACCGTTTTGAAGATATCAGGCAGCTCTGTGGCTGCAACCTCAGCAGGAGCCTCTCCGGTAGCGAAAGCCATGACATTGCGTGCGATCCTGCGGCCTGGAATATAAGAGAGGAGCAAATGATCAATATAATTGTGGGTCATCACCATCTCTCTCTCTCTCGGGAGGACAGCAGGAGAGAAGCGAGTGAAGAGGCGCACAGTAAGCAGTGGATTTCCAGGTGGAGCGGGGCTGCTGATGCGCCTGAGAGGAGGTTAGAGGAGGAAGGGCGGGTAGGGAAACGCACTGGGAGGGTGGTTGGAGGTGAACAGGGGGCTTGCCATCTACGAGGGTTGACGAGGAAGAGAGAGACAGGGCTGAGGATGAAGTTGTCGTCGAGGCCGCCATTCTTCAATGTTTGCCGGAGTTTTCGGGAAGTCTTTCAGCTCTGCTCTCCCTCCGGCTTAAATTATGCCGATCCCCGTGGATATGAGGGACTGAAATCCACAGGTCACCACACCAGAAAGAAGAGAAATAGTGACTCTACTATTTCTAGTAATAGTGTACAAGTAGGCAGACCGAAGAGGGAGAAAATGAAACTGAGGTTTTATAGCCACTTGCACAGGGAGAGGGTGGACTCGAATATAATGGGTACAATGATGAATTTTTTTTTTTCTTGTTTATTATGAGGTTTTTTTTGTCCTGTTAATCTGAGGAGGAAAAAATAAGAAATAATAGTTATAATGAATTTAATCGTGCAAGGATAATGTTTAAAAGGAGAAAACTTTAAATAATTGTAACCGTGGTAGAAAGAGTAAGTGGAATATTTTTAGTAAATAATAGTCACATCAATTATTTGAGTGAATAATATTTATTTTTTAATTTGTCCTATTTGCAGGGATTTTTAAAGGTCAATCAAGAAGTTTTAGGTTATAATCTACTAAATAATGTTGACCAGCAACCCTCCTTATGAACAGTTACATAGTGATTATTTAATAAAGAAAAGTATTTATTATTATTACTTTAACGAAAGATAACACTATTTAATATCACTCTTGTTTTTCAAAAAATACCTATGTACTTATAAATTAAAATGTTACTAACCCTTAGATTAAGATAAAATGAGAAAATAATCGTAAATTTAACATGAATAATTACTCATTTTCTACTTTTTCTATTATACTTGAAAGTCCATCCCTTCTGTCTCCACATTCTTTTTTTTCTTTTTAACATATTAATTATTAATTTTCATTTTTACAACCCACTATTATAATTTTCTAATTTAAAAGTTAGGTATATATTATTTTTATTTAAAAAATTAATTATAAATAGTTACTATATTCTATCATAAATAGATATTTCTTATAGTTTGTATTGAAATAGAGTTACTTCTAAAGGTAACAAAATGGTTAGGAAATAAAATGAGATTTATAAATAATAATAGTAATAATAATAATAATACAACCAACTATAAATTCCTTTTAAAAAATGGTTTGTTTTTGGACTGCCCTTAAAAATTGTTTTTTAAGGGTACTCAACGTCCAGACAGTGCTGGTCTTGTTTAATTAGTAACTTGTCTCCCAACGACGCGGGGGAAACAAGGAAATTTCTTGTTAGAGAGATACATGTATTTCTTTTCAACATTTCGTAGTTTTTTTTTTTCCTCCCTCTTCACAGCGGAATGTATGTGTGTCTGGCGAAGGAGATCGGATAACCACTCGTTTTGGGATGATGAGAGGATTGGAATGGGATGCTGACATGGCCGTGTTGATAGGCATTTTATGGTATGGGAAAGGATAGGCTGCTCTCTCACCCTGTTTCGTTCGCATTCCAAGCCAATGCTGCCACGCCCTCATCTCGTTTTAGAATATCTTCCCATCGGAAATAAATGAATCTCGTCTTTTATTTTTATTTTTATTGGTAATAATAAGCACCCCCTCAGTCCTCTCCTCTACCTCTTAATGAACAAGAACGTTCATGGTGCTGGCCTCCCTTTGCATAGTTGAGTCTCTGTCAACAAAGACAATTGCTGTAACTGGGAGAATAGCAGAGTGATTGTGATGAAGACCATTGAGCAGCAAGTGACACTGTTTTCCCTCATCATGGCTAAAAAAGATAGAACTCTATGATTACCAATTCCAAGAGGTCATTTTGTTATAAATCTATAAATCAGTCTTGACCGATTAAGTAGTAGAAACTTACCTTCTGTCATGGATGGATGTTAACACTTAGTTGTATTCCTCAATCTATTACAAACATTAATCACCAAAATATTTAGAAATAGAAATACACGAGTCACTTGTCATTTGTGCTTGTTTGATTTCATTTAATTAATTGAATTCAATTTCGTCCATATGAATAAGGCAATTCATTCTAATTTTAATAATTAGTCTAATTTTGAATTAGACCTTCGTGGGATGATGCTCTTCTCATTATTATATTACTTGTTCCAACATGTGTAGTTGTGTATTCCAATTCTAAAATCATAAACAAGCTTTTTGGTATCGTTGATGGGACTTATTTATCAAAATTTTGATTGTTATTAATATCAAGCCAATTGCCCTTAGTTCATACCTTTTAATGTTGTGTAATTCTCTACCTTTTAGGTACTACTAATTATATGAGCCGAGCTAGTGGTGGTGATCTTGTTCCCTACAACCTAGAGATTGAAAGTGCCTTCCATCAACATTTAAAGGATCAAAGACAAGTACACATTAGACAAGTTGTGATGGAGGAGGGCAAAGGAGAAGAACTCCCTTCCTCTAAGGGAGAAGTTTTGGCATGGGAGCTAGAGGGTAATCAAATGTCTCAACCACGGACCTTGTAGGATTATGCTCAACTGCAAGTGATAAATCAATCCAACATAGTTAGGCCGTCCATTCTAGTAAATGATCTTGAGATTAAGCCAACCATCATCCAGATATTGCAGAGATCGGTTTCTTTTGGGGAATGCCAAATGATTGTATCATCTTGCTAGATTTATAGAGATCTACGACACTTTTTGATTCAGTAAAGTCCTAGATGAAGCAATAACAATGTGGCTTTTCCTTTTCTCACTAAGGGATAAGACAAGGGCTTGGTTAGGTTCTCTTTCACTAAGCTCTTTGAACACCCGGGATGCGCTGGCTAAGAAGTTTCTCGACAAACATTTTCCACCAAGCAAGACCATGAGGCTAAGAAATGACATCTCATTATTCAAGTAGCACTTGACAAAAATCTTTACGATGTGTGGGAGCAATTTAAGGAGTTATTACCAGCATATCCTCACCACGAGATTCTCCATTGGTTGCTAACCCAAAGATTTTATAATGGTCTTACATATTCTTTTCGGACCAACATTGATGTAATAGCAAGAGGGACTCTCAGGAGGAGGCTTATGAGCTATTAGAAGGAATGGCTAACGATAATTATTAGTGGCTAGTTGAAAGAGTCTCAGCAGGAAGAGTAGCAACATGTATCCATTCAGTTGATGCAGTCATTGCACTAACAGAAAACATCAATGCCTTAACACGAGAGGTAACCTTAGTTGAGGTATAAGGAGTAGGATCCAGCTGCATGCAAGGAGGTGTGAACCAGTATGAGGAGCATTGGGAATCGGTGAATTTTGCAGGTGAAAATCTAAGGAATAACCAATATCCAAACATCTACAACATCACATGACACAATCATCCGAATTTGTCATATGCGAACACCAAGCAGAATCCGTCACCAGGTTCCAAGCTTAATAGAGCTCTAACCTTCCTTTCTCTAATAACAAAATATTTAAGTTAGAAAAAACATTGTTAAATCTTACTAATTGTTCAACTTCAATATTTCACACAAACAACATGGATCAGGAACTTGAAAGTGCATCTTCGGTAACTAGCACAAGTATTAAACAACAAACCCGAGGAGCCTTGCCAAGTGATATAGAAGTCAATCCTCGAGTTCGAGGAGGAAAGTAAGTAATGGACTTCACCCTCGGAAGCATGCATGATATCGACAAAGAAACTACGCATGTCGTAGAAAAAGAGCATTAATCATGCTCGTAGCGGTGCAGGATGACAGAAACAAACTCTTAGCCATTGAATCAACAGATGATGCCAAAACATGTGAGGAAGGAAGCTCAACTGGTTCGAAAGCTAGAGAAACACGTGGTAAAAAGGAAGATATAATCTTCTTCTTCCATTTCCACAGGAGCACATTAGTGTAGAGATGAAAATCAATTTCAACACTTTCTTAATATTTTTTAAAAATTTACATATTAAATTCCTTTTGCAAGAGCATTGAAACAAATGCCAAGTTACGCGAAGTTTATGAAGGATATATTATCCAAGGAGACTAAGTTAGACAACCACGAGATGGTAAACACTTAATGAGGAATGTACTGCCATTGTTCAGCATAAGTTACCTTCAAAGATGAAGGATCCAAGAGGTTTCACTATCCCTTATTCTATTGGAACTTGGTTTACAAGTAAGGATTTGTATGATCTAGAAGCGAGCATTAACTTAATGTCTTTATCTATATACAAGCAATTAGGTTTGAGAAAATTAAGTCCACCTCTGTCACTTTAAAATTAGCTGATAGATCATTAGCATTCCCTCATGAAATTATAGAAGATGTTTCAAATAATGTTGACAAGAAAAGAACAAATGGATTAGAAAGAGATTCAATTTTCCATGCATTGCAATGATAATGAGCAGATAATGGCTTTGCAGAGGAGCAAGGATGAATAAAAATTACGAGCCGAAGCTTCAAGATTTGAGAAGCTCAAATCTCTATGTCCGACCGTGTTGGGAACTCCAACCCTCCAAGTGCTGGTACTCGTTCCAAATCCTCTCGTGAGAACAACGGAAAGAGCCACAGAGCCTTTTTCGTCCCAAAAACCTAGAAGAACCAAAAATCATGTAAACATTAATGGTGCAACAGCCTCCAGCTTATTTCCTAAAGCAAGCAGATCTACATGGAACCAGCAGGAAGGAAATTTTTGTTGTGAAGATAAGAGAAGCTCTCTTTTTCTTGTCTTAATTATATCTATTGGACAAACTTCTCCATCCATTTTGCTAAACAGAAACGAACATAGGAAGCTGATAGATTCCAGCGTGCACCAGCATTGTTTGCTTATTGAAAAGGAAAGAGAAAGTTCCATTTTGGCCTGCCTGCATAAGTATGGAGTGACACTCCCAGCCCAATAAGATACAAGAGGGTAAGAACTCTAAGGATTCCCATGCCATCCCACAATCTCCTAAACCACCCAAATCAGGGAAGTGCTATCACCTGCTCAAAATTCCTCTTCCTGCCCAAGTCATATTTCCATCTGATTCCTTTCGTCTTTTCATAAACCTGCAAGGTCAAATTAATATGTTAAACACGGTCATTGACAGCTTAGGCATTCATGACCTATGCGCAACAGCTATAATCTCCAAGCTTCAGTCACCTGTCCCACAAGCAAAGTCCAATAATTTAATAAAACATGCACAGAGATGCAGCACACAGCACTCAGAAGATAGTGAGAATATCAATCAAAACCAGATAGTCATGGGAGAATGCATCTCTCCACAAAAATCCAAGAGTAACAGATGATGAAACTGGAATCCTCTCATAACAATGCAGTCACCAGTAAACAGTATTCGAGTAGAGACCATCTCTCACCTCAATTGACGTTGTGTTGCTTGATACAAGAGATGCGTGCATGACCAGGAAACAAAGAAGACTCAACGCAAAAGATAAATTTAGAACTGCATGTTGGTAAAATAATCTGTAAGAAAACATGGCAGCGAAAACTAGACACCAGTCCAGAGCCAATAATAAATATATAAAAGAATCTGTAAGAGCAAGGATAACTCTTATTCTTATCAGTAGGACAATATTACCAAAAGCCACAAAAATGGCAGCTAGTTTGCCTGGAGATGTAGAATGATTCTTCACTTCACTGAAAAATTTGATAAAACTGGGAAGTAATATCAAAGCATCCATTGTTGTCTCCAGGAATGTATACAGCTTCAATGGCCAAATATCCCAAAAAAAAGAAGAGAGAGAAATCAGAGAGGAGGAGCAAGCGATAGCTTATCGTATACAAGGAAAAGAAGGGTAGCCAATTTTCACACATTTACCAACGAGAACAAGGAAAGCTCTAAGTAGTGTATAAGAAGAAAAAATGAAGGCTTATATCAACTAAAGTAATTGCCTCAAGACCCTGAGCTGGCAAATACAGAGGGACAAGGACATACTTTTCCTAGCTTCTCGGTCTTGCCACACCCACCTTTTAAATGATTAATCTTGTCTAACTCGCGGTTTTGGTTATCGTCAATTTGAAAACTCTCATCTTGCAAGGAGAATGCACAGATAAGTCATCATAAAGCAAAAATATACATTGAGTATCATCTTTTGGGGTATATTTGGGTATTTCGTGTTAGACAGCGAATGAAATTCCCCCATGCAGAGACCTAACATGGTGTCCAGCATGTCTTTACATGTTTTTTGTGAACATATACCTACCATTATCATATTAGAACAGGGATTCAATGGGGAGAGACATCCATTCTCAGAGAACATTTGAAAAACTTAATTGACACATACATTGTCCATGTCCGGAATCACTGATGGCCCAACTTTTTAACTAATGAATTCAAAGAATACAAGTTACTCAAGCATCTTCAAGGAGAGAATTCACTTATGTCGTACGAGACTGTACAAAAGAGCAGGCCATTACCAAGAAAAGAAGAAAAAACTTGTAGTTGCGTACCCCAACACAATTTACCACCCAAACGCAGTGGTGGTCCATCTTAAGAACGCATCTCTGGCCTGATAAAAAGCCAAAAGAATTGCATTCAAGGTGTGCAAACAAGTACGTGAAGGATTTAAATTGAAGAGCATCACTTAAGTATTTAAAGGCACACCAGAGATACAGTCAACGGGAGAAAGAAACATTACACACAGAACAAGTCCAGGGACAGCAGGATGTAGTTGATGAAAACTTAACAGAATTGTTCACACAGGAGAGTCCTTTGGGCGCAGTCTAGACTCTCCAGAGAACAGTAAGTGAACAAGTTAGCAAAAATTGATATCAGAGAGAGGAAAGCTTACAGACAGAGCAATGGTGACAGCGTGGTGGCTTCCCATTGTGGCAGTGGTTGCAGAAGCCTATGGTGCGTCTACTTCGTGACCCATCTGAAGAGGGCCACGCTGCAGACAATGAGGGTTCGGAACCAACGGCAGCAGAACTACCTGCCTCCAGACTCTCCTCCTCTGGTACTGGTCTCCAATTTTCAGGGACCGATCCAGGGTCCCTGAAAACTACCATGAAATAGCTCCAAGTTAATAGCATGAGCTGCAAAACAGAATATGATTGTCTTTTTCTGAAAATGATACTAGACGCAAAATCAGGGCTTTCGTGTGTTTTCAGACCTCATCAGATCACATAGTGGGTTAAAAAACGTAGAACAAAATGGGAGGGGCAGCAGAGAGATCAGGAAGTGAATATGAGAGTGTTACAGGCGAAACCTCAGCATATGAGGATAGTCATATGGCTAAAGATAGGTGAAAATATATACTTAAAAAAAATAGAAGGGAAAATTTTACCAGGAGATGGAAGAGAAAGAGGAGGAGGATGGAGAGGAACGAAGGAAGGCCACCACGAAGCAGATGAGGGCTCAAGCTGAGCACAACGACGGCGTAGTAGGAAACGGCAATGATTGCAGCCACAAGAAGGATCATCAAGTATCCCAGGAATTTGAGGCCCGAGCACAGCTTGAAACAGTTGATGGACATAATGGCCAAGCTTTCTGTTTGCAAGTACAAGGGATTACAGAGGCCGAAATTGAACCGTCTGGAGGATCTACTCTTGGGGCGGGACGGGAACAGGCGTTTCCAGATGTCCGGAGCCAGCGTGTTAGTGTCTCTTTTTTCCCAAAATATAGAATATATATCTAATCTTTCGTCCGCAGAAGGATGTGCGCCGGCGCCGGCGCCGCCAAAGCGAAGATCAACTCCCGATCCCCTCACAGTTGAATGACGACGAACAGCCAGTCCTACCGCAGCTATTGCCACCTCAACAAAAAAACCCCAGAACACAGCGCACACAAGTAACAGCTGCTTGCATGACTGCACTGGTTGTGATGAAAGACTGCCCATCCTGCGAACAAACAAATCAGCCGGATGGGCCGAAACCAATCCAATTACAAGGTTTTATGCTTCAGCCCACTCTGTAAGCAGAAATCAAAACTTAAAACCGATATACACGTGTTTAAGCCTGCGGGAGATGACACAACTCCGTAAGCCCAGATCTTCAGTGGATGGGCCTCCCTCGTACTCATTCCGAAGCTTCTAAACAGAGGCTTTAATTGTGATTTAGCCGATTGAATTTTCACTAGGGGTGCAAATGAGCTAAACCTGAACCTGCTGGGCTTGAACTCATCTCGCTTAGTTATTTGTAAGCTAGGATCTGGGCTCGAGTTTGGGCGAGTGTAATATTCCAAATTCAGGTTCGGCGAGTTGTAATAAATGAATACTTGTCTCAGCTTGTATAGACTTGCTAGAGATTGGCTGCTAGAACTCAACTCAAATAGGCCAGGATGAGCTCCAACTTCAATAAACTTGCCAAAACCTGGCAGCTAAAACTCAATAGGCTCGAATAAGCTCTAATTTGTACAGGCTTGAATGAGTTCAAGTTTGTCTCATCTCACCTACACTTCTATTTCACTCAATTATCATCGATATGATAGGGTGATTCATTCATTAAATAGTCCAAAGTAGGGTGCAAGCGAAATTAGGCAATTTGCAAACAGTTCATGATCGTTTTGGTAAAAATTCGAATTTGACTCTATCTAACAAGCCCAAGTCTAGTCCAATAAATAGAAGTAAAGACACAATTTTATTTTCTTACAGCACGCTTGATATAATGGTATAACTATTTTCCAAAGTATCTATTTTACATGGAATAGCTATTCCAATATTTAATTAGCATTAAGTATTTGTCATTTTACTTAAAAGGACGGTTAACCTCCCACGCAGTCCCTACCTCTCCATACCCACTTCCTATTTCTTCTCCACCACCTTCACCATTTCACAAAGTTTTCCTTTTTTTTTTCATCCGTATAACCGACCTCTCTCATCATCCGTCTCTAGATTTGAACCCTCGGTGTCACAATATCTCATGAGCTTAGTTGCTTCTGCTTCTCCCATCATTTTCTACAGGTTTTTGGTGATGATTGAGCAAATCAAATTATAGATTTTTTTTCAATTATGATAAATTATATAAAAATTAGAAGTGTTATAAAATTTAACACAAAATTGTAAAATATATGAAATTCTATAAAATAAAATATGCAATTTAATAATTAATTATATATTTAACAATTTCATGTATAGTACGAACATGCATGTAGCAGTACATAAAAGGAGTGGCTCCACAGCTTCCTGTAAACTAAGAGGCACGTGCTATATTGGGAGGATAAAAAAACAGCCATGATGAGAGGCTGTCCTTACAGGAAGTAGTAGTTGGGCTTTGGTGGTGGGGGGCGAAAAATAAGCGGTCCCTCCCTCCGTCAATGAAGAAAGTCAGTATGTAACAATATTATTATATGAAAATATTTATTGAATGTTATCAATTAATTAAATTGAGTTATTTAAAGGTTATTCTTTCTTTTTAAATTTTATAAATAATTCATAAGAAGTTTGCTTGATATAATTGGTTAGTATTACTATATACATCCTGTAATGTGATAACTCTATTACACACAAACCCATCAATGCTTTCTTTTTCACTCCACGCTACCAACAATTTTAAAAGTTAATTTAGTTTATACTAATTTTATTTGATCACCATTTTTTATTATAATTTTTTTATTATTTGTAACATTCAGATATGGTATCTTATTTAAAAAAAAAAAAAGAGGATTTGATTCACCTGAATAAATAAGCAATTTGTTTCTATTTTTTTCTTGAGATAAATATCATCCAGCAACCGCAAATAGCATTCCGGAACTTGCATATTGTCTACTGATCAAGGGGAAAAAAAAAACTTGCATTTTGTCCACGTGAAAGCAAACCAGTGGGAGACATGATAAGATATTTTAGGCCGGGGAGAAACCCTTTCGTCACTGAGCCTAAAGGCCTCAGCCGAATTTGTATTAATATAGACACGTATGTATATACAACACTAAAAATATGGGGAAAAAAAAAAAGAAGAAGAAAGCCGTCGTATTGCTAGTATTTAATGCTGAGTATGTTACTGTCCACGGGAGCAGCCTAATTTTAAGAAGTGTATTCCTTGTGGGTGGAGATTCTATAGTCTTCAAACCCGTTAAATTAGTCTATTTTACTCTGTACATGTGGTTTACAGGTTATTGCGTGTCGAAAAGTAGTGTCGCAATTATCACAGTCGGGATCGGAACGCGTTCGGATATCTCGATTATACAAAAAATGCTGAGTACATTACTTTTATTTAACGTAATAAACTGAAACATCGACAAAATTATAAATTATGCCATTGCGAATAATTATGAAGATTATAAAGAGAATTCTGACGACACCCATTAACTACCGATTGAGAGGTGTATGAATTAACGAGCAGTATAGGATTTATTTTATCTGTATCTAGGTGGTTTTAGCACCGGAGAATCTTTTGCATAATATGCATAATGTATTATAAGTAAATAAATAAGTATTTAATATAAATCAGTATATATGTATATATCTTATTAGATATTTAAATTTATTTTTTATATATTAAATAATTTATAATATATGTAATGTAATATATCTACTTATAAAACTTTTTCCTTTGGGAGGGGCTGGCGCCTTCCATATATTTACGAGTTTCAAGGAAAGTGTATGCATTACTAATTGAAGTAATTATAATAACTTTTTCTTGCCACACCATTATATATAAGATGAATTTCATCCAGTCGTTGACCCCTCCCATTACCCCAACTGTTCCATATTTACGTCTTAGATTTCCACTAAAAATCTTAAGTTCCAACGAGCTGCTGGGAACACACACATGTATATGTGTTTGTGTATCTGAATAATTGATATCAAACAACATGAAGCCGAATGCATATAAGCATGCATAAATAGACATTATTTATCAAAAATTAACTGGAAGAAAAGCTACAGAATATATAGCACATCCAGTTGTGCAACCACATTATAGGAAGTGACTTACATATAAGTAACATCCATGCGGGAAGCGAGGGAGGACTTCTAAAATAGATCGTTATATTAATATTAATTAATTCATGTTGTCTACCGCATTAAGCACTGCAAAGAGAGCAGCGCCGAGAGTTTCTTCTGTTTGCAGTCCGTCGGGCACCTTGACGACAACATCCTGGAGCATGAGATCTTTGACGGTGGACATACTGGCATGGTGGATCTGAAGCTTCAGCTCCCGCATGGCACACATCAACCTGGCGCTCGGGTAGTTGGAGCTGTCCGACTGGACCCTAATCATGGCATCCGATCCCACGATCCTGACCTCAACCTCTAGCATGGAGGCCGGGCCAGATGAAGACGGAGAAGTGGGACCCGCCACGACATGGCCATCAATGGATGTGGTTGTGCTTTGGTTGTCCATAGCAGCGTCAGCCACCGCTTGCTCCAGCTTGATCCGCTTTTTACTAGAGCTAGCAGTAGCAGACTCTTTCTGCTGCGGAGGCTGGGGCGTTATCAACTGAGACTCAAGATCAGAGATCTTGGACTTGAGCTCGTTGATGTAGGACACTGCGTCCGATAGCAGTGATGCCTTGTCCATCCTCGACACGTTGGGCACAACTGCCCTCAGGGCATAGAACCGGTGGTTCAGCTTCTCCCTCCGCTGCCTCTCTGCTTCCACATGATTTAGCGGGGTCTCCCTCCCAAGTCCTGGCTTCCTACCTCTTTTTTTTGGCGCTCTCATCATCTTCTCATCAATAATGCTAGCGGCTGTGATATCGTGGACCTCCCCTCTCAGTGAATTCATCAGCGGACTATCTGAGTCCGAGTGGTCAGACTCCACGTAGCTATTGTTGTTAATATTATTGTCATTGCCCTTTTTGTTCTTGTTTCGATGTCCCGCCATGGCAATGCCATATTTATAGTCGTAAGATCCAACATTGTTGTTATTACTTACCTCTGATCTCTTGGCTTTGCCACGATTATGTTGGTGCTGAATCTGATCACCAGGCTTAGATGGAGTGAAATCCTCTTCCTGGACACCCGCAATTATTCCAATATCAGCGAAAGAGATGTTACGGTCGAGGAAGGGGATGGTTGGTGGTGGCGGCAGCGGCGGTGCTGCCAATAGATCAGACGACAACGATCCAAAGAGGGATCTGGCCTGTTGAATGAGAGCCCAGTTCTCCTGGATCACATCGGAGGAGCCCAGCTCGAGGACCCCATTGGGAGTTGGGATGCAAACAAGGGTCTGGATCCCGTGAAGCTGCGCTTCCTTGGCCCTCTCACAGTTGTTGCACTGAAGGACGTGAGCCCCCGATAGCCACACCAGAGACCCGGTGCTGAGCACCTTTCCTGGGAGCGTCCCGTCAGCCACGGAAAAGGAGCGTGTCAGGGACATCACATAGAACCACTCCACATCGCTCACATCCCCGTGGATGGATATGCCATTGTCAGCTGCTGGATGGCTGTCCCCTATCAACGCTTGGATTTCCTTCATCACCTTCCTCCTTTCAGAGCTAATTATTAGTGCTCCGCTGCCATGCCCCCCTCCAGAAGATGCTGATGGTGATGGCGATGGCGAGGAGGAGGAGGATGACGATGATGCAGAGGAGATGATTAGATTATGACCAGGGATGGAGTTGTTGCGAGTTGTGCAAGTGGATGCTCCTCCTCCTTCCCCTCCGTGGAAATGGCCATCGCCCCAAGCAAGGAAGAGGCTGCCACCATTGTCATGTATAGTCTGCCAGAAGATGGTATATGCCCAACATTGTGGTTGGCTCTGTACAATAAGCTGAAGCCTTTGCTGAAGACAGCTGCTTGCTGCGGCAGCAGTGAGGTTGTCCATGGAGGCCAAAGATGAAGATGAAGAGGGGGAGATCATCAGCTCTTCCATCAGATTATTCTTATACGACCAAGATTGTTGCCCGCTAAGAGGAGGTTGGTGGAGATGGGTAAGTTGTGAGTATAGAGCAAAGTTCCTAATGCAATGCAAGGACCAGATTGCTTGCTTGCTTTCTTGCTAGCTAGAGGGAAAGAAGAGTTAAATAAATAAAATGCGAGGCAGGCTGAAGGAGGGGCGAGAAGAGTGAGTTCAATTCTCTGGATCGTGACTTCTCAAAAATCAATAAATGCTCAATAGCAAGTTGAAATAGAAGCCTTGATCGTGCAAGAGGGGAGTTGTTAATGAGGAGGCCCAGACGGATGGGAAGAGAGCAGTGGAGAAAAGAGGAGACAGCACGTGGGAGGGTATTGGTTGGGTTGTCCATTTTCATTTTTAAAAAAATTGTTTTATAAAGTAGGACCACTGCTATTGGAGGAAAAAAAAAATCGAATTCAGTTCCTTATATGCAGTACGAGGACCATTATTACAAGCAATAATACATTACCCCTTACTTCTGTTGATTTTATATTTAACATTTCCTTCAGAGAGAGGACACTGAGGGAACGGGGCAGCTGATAAGTGCCGAGTCCTGCTGTAATCCGGGTGCATATGCACTCTCTCCCATAGCCCTTTGAAAGTTCGAATGAATACATTGGAGGCAGAGGAATTGGAACACGGCCATCTGACAAGACAGAATCCATGCGCCGGGAGCAATCAACCATTTGTCCGGCAGCATAGGACATATTGTAGTTCCCTATTTTTTTTTTTTCTTTACTTTACTTTTCTTACCTTTTTTTTGTCATTTTCTTATCTGATGGAAATGAAGTGGAGTCGCTATATCGTTGGGAGGCCATTAATCGCACGTGAATGATAGCAACGTGTGGCCCACACTCGTCCATGTCGCTGCAACTCAATGTCAGTGCTTGTGCCGCTGCTACCTCTTTATTTGTTTGTCTGTTAGTTTGTTTTTCCTCCTAATGCCTCCCTCTTAATTTACTGGCTTTGGTTCCAACTATTGATTTATTACATTACAATTCCACGCGCAAAATGCTACCAAACCCACCCCGAATAATCGTCTATGCCGCCCATAGTATCTTCCTATCCATGAGTACAAACTTATCTATTCTCGTAAGGGCTGATTATTTATTTTATCATCTCATTCTTTTTTTTTTTTTACATCACCATTCTCATAAATCCTTTACAATTCAATTCATTTGTGATCAAACGAGGCCAATCTCCTAAAAGGATAAAACTCTTACAGTTGTAAATTTTTTTCACTCACAAGATTTATATTTAACATCTTAATTAAGAGTATAAGCCACTGGGCTGCTGGAACTTTATATTTCTTTTGGGGGTTATTCATCGATCAAAACCATACAATGTACAAACCATCAGTCCATGACAAATATTTAACTTCACATAGTGTAATCAAACCACAAAGAAAGAGCAAACTAAAAACCCAATACTCTGGCATAGGTTGATTGTTCCCACTGTCCTGTGCTCAAAATTTGGGAGAGTAGTACGTGGCCGCCCTCCATTTTCACCATCTGTATGATTATGTGATTGATGATAGTAGAAACATTTTATTTTTCCTTCTGAAAGATACCTAAGCCAGACAATTTATATATGAAAACCACTTAAGAATACTAGAGAGTCTTGTGTATAACGAGTATATTACGTGACAGCTCTGACGTAATGTTATAAGCCAATATAATTTAATTATTTTTAGAATTTTTTTAACAAAACCTAAAATGAGAAAAAACTCTTAAAGGGAAATAAACAATACTAAAAAATGTTTGGTTTGATTGGCTTATGGCGTCACGTTAGTAAGTAATGTATTGTACCCGTTACATACAATATCTTCTCCAAGAGTACACCACTAAAACTTAGGTTGGTTACACCGAGTAAATTTTACGTAATATACATAAATAATAGAAAGCAAACCCGCGATGGAGGTGGAATTAGAATTTTCTGGTCCATGACTTAACCACTGTTTTTTGGTCACGAATTATTTGGTTGTAATATTTTCCACTATTTTTCCTGTGAGTCATATAATTCTTTTCAAATTAAGAACTCCACGATACGATAACGTCTTGTAAATAACAATATCATCGCATGGTAGTAATCTATTTAGTGACAACAATTAATAAATTCAAGCTAATTTTTAGGAATTCTTTATAAAATTTTAAAGGGGAAAAAACTCTAAAATAATTTTATTTTATTGAGAGGTGTCGCCCTGTAAGTATTGTCACATGGTGACACATTTACATACAAGACTACCTCGTATTTTTGAGTTCTTAATTTGGAAAGAATTCCCATGGAATGGAATGGAATTTTGCGAAAATTTCGAAGTATAATATTTCAAATACTGAACTTATTGCATTCATTTGTTCTCTAAATTTTCCTTGGATTGCTGCTGTTGTTGATATGAATGATGAATTCATCTTATGTCGAGCACAATCGATTTGTATAAACTATGGGATCTAAGAGATATGGCTGTGTATGGAGACGTCAAGGCTGGTCCTTTTTTTGGGGAAAAAAATCCTCTGCTGAACACAATATTAAAAAGTGCTGGAAGAAGTATTAGATACAGCAGCGCACGCAGCCCTTCAGTTTCCTCCTCAACTGCATATTTAGTGAAGCAGGCAGCAGCAGCAGCAGCAGCAGAGTTGCTTCATGCACCTTTTATGAAGATCCAAGTGGAGTGGGACGCTTGTTAAAGAACGATCAACCATCTCAATTGACGCTTCTTTGTAGGACAGCAGCGAATGTGTTGTTAAAGAATGATCAAAGCAGTCACGCATGTTCTTTCATGATACCGAAATTGCTCATCATCTTCACTACTGCAAGCAGCCGCCGTATATAGAGGAATCATGTCAATATCAAAAGCTGACACCGGTAACTGGAGTAAGATTCATGTTTTCATTGACGTCTTATTGGTTGCCAATACGATTTGCAACCCCAGCGTTATCTATGGAAGCAGCTCTTGAAGATCGTTTATTTTGATAAACTATCCACACATTCCTATACATTAATAACTTCTAACTGGATGGAAAATTGCACTATAGGTACAAAATCTGTCATCAATGTAACGTTTTGGTATAAATCTTTTTTTATAACTCCATGATACAAAACGTTTTCAAAATATAATATTTTGGTATAAACCATTAAAATTTCATTGACACCGTTAATTGAGCTACTGTGGCAATGTGATGTAGAAGCTGACGTGAAAATTTAGCTAACACGGTATCATGAAATAAATTTAAATAATAATAATAATAAATAAATAATAAATATAAGAATTTCAAAATAAAACAATTAACTTTAAAATTAAAAATACAAAAAAGGAACTTATCTGAAAAATTCGGAATAATACTAGATAAGTTTTAAAAAATTGATAAAATATTCAAAATCAATCCGAAACGATTCAAAATTTTCAAGGACTGGCCCCTAAACTTTGCCAACACCTAAGACCATCCTAAAAGTACAAAATATATATAAAAAAGAATTGAAAATTTGGGAATATGGGCTGGATAGATTTTAAAAGTCAAAAAATAACTCAAATCCATCCAAAATGATCCGGAATTTTTAAGAACTAACCCTAAACTCTACCAATAGTTAAAACCATCTTAAAACACTCAAAACACATTAGAAACAGAAGTGAAAAATTTGGAATAAGTGTTAGATATATTTTAAAAGGTTGATAAATGATCCGAATCGATCCAAAGCGATATTGAGTTTTCAAGAACCCACTCATAAACTCTACCAAAACAACACATAAGAAATAAAACTGAAAAATTCAGAATAAGAATCGTCCAGATTTCAGAAAGTTGATAAATGATCCCAACTCAATCCGAAACGATTTGAAATTTTCAAGAACCAGCCTCTAGACTCTACCAACATCTAAGATCATCCTAAAACACACAAAACACATCAGAAATATAATTGAAAATATTGGAATAGGAGTTGGACAAATTTTAGAAAGTCGATAAATGACCCTGAATTGATCTGAAACGATCTGGAGTTTGTAAGAACTGATCTCTAGACTCTACCAACGCCTAAGACCATTGTAAAACATAAAATACATTAAAAACATAACTAAAAAATTTGGAATAAAACAATTTTATATTTTTAATTTATATTTTTATGTTATTTTATTTTTATTATTTTATATTTTACAATTTAACTAAAAAAGTAAATTAAAATTTCAAAAAATTAGAGAGAGAGAGAGAGAATGGGAGTGAACAGTACTCGGGATATTGTTCATCTTCTCACCAAGCCCCCTAGGATTTTACAGGGAGCGCAGTAACCCTACCAACTACCTTTGCCCGAAACAGCGGTCCACGACCCGCTCCCTCTTGATCTTCTTTCTCTCACCGACCCCCTCTCTCAAGGCATCTCTCCCTTTCTAATTTTTTAGTTATATTTCTGATGTATTTTGTGTGTTTTAGAATGGTCTTAGGTGTTGGTAGAGTTTATGGATCGGTTCTTATAAATTTCGGATCGTTTCAGATGGATTTGGGGTCATTTATCGACTTTCTAAAATCTGTCTAGCCCTTATTTCAAATTTTTTAATTCTGTTTCTTTTGTGTGTTTTAGGATGGTCTTAAATGTTGGTAGAGTTTAGATATCGGTTCTTGAAAATTCTGGATTGTTTCATATCGATTTGGGATCATTTATCGATTTTCTAAAATCTATCCAACCTCTATTCTAAATTTTTCAGTTCTTTTTCTGATGTATTTTGTGTACTTTAAGATGATCTTAGGTTTGGTAGAGTGTAGGGGTGGGTTCTTGAAAATTCCAGATCGTTTTGGATCAATTCGGGTCATTTATTGCCTTTTGTCCAGTACTTATTTCAAAATTTTCAATTCTACTTCTGATGTGTTTTGAGCGTTTTGAGATGGTCTTAGGTGTTGGTAGAGTCTAAGGGTCGGTTCTTGAAACTTTTGCTCATTTTGGATTGATTTGAGTCATTTTTCGACCTTATAAAATATGTTCAACTAATATTCTAAAATTTCCAGTTCCGTTTCTGATGTATTTTTTGCGTTTTAGAATGATCTTAAGTGTTGGTAAAGTTTAGGGGTCAGTTCTAAAAAATTCTGGATTGTTCTGAATCAATTTGAGATGTTTTATTAACTTTTTAAAACTGATTAGTCTTATTCCGAATTTTTCATATCAATTCCTATTTTTTTGCTTTAAATTATTTTTTTATTTTAAATTTCTTATTTATTATTTATTTATTATTATTTTAATAATTTAAATTTATTTAATAGTATCATGTCAGCTAAATTTTTACGTCAACGTTTATATCACATTGTCACATCAGCTCAATTAATGGTGTTATTAAAAATTTAATAATTTGTATTAAAATATTATATTTTAAAAAACTTTTATATCATAGAGTTATAATAAAATATTTTGTACCAAAACGTTATATAGACGAAAGATTTTATATCAATATTACAATTTTTCCTCTAAATGGATACAAGTCTAGCTTATGTCGCCTCGGATAAAACCAAAGGAAAAGTTGAAAGGTTAAATTTAAGAGGTGAAATAATATTATATTAGATCAGGTCAATTTAGTAATAGTTCCCTGACTTGTAGGCTAATTAATGTTCTGTCCTGCATGATTGCCTGCAACCGGGAAATAGGTTAATGAAACATACGTTACGTGGGATCCGGTTCAATATCCCACATCATGTAACTTCTTCACCAGAAAAACCGCAGTTGTTAATGACCGAAAATATACTTCTCCCGCCACCACAACTTCTCTCTCTCTCTCTCTCTCTCGGCTTTAAATATCAGTCCTGCACAATCTTTTTGTTTCCTTGCCAACTATTTTATATCGGATTCAAGTATTCGGCACGGCAAGTGCCTACACTTGCTCCTAATCATAAGAGTAAATTTTTTTTTTTGAAAAAAACAAGTTGCACGTGCTCCTAAATTTCTAATAGCTAATTACCTTATTATTATTTTAACCAATCCACTTTACTGATAGTTAATTGACTTATATAAATGAAATATTTTGATTCATTTTCTTTATATTTTTCTTTTATTATCTTCTAAATTTACATACCTCTTTTATAATAAAAATATTACAACATAAAAATTCACATAAAACATAAATGTTTCAAAATACAGCATAATCCATGGATTTCATGAGATTTTAATATACAGATATGCTAATTTGGGAAGTGTCTATATATAAAATCTTTTATTATTCATGTTCTAGCTAACTTATTTGTATATGAATAAAAAATTTTAACATATGTATATGCACGCTGCTCTGGCAAAATGACATCATTAATTATTAGTTCTCCTCAAAAGCAGGATCTCCTTGCAAGAAGGCATGCATCTAAAGCTGTGTCCATGTGAATTATATCCAGAACAAAAAAAGTGTCCAAATTCTTTTCATGTACTCTATCCAGCCCAAGTGCGTAAATACAAATATAATTAGTTACGGGATGGTTTGGTTTAGTGTATATGAAATGTATATCACGCAGTTCAAGTAACTATCAGTAATGAATAATTAACAAATGTTCATTTCATGTACAGTATATAATTTCATATATCATAATGTTGCAAAACTCAATCAGCTATGCGGCAAACAATTGTGCACTCATGGATATGGCTATTATATTGTATGTCTCACCGTTCACATAAACATTCCTACCCCCTTCCAAAAAAAAAAAAGAAAAAGAAAAAGAAATCCAATCCCAAGAGAAATAATATTGTTAGAACTCAACCTCAAATGTTATATTGTCAGGTACTACGAACGTACTTATAACAGCTAATTAAGCTGGCACATGTCCCCAAATAGGACTGCATGCACCCCCACATGTTCCTTTCGGCTCATTTTCATCGTTTTTATAGTGTGGATGTTACATCCTCATTGTCATAAGTACCCATACATCTGATGTAACTGCATGTCCCATTGTATTTATGTGTTATAAAAAAGAGAAATCTAGAGCTAGCCTCACTCACCTCACCTCACCTCACCTCACCTCATCAATTCAGCTTGTATGTGTGTGTATATACATATATATATATATATATATTAATAATAAGTGCCTCTCCTTCTCATGATTGCGGCTGGCATTGGCAAATGGGGCACGCACCATCCAAGCAATCAATTTATTTCATCAATCACTTAATAATTATATCATCAATTCTGCAACTATTGGTACGTCCGTATTCATTGCTTATTCCGAGTCCCATTCCATGAGCGTGACACGTTCGTTCTATTTATTAACTTAAACAAGAATTGAGGGGCTGCTGCTATATGCTAATTGTACAATTCATGAAACTTTGCTTCTCAGTCTCGAGAGTAGGCAGTGCCGACCCCACATATTAGCGCATCTACATATTTGTGGTGGGATCAAAATTGGCATTTTATTTTTTTCTCAATTTTTTGGGTAAATCTTTTCCACAACAGGAATTAGGAAACAACATAATATTTTTAACACATATAATTTGATATCTAAAAATTTAATAAATTCTAATTAATTTATATTCACCCTTCGTGGACCTATTTGCTCGTTTTTAGAAATTAACTTCCTCGTTAATGTATGAGACACTATGTCTATCAAAGTGCAGTACACATGATATACGTGGTTCCAAACAACTCCATTCGTACTTTCACTGTCAAAAGGGGGCTCGAGAGTATATCTTTATTATTGAACAATAATACGGAGAGTATAAAATGGGGTAACACGATGAGCACACAACCCAATCTTTAAAATGCACAATCCAACACTGAAAAGGAATCCCAAACTTCTAAACATGATAACATATTTCATACAAGACTCGACACAACCATTAGGCGCATTTAAAGTATCTTACATGAAAGCTCTTATCATTATATATACTCACTATTAACTCAATCTGGAATCTCTTTATTTCTATCTATATCAAAGATATCCTAAAATACAATATTATTTAGACATAATCTTTTCAAAAAATAGAGTATCAAATATAGAAAAATAAATAAATAAATAAAATCCTGCTCGATCACATTCAAAATTCAAAACACGCTGATGAAATTAAATTTCTCATAACTGAATTGAAATTGCATATATCTATGAGATTCTTTCTGTGTAACGGATATGATACGTGACGTGGGCTTGAAGAAGACTGGGGTGTTATTTGGGTGAGAGTTTTCTATGTAATGAATATGATATGTAATAATGCTTATTCAGTATCACAAGTCAATGAAACTGAATATTTTAAAGTTTTTATAAAAATATAATCCTACAAATTATATTCTTAGTTTGTGACACCTACCCGTCACATACAAAGGCTTTCTTGTTACTCGGGCCGGGTGTCCAGTAGTTTGGGCCAGCCCAAGACTGTAACGTCTCTATTTTTTTCCCCCACGAGACGACGGCTAATTTGCAACTTGATCAAGCATTGACGACTGGCTCTGGCTCTGGATTCTGGAATAGGTCTGATGGTAAGCGGGGGTATGCGTTGTGAACGAATGTCTTCTGCAGGACTTAAATTGCGACGCTTTAAGCAGAACATTGCTAAGGGTTTTCTTCTCGCAGGCAGAGGATGGAAAAAGGCTGGAGATCGGGTTGATGGGGGCGAAACCATAGTAGTCAATGAGAGCATTAAAAATTATAGATGACAGCATTACACTAGAGGGCTTGGCTCTAACAAAGGAAGGGAGAAGAAGGGCTCTGACGAAGAAACAACTAACAAGCAGGATGTAAAGTTCCAAAATAGAACAAGAAAAAAAAAAAAAAAAACAACAGGATGTACCAAGGAAAAATACTAGCATATCTTACTAAAGAGAAATGTTATGTTAATTTCAATTATTTCCATGCTACACCGAAATTGCCCAAACATGCAGAAATTACAAACATTTACACACTCAAAAACTAGTTTCTCCTAACACAGAGTCAAGGAGGATATATATTATATCCCATTCCCATCCTAAGTCCAGTCCAGTCTGCTTCACCGCCTCCTACCCGAGTCCAACCATTCTCAATCCTAAAGCTTAATTAGTGTCTTCTAGACGAGTGTTAAACCTAACTGGAACTTGGGTTGCCTGCCTAGCTTCATCGTCCCTCTGCTCAAGTTTTTAGCCCGTTGCCGTTCCTGTACACCATTCTTCTTCCCCTATATTCCATTTCCCGTCTTCCACTTCCCACCTACTGCTGCTGCTGCTTTCTGGTTCTGATGGTTGAACTCCTTCGGATTCCTTCTGTGCATCAGCTCCAACTGATTCCGCAGACATCTCTCTCCAGCACCATCGTCCAGCTTGTTGGAATTCAGAGCTTTCTCATGCAAAGTGCCACCGTCTGAGTTTCTATCATTGTCGCTGCCTATTAAAAGAGAACCTCCAAAATGTGGGTACGGTTTGGTAGCTTGGCATTCCTCTCTCTCTCTAACGGTTTTCAAGATCAAGGTCTTGAGGAAGTTCATCACTTGGACGGCATGGATAAGGGCAGTCAAAGGATCAGCCATCTGGAACAGAGAAATTAATATGATCTAAGCTTGCTGATTACCGCTTCAGGTTGATGGGATGGTGAGATATATAGAAACATAAGAAAAGGAAAGAATTTGTCAGATAAATAGAGGCAAGGAGGGGCTGCTGGCAAATGGGAGGAGCAAGAAAGAAAAGACCTGGGTCATGTTAGGACCGAAAACCATGGCGATATTGCGTGCATTCATCTTATTGTATGTCTCGTGTTGCACAACATCCGACATTAAATTGATGGCCCAGTCAAGCAGTGCAGCTTCCATGGGAGGGAGTAAGTGGAGTGCTTGCGTGCATTCATCTTCTGTGTTGCAACACATGAGCTGCTCTGGTGTGAGCGTGTCGAGGACTCCCATGGGAAGTTCCCTCAACCATGCCTGCAAGTGAAGCGCCCAGTGTGCATAAATGGATAGTTCTGGGTCAGGTTCAGGTTAACATTGAGAGGCTAAGAAGAGGCTAAGAAGTACGCACTCCCTGGGTTGCGTTTGGTGTGGAGAAGGAGGGTGCTGAGTTCTTACCTTTATCATGCTTGCCAAGCAATGAACATCAATTCCTTGTGGCACAACACCTCTGTTCAGTTGCTTTCGCACATACTCCTCCTGACCGTTGTCGGCATTGATCCTGAATATTCCTTCCACCTTCAGGACAGGCAATTGATGATGTGGATATATAATCTTAATCCACCATTAAAAAAAAAAGAAAAAATCTAGTGCTTTTTCTTTTTTCTTATCCTTTTTAAATAAAAAATAGGTCTACTTGGTGAGTTTTGACCAGTGTTGTTAACTTAACTAAGAGGGTGTGTACGTATATATATACACACACTGAATTAGAATATATATAGAGAGAGAGATGAGACCTTGAGTCCTCCTCCCGAATATAATTGCCTTTGCATCATTAAAACGATGGTTGGAACACTATTCCCTCTATCATCAAAAGAGCATTGCATCGATTTGGCGGAAACTCCAAACACACTGGCACTGGAAAGAAAAATGGTTTGCCCAAAACAGGAAAAAAGGAATTATATCACGTCAAGAAAAAACACACAATTGAACAATACACAGATCATCAAACACAAGAAGTATATACAACGCAGAATTACAATATTATGCTAATTGTATCATCATTAGCAACACCGTCGATTTCATCAATTTGAATTCCGTGAGTTAAACTGCTGGAAATTCATGCAGAAGACGAAGCAGTGAGTACTTGGAAAATGAGCACAAGGAATAAGAAACGGCAGGAGGGGGAAAAAAAAAGAAGCATGTGGAAATATGTAATTTCAACAGTTAATTTCACAAAAGTTGTAATTGATTTGGGCAATAATAACTACAGTTATGGTAATAATTCTTGTAAAATCTAAATTTATAAGAAAGCTATAATTTAAAAGTACAGAAAGGGTCAAGTAAGTGTTAATATAGAGGTCAAACTCAAGGAGGACACACGTCACAAATAACATAACGGCCGCGTATGAAAAATCTCTCTGCAGGCAGTTGACGGTATAAACATCCTGTTAGATTAACACTCAAAAAACTTTGCAGCTCATGCATTCTAGTAGTTAGGATTCGAATGTCAAAATTTGAATTAGAGAATCAGGGGAGAGAAGAGACCATGTTACAGATTTATGGTCTGTAGTGTACCTCCTCAAGTCAAACTGTTTACTCCTCCGTGGGCCACACTACATATCTATATAGCTAAAGAGGAGCAGTAAAGCAGATCAGACCTGGCGCTGGGCACCCTCTTGGGAACATGGGGCTGGAGTTCTGTGGGTAAGCCCAGGAAGCCGTTAAAGCGGTCGAAGGTGACGTGAGAGATGTGCCTGACCTCGGAGGGCCAGCTTATGTCGTCAACGGAACTATCAGCAGTATTGACATCCTCTGGAGCTTCCACACTGCAGGTCACCAGTGACTTCCTAAGGGCCGCCATCAGGACGTCCACCATGCCTATGCCCATGATCAGTTGATACTTGCTGCTGCTGCTGCTGCTCCCCTTACTACCTCCATCATAATCAGGATGTCCAGAGCGTTGATAATTGTAATTGTAGTAATTCCGATGGCTTTTGATGTGATTTTTCCAGTTGCAGGTAACTGATCTGGATCCCGGAAGAATTGCAGCCCGACCCTGCTGCTTCCACGTCCCTCTGGATCTGAGGCTCCCCTCTACTGCGTCAGTACGTTTCTCATCTGGCTCCCCCTTGTCTTCATCCTCACCCCCTTCCCATTCCTCGGCGTGGTTGATTGCATCACTGTCAAGGGGTATGGTGGGAGACGGAGCAGCCTTGTTTAACTCTGTCGCACGGGCGATTCCTGGGAATCCACAAGATTTGGATCTGAAGAGCCGGGTCATGCTTTCTCCTCCTGCTCCTTCTTCTTCTATGTTAGTATCGTTGTTGATTTCTTTCCCCGCTTCAGTTTCAGCGCTGCTTCTTCCTGTCCTGTCCTGTCCTATGACTGGAGTAAACAATGAAGAGATTCGAGGACAAAGTCCTGAAGCGAAACATTAACTGCAGCGGAAAGGACAGGGCGGGAAGTGACGGAGGAGAACAGATAAGATCGGATGAAGGAGACTGTTTGTTTCCCGGGGGATGGTGATGAAGAGATGTAACCAGTGTATTTGGACAAAACAAATGTGGGTTTGATAAAGGGGGAGACATGTTTTCTGCTAGTGTAGTGGAGGAGGAGGAGGAGGAAGATGGGAGGATTTAATAAGTAAATTTAAAAAATATATATAATCAAATTAAATATGAGTGTCTATCACATTACAAAGTGCACAAATTGCAACGATGTGAAGCAGGCCGCGGACCATTTGAAAACTCTGGGTTTGGTGAGGATATATATCTAATTATTGATGAAGAAAATAAATAAATGGGGAGGGGATGGAGTGGATCCCTCATGAATAATTTTTAGTCATTTGGCAAAGAGTGATGGGACATGCAAGTGCAAATGCGTTGTACATAGCAATTCTGAATGAGAGGACATTTGGATTGTGTGGAGAGGACAGAGAAGAGAAGTGGGGGGAGTTGTGAGTGGGTGGTGTCTCGTGAACGAGAAGGCTGGCTGTATGACAATGGGAAGAGGTACTGTATGAAATGGAAGTAGTAGTGTCTGTCCCGACCCTCTCGTACACTTGCTTTTTTGGCCTTTCTTTTCTACTGACACTTTTGCTTACCATATTATATAATTCCTATCTATGTAAACTAATTTTGATTGAAATCCCATCGATTTAATGATATTTAAAAACCTGGACCAAAAAAAATAGTTAAAAGCTCTTGCAAATTATGAATAATATCTATTCAAGCAAAAAAATCAATCCCATTTATTTACAAAATTTGAATTTTAGATCTTATTTAAAAAAGATATAGTAAAAGAGGGTTACAACTCTCTTAAACCGCTACGTGGTGACTTCTTGAAATTTTATTTTATTTTTTTCAGTTTTTTAAAATTTTTCCCATGCGGTGGGGTCCACACAACCCTTCAGGCCGTCGTCCTTGGCTTTTGCTTTTGGTGAATTTTTTTTTCATTTTTAAAATTTTCATGTGCGGTGGGACCCATATAACTCTCGACTCCATCACCCTTCTTTTTTTTTATTTGTCTTTCCTTTAGTTTGTTTTCCATTTCATTTTTATTTTCTGCATGAAGAGATCGAATGAGATCTTTTACTTTCTACAAAAACCTAAAAAGTAATTCACCTTTCCATATTATACGATCTATGCTAGAAGTATATCTGATTTTCACATCATTATCTATTCTATTCACCATCATTTATTTTAATAAACTATAAATATTAATATTCTTAATAATTTATATTCTCGCAGTGGAATACGGATTTCACTGTAGTTGATATAAATACAAAGTCATTTCAGTTAAACGTTGAGAGTTTTCTTATTCAGGTTAGCTGACACTTCCACAATTGGATCAATCTCTAATTATATGCAGTAGTGACATGGCTCAAGAGAATGTAAGAGCTTATCTAGGAGATACAAAATCTAGAAAATCTTAAAGAATTGTTTTAATTAGAAAATGGTGAGGAAAAAATCCATAAAATTAGCTAATTATAAAAGTATATGACATACTGGAAGCCTACTTTATGTGATTTCTACAAAAACATCTAAATCTTTGGCGTTCATCCTCACCTCTCTTAGTGTGACGAAGAAAGTCTTATATGTAACAAGTACATAATGTGATAATACTTACATGACATCATACAATTTATCAAGTAATAGACCGAAGACTCTCTCCTTGTGATGAATGTGGACCATCAATGATTGGCAAGAGTCGGGGTGTGCACGGGTATAGCACAAACATGGAACCGGTAAGTACCCACCCTATTGGGTAGGTTCGGGGTAGATCTAAATGAAAATAGGATAGATTCTGCGCAACGAATGAAGGAACCGGTCGGTTACGGTTTTGGTCCGGTTCTAACACATAGGTACCTGAAACCGAAATCGAAACTTGTATATATAAAAGTTTACGTTGGTGGAGATACTGTACATCCCTTTCATAGTATTGACTGTTTATTTACATTATCATCGAAGAAATGTAAGAGTCCGCAAAAACTCAAATCAGAGCAGACCCCCTCGGGTCAAGCTGCTGACGATAACTGATAGAATAACCCGACAACCAAAGGGCCTATGCAGTTTAGAGGTAATAAATTAATTAAATCTTTTTATTTTCCTGAATGGTAATAAATTTTCTTTTAAAAGTTACTTCGATCAACATCTCCCTTAGCGCCTCCTCTTCTCAGTTGTGTAGGTAGGTTCGTTTAATTTTACGTTTTCCGGCGTTGCATCTCTCTGCCATTTCGCTGCCATCGCCCTTTATCTCCTTTTCATCGATCGCCTGGATTGCGTCGCGCTTCTACGTCGGGCTGGATAGGAATTCTGATCTCCTTGCCTCTCATGCTGCCCGCCTTCTTTTTTCGGAGAATCTACGATCGTCTAATTTATAATTTTTGGGTTCTTCCTGTGCAGGCGAGTGTGACCGGGTTCTTTAATGTGACTGTGCTCTGCCCGCCCTCTTTCCAATCACAGGTTCAGATACCTTATGTTTTCTGTGCTTTTGTTCGAATTTGGTAGTTGAAGCGGCCTGTCAGTTTCAGATGGTTACAGTGTTTGCGTAGCATATTCTTCTTTATGCCAACTTTATGAAATGACTATTGTGTAGGTTCTGCGACAATTGGGCTGGCATGTTCAGTCGTATCTTGCTTTTTCATTGCAGGATGTGGTTGCCGCCCTCTTCCTTACCTCTTGCCATAATCGTCCATCATTCTTCTTCATGGTTCGGTTCAGCACTGGACCATAGAGCCCTGGGGGCAGAGCCATGGCTAATCGGCAACGACTTATTGATCTCTTCATTGTGGATTCATGTCAAGTAAGCATCTCCAGGTACTGAAGCAAAATAAACATGACAGACCACGTTATTGTTCATGAGGTGGCTTTTCAGTAGATTTTTTTATTGATGGCAGTTTCTTGCCAGGGGCTGCTATGGTAATGGCAGGGTTGTACAGTTTCTAAGATCACTTAATACTGGATTCACTGCCACATGGTCTGAGGAAGCCCCGGAAACGAATCATCTCAAGAAGAGCGCTGACCAAGCTCAGCTGGCTCGGAGATCCTATGAGGTGAGGAGAGATTTAACAGCGCATACTTTCAATCCATCCATCAAATTCATACTTAGATTTCCTCATTCCTCTAAAACAACCAGAAGCATAACTGTATCGGGATTCCATGAACTGATCCCATGATTGATCGGACACAGTTCACGATTTTTAGCACTGATTAATTGAAAATATCACCTATTTGCAA
The DNA here is from genome assembly GCA_037672795.1 of Lagerstroemia speciosa. Lineage (NCBI taxonomy): Eukaryota > Viridiplantae > Streptophyta > Magnoliopsida > Myrtales > Lythraceae > Lagerstroemia > Lagerstroemia speciosa. The sequence continues at coordinate 10,392,504 of CM075289.1, read as the reverse complement.
ATAAACACCTCAGATGGAATAAATTTTTTAGAACGAATTCATTGCTGTTTTCATGGATAAATTCCAAGATTACCATAGTTAATTGAAAAGATTGCCTTATGTATTCATGCTATTGCTGTTTTTATGATTAATGTTAGTGGTTCATTGGAGAAAGAACACTTATAATTTTCTTTCACTGTTCCAGTTGCACTAGAGAGGTATAGCTTCTCTTAACTTTTAAAAAACCTGATGCTCTTAATTTGTTATGCTGATTATCGTACAACGGGCAGTTTTACAGGGCAAGGAAAGAAGGCATAGGTAACTTTCTGATAGTGGAATGCATTCCTATCTCTGCAAGTACATGGGAAATTCTCTTCTTTCCCCTAGAAATTGGCACCATTTTTGTTACTTTGTCTTAAAATATGAAGCACACCATCTATCGTTTAATCTCTTTTTTTTAATACTGAAGTTTTTTACTTTGTTTGTTGTGTTTATCTATTGAATTTGATATTGAAAGAATTCTTTATCTATGACAGACCACGTCTGAGAAAATTCGCCTCAATGAAGCCGTAGGAGACAAACAAAGAAGCTCAAAGAGGGCATGGACAGAAATGTCTATGTTGGAATGGAAAGGTAACTCAGATCTTTGACCTACGGTCTTCTTTTTGGGTTCACTATAAAGATGTGACATGATACTACTACAACGGCTTCTATTAATGTGTCATACCAAGATTTAATTGGTTGCAGATTATTGACTTTGAATTACCCATAACAGTACAAACTGACTGTTGAAAGGCATGGAATGTCGAAAAATTTCTTTCATTTTGCGTATCTACTATCATTTTTTTTCTGCTGCCATGATTATTTTGAGACTAAAACCATAACTCACACTGATTTCAACATACTCAATTAGAATTTTCGAATTATCATTGCATGCTAATTTCATTCTGGATTTACTTCTAGTTATTAATCGAGACGTTTTCCTATTTTATTTAATTGCATCTTCATTATTGTCGTTTTACTTAGAAATTTATTTATGTCAATCGAAACATTTTCCTATTTAGTGAAATTATTCTCTTATTTAGTTAAAATCTCTTGCCTTATATTTATTATTACTATCTTTATTTAATTCCAGTAATTTCTTCAGCTTCTTAGCAAGATCATTTCTTTCCTATTTTTCTAGAAATTGAAACTTTTCAATACACTCAAATTAGAATTTTCCTATTTTCACTCCCATTGTATTTGTGCTGGATTTACTTTTGTTTATTAATTTTTTATTTGCCAATTTCGCAATTTTCCTAGAAATCCTTTCCCAAAAGCAGTGATGTTTATTAGACTTTATCTATCGACGCAATTTAATCACATCTGAATTATTATTTTATTAATTAGAAAATTCACTTATATAAACCAAAATGGTTTGCTATTAAGTTTATTTATTTCCTATTTAGCTAAAATCACTGACAATTATGGGTAGTCACATAAGGACTGATGGTTAGAAATCTCCACATGAAGGCAGCATTTTCCTTTCGAGAAAATCACTCCTGGGAGATCAAGTGAGTTGACAATGACGTTGTATTTGCAGTGATTAGTGTAGGCGATGCTACTATCTTTATATCCGCAATCTATCGATGTAAAGAAACAGTATTGTGGAAGCATATCCCCAGCAGTGTTCAATCAGTGTTATACATAACTATGTCTCCTCTATAGGTTGATTATACCTTCCCTCTTTATTTTGCAAGATATTTTGCCTTTTGGCTGCTGGGAACACCTATTGTTGTTTATATAATCTCTTTTATTCTCTTCTCATACAATGTTCACTTATTATTCTTATATAGAAGTGATCCTTATTTGAACATAATTTTTCATAAAAAAATAATTTAAATACAATTTATTAATTTAGAATTATTTTATGTTATCGGATGTTCACTGACTCTCTGCAGCGAAGCACGGGTTGTTGCGCTAGTTACCTCTATATTCCCCCAAAACGAGCTTTATGTATTATATTTCATTTAAAAGATTTTAAATACTTCACCCCATTCATTCTTAAAATAAAATGTCACGGCAATATTGTTTCATTCTTTGTAACCTCCTCTCAAATTCTTTATGAGGTGCGCTTGCATCACGTCATAAAGAATTTTAGGTCACTGCATACTTTCAAATAGATTGTATTTATAACCTACTTTGGCAACAAACCAACCCTCTTGATAGTATGGTCATAATATCTAAATGTGCAAAACAAATGTTGTGGCAGGAGTAGGGTCCGCCAAATCGTCAGCGTTTACATATGAAGCACAGAAGGACGCTTGGAATATGCGAAGAAGAATAGGGTGGTGGATTCAGCAACTAAATGGACGTTAACTAACTTCCCAAGTAGATACTACTGAGATGGCGTTCAGATCCAATTTAAAATTCATTTCTCATCGCATGAGGAATTAAGGGAAAGGAATCAATCAAATGGCTGTAAGAGTCGGAAGGCCACAGTTATTGATGTCATTATTTCAACAATACATACAAACTAGACAAGACCCATTTCCAAGGAAAGTTTTAAACTGCTCAGGTAACAGAGAATCACCCATCAACTGAGGCGCTCTGCCTCAGCCTCATCATTGTACCACCATGGGCATCTAATCCTACTCTTTTTTGCCGTAGTACCTCAGAGCAAATGCGAGACCCAACATCAATAGTGGAAACATAAATTGCAATATTTTGATAGTAATCCCAGGAGATTGGACTGCTCCTGGGGGGGATGACTGCATCGGCGGACTGTACTTATTTTTTACTGGAACAGTGGAGAGATCAACTTCACCAATGTAATATTTGTCCATCATTTCTTTTGCAGAATCACTGTGGCCCACATCTTCAAAGTCATCGGTTGCATCTTTTCCTGCATCAATCCAATTACACTTAACAACACCTGTTCAACTCCAACAGAATACCTGCTTAAAATTACTCGAGTGCACAGGAATTTACCAGTAGAAGTTATCAAGACCTCATCTCCTCCAGGATGATCATCTAGAAATGAGTAACATCGTACACCTGGAAGCATAGCTTTGTCAGTGAAAAGTTTCAGCAAGTACATCACTGACTGACTGCTCTGCCACATGGAAAGCCACTCATTCTTTCTGTTATGTCAATCGGTAGATTTTATTTCAAGGTGCTTTGTCTTAGTTTCACTTCCCACTAGTATCAAAAAGAGGGTAAAGCAGTAGATTCGTTAGCAAAAATTGCAACTGATCCCCTTAAGTTATCTCATTCTTTCTGTTATCTATCGGTTCCTCTGTCCCCTCAATTATGAACCACCATCCTACAATCTTTTTCTCCCTTCTTATTTCATTAGTGATTAGTTTATAAATGATGGATGCAATTACCTTTTAGTCTTTTTTTCAACTTTTGCCATCTACTCACATAATTTCTTAACATCAAGCAAATATTTTAAACATGTAAAAGAAGTTTTGACATGCATGTTACATCCGTCCTTTCGCATGAGAGCATCTAGTACATATATTTTCATATGGCTACCCTACTCCTTCTAACATTCAGTATGGAACTTTGCCTAACAAGATTTGCGTGCACCTTATATATTTCATCTTCGACAGGACTCTGAAACTAAGAAACACCAGAATGTCTCAGGGAAAAAGGCATTTTGGACTTTCCCAAATGAAAAATGCATCAGTTCAACAGTTCATGATGAATTCTATTGAACCTACACGGAAAGATAGGATGAAAATACATAGTTAGCCGATTTTTTGATATGTTGAACCCTGAAATATAATTGCTAAGACCCAAACAATCTTCTCCATTTTATTTTCAATTTTTTCGATAACAAAAAGGATTTGATGTGGGGGAAAATGGTGGGAAAAGGATTTAACTTTATAACATCATTTTTGAGGTCTGCAACACTGCAAATGCCCTATGAGCATCTGACAAATCCAGTTGGAGCTGAGTCGACCCACTAAAAAGGTAAAACTTTTCCAGTATGAGCTTTTTTCGTTTACAAAAACTTGAAACCAAGACATTTGGTTAAGGGAAACAAGTGATGAACCACTTGAACCAACTCATGTTGGTTATAGATTACAATATCAAAGAAAAATCGACAACTTTATTCTTTTATTTGCCCTTTTGCCTCCATTATAGCCAGCTTAATTCACTTTATACTTGAACAGAGTTAACCATGAAATAGGAAAACAAAAAGGAAGAACTAAAAACATATTATTTATATGAAAAAAATTAAGTAAATGATTTAAGGCAATTCTCTTTTTTTTTTTAGCATTTAAATCCAAGCAAACCAACTTTTGCAGAAAATAAACTTATAAAAAACGAGTTAAATTATTGTTTACTCTCTTCACTTTCAGATTATTAGGGGCAAACGTTCACATAATGAAGGACTACCCGATCATCTCATTCAAATCCCTCCCTCCAGCCCATTCTTTATCCATCAGTCACCAGATATCCCAGTCAAGTATAACCAGGTAGAATTCAGCCGAAAAGAAAAGGTATAACCAGGCAGAAAATTAAGCTACATGCATGTTAACATTGACAATAAGCCACCCATAACAAAAGCTTCGATCACTCAACCATAAACCACAGATAATCAGAGCAAGTAATTAGGGCAGGAAGGTTAAACTGGGAGCATCTTTCTTTCTTGGTTACCCCCTTAAGAGTGAACCACATGGTACCAAAAAATAAAAAAGGAAAAGGATAAACGGCCGGGCCTTCCTATTCAAAATGCAGTCATGTATTGGTAAACATGAGCACTAATAACTGAGAATCAAACCACAAAGAACATGCAAGAAAAATCAGACACCTTCCCGGAGATGATAAGCCAGCAATCGTCCTTGCTATCGTGCTCGGCAACCTCATCAAAGGCAAGAACTTTAAGATCTGATGCGGCCATCGCCACTTCCCCAAAACCAAATCTCACCTGTAGTCAGGTAATTGCTTCCCAAGATCAGGGAAGAAGGCAGCGTCATATATCAGTAAAAGATGTGAAAGCAGTTTTGTTAAGAAAGAACAATTTAAATAGGGGAGGAGAATTTCTTACCCGCAAGAATTATCGATATGATCGAGACCGGTAGCGAACACCACCGTTGACTCCTTTTTCTTCCTTCTCTCCTCTTTCCTTTTCCGCCTAATAATGCACTCTCACTTCATGAGCACCCAACCCTGACGCATCTGCCTAGCAGTTCCAGATTTGCGGGGTTGGGCAGAAAAACCGGTTCGATCGAATTGAAAAGAGCTGGTTCTTATCAAATCGATCTTATTTTGGTTCCATTTTTATGACGAAAAGTTGTTTAATTAATTTTTGAATGTGATCAATTTGATTAATCAGTTCAAAATAAAATGAAATTTCTTAAATATAAAAATATAATGACAATGTAATAATACAATGTATCATTTCATATTAGTTTAAACCTAACCGGATCATTCTACTTTTAAAGAACTTAAAATAATTTGGTTCGGTTTAATTCAAATCAAAGCAAACCATATTATTTCATTTAAAAAATAAAAATATTTAATCAGTTAATAGAACTAATTTGAAATAATTTGATTTTCCTCTAAAATGGTTTTAATTTGGCTTACTATATTTAAACTAGGTGTTTTAAATTTGATTTGGTTCAATTCAAAACCAGCTTGACTTTAAAGCTGGTTTTTTAACAACCTTTTCCCACCATCTTCCAGGTAAATGGGTGTTATTCATTGCCCCCCGCCCCCCTTTTTTCACCTGTTTGTATATAATTAATTATTATGTAAAATGTTCAAAATCATCTTTGTTGCTCAAACGATAAGTTAGTGGTGCCGTGTCAATGCGAAACCCCCATGCCTACGTGTGAGAAACCCATTGGCTGGAGTAGGCACGTGGCATTTCTGTTGACACATTGCAGACACTTTTTTTAATTCTCCCGCGTTATCGCCTGATTGAATGCCATGTAGTATAATCGCATTGAATTAAGGAGCTTCGGTAATCCGACCTTTCATTTCCACGTTTCATCAAAGAAAATACAAGACAGTCCGGTATTTTTTTTTTTCTCTTCCTGTTTCAACGGGGCCTCTTAGTCTGAAAAAAAGACGTGAAAAAGAAAGAATAAAGGAGGAACATATTTAAGTATTAATCAAACTCAAAAAAAAATATATTATGGGTTTGCACCGGTTTTTCTTCAATGTAAAAGTCTCTAATTTTACCTGAGAAATTGAGTCAAACCGTGCTATTCCTTTGGCAACCTTCTAAATTAAACGTGTACGTTTAATAATTCAAAATAGATACTCATGTGATTTGGAGAGTAATTAAGATTTTAATTCAAATCCATTTTACTCGCCTGTCAAATAATCTATCAAAAGTGTGCTCCTTAATTCTAGGCCTAGAGGACACTGGGCTACTAATTATTTAGTTCATCCAATATATTCATCGTTGAATAGAGAAATCCAATGATTGTATAGTGAAATGGATGGATCGCGGTTATTGTGGCAAGATCAAAATATTTCATGCTTTTTTAAAAAAAATTATTTTGGTTCATCAAAAGGCCAACTAAGGCTCCATTAAATATCCATGCACTATTTAAAACCGACACAGGAGCGTCATTTAATTATCTCCCTACAGAAATCTTACATGAATCCTCTGGCTTCAAGGCACGATACTAGTTTTACGGGAAAAAAAAAAGGTTGCTACTGAAACCGAATTCGATAATCAACTCATAATCCACCTCTTACAAACAGGCACAATAATTAATTAATGTATACCGAAAGCAATATTAATTGTGTATAAGCACAAATGACAAACTTACAAACAGCACGATTGATTCCATCACGCATGCAGGATCGATGCACATATATATATATATATATATATTATAAAATAAGAAGGTAGACTCCAGATCGGAATGTAGATAGTACACGCAGTCTCCTAATTCAATCGACAAGGAATATAATTTATAGCAGCTTGTGCGTAGCTCGGAAGCCAATACCCACAAATAAACAACATGCCAATCACACCGAGCTTACGTGGGTTCACAGGGCGACATCTGTTCAGCATGCATAATCAGAAGACATAGTCAGAAGAATGAAACTTACAGTTATGTTTTCCAGATGCTCAATTAAAGATGAATAAGCTAATTAATTGATTAAAATAATGCAAAATAATTAATATAATTCAGCTACTACGCTGGAATTCCAGCGAAAAAGCAGCACACACACACACATATATCTGGTTTACGTTACTATAATCATATGTAATGTTGTGGGAGCTGCTAGCGGGGCCGACATTGGCCCACCATCACGGCCACCCCCACCCACCACATCTGCAGAATTTCAGACTCCCGGACATTTATAATACATGGCGATGTGATCTCCGAAGGGTTTTTTTTTTTCTTCTTTCCCTTTTTTGGGGTTGGGATTGGGATTGGGATTGGATTGTAGTGGTTTGTTCTCTCCCGGGAGGGACCCTCTTCCCCTTTATTGTTATTATTTTTGTTTATTCTCCCCATATAACTCTTTGTTATAGATATATGATTTGATTTTCAAACCTCACATCTCTCCCCTTCTCTCTCTCTGTATGTGTGTGAGATACTAGCACTGTCCCCGGCTTTACCCGACAATGCATCTGCACTTGCAGCTACGAATTGAAATGCGTATGCATACACCATGCATTGATCAATTGCGGACATGTAATGAGGGAAGGAAACAAGGCTGTGGCTGGCCAACTTTCTCTACAGACGATTTTATTCCATTATTCATCTATATATATCTACATATGTATTCGTACTTATAATTAAGTGAGAGAGGCAGGAATAATTAGCGGTTGTGCGTGCATTTCGCATATGAGTGGTTGTGAAGATATTGGAGTCACAGATCATGTGGATAATGATTGTTCAAAGAGGAGCTGATATGGTTGGGGACTGATTTTGTTGACAGAATGATTGAATATAATGGTCACTTTATGTATATCATTTATCCTCTCGGATGTCCATGGCACACAGCTCGGGGGGATGTTCGGTACTCTATGTTTGCACACCTTATACTCTATTTCTTTCCATTGACATGAACCCCAACAGAGAAAAGAGAGAGAGAGAGAGTAAAAGATAAGGAAAACAAAAGCACTCTGACAGGAATCACAATAAACAGACGGATTAGCCAAGTGCTCGTAATTCTTTTTTATTATTATTGCTATTATTGGTATATATGGGTGCAGCGCAGAGATTAAGTTCAATCGCATATTTATATATTTGCTCGTACCGATATGAAAAAGGCAATAATGAATTAAAAGCAGACTGTAGAACTCGCCTTGATTTCCATTAATCGGAAGCAGAGTTACGGAGTCATCAGCAGCTCCATCGACCTTGATCAGCTGGAAGTTTGGGAGAAGACTGAGCTGATCACCAGGATGATGATCAGTTGCAGCCTCAACCTCCTCAGCCAGCTGCAGCTTCAGTGTCGCATTGTTCTCCCTGTCATCACCGCCATGTCCTTCCAGCTCTGGATGTATTTTTGTCTTCAACATCTTCTTCATCAACTAAATTCAAATTAACAGCTCCATCAAATTTACATGACGCTGGCTTAATTAATAATGTAGTCAACAACTAGCACAAACACCACGCATACCCCAACTCTCTAGCCAGCTTTTCATCAGTGCCGGGCAGGAATGATGTGTCAAGTGTTCAGTCACTAGCATGGAATGGAATGATTATTACCTTGTGGAGTTTCTTTATGGGGCGGGAACCGTGTGACATGTGAGGGATGAATTTCTTGGAAAATAAGTGGGCAGCATGCACCTTCTTCTTGGTGGAAGCCTCTTCCTCCTCCAACTCTTTCTTGGTCTTTTTGTTCTTTCCAGAAGAATTAATAGCTTTCCATGATTTGGCCAGTCCAGTGTCAGCTGAATCTGCAGAGAATAGGTCTGCAAGAGTTGTCCTCTCCCCTTTTGTTTCCCTCTTTGGATCAGGAATATTCCTCCTGCTGCTGTTGCTGCCGCTGCTGCTGCTGACAATATCCGTATTGGTGCCAATTACGGCAACTTTGACTACCACCTGGCGGTGATTATCCTTCTCGATACAGCTGCCCCTTAGCTCTGGATGAATGAGGGGGTTCATTTCCTCATCATCTTCGTACTCGTGATGAGCAGCGACGCCATTATCATCATTATCGTTGTTGCCTGAATCACATCCATATCCGTCTTCCTCATCATTGATTCCATCATGGCTGCCACCACCTGAAAAGTATGGGATCAGTCCGTGGTGTTCCATGTCCTCTTCCTGCTGTTGCTGTTGGGCATTCAATGGATCATAACCGAACGTGCCAATGGTTAATATTCCATCTTTCCAACTGCCAAGTTGCCCATCAACTTGTTCGAGCAACGTCTTAGCTCCTGGCCCTGATGCTGTTTGATCCCCCGTCTTCACACCTCTCCCATACTCATCATCTGCACCAGAGAGATGCATTCTTATATAATTTTTTTGTCTGCTGTTCCCATCTATACAGGGTGCGTGTTCGTTCTTCTTGGAAATCTCCCTTGATAAGATTTTTGCATGTGTTATAAAACTAGCTAAGTGCTAACTCCCAGAAAACATTGAATGTGGAAAAAAAAGAAAAGAAAAAAACAAAACAGAGGATGAGGAGGAAGGAGAAGAAGAAAAGAAACATGATGTCATGGAAAGACGAACCTTTCAGGAGCTGCTGGTTGGGATTCAGTCTCCTTTGCACCCAGTCGAAGATCTGTGAAACAAAGAAACGGGTTGTTTAGAATGGGATACGAGGGATAGGTTTAAGGTTGCCATAGCATGAAGAAGCAATTAAACAATGATAACGGTGATATTAACGATATTAATAATGACAATTCTAGCAGGGATATATTAATCTAACCTTCATGATCTTTCGCTCTCTCCCCTTGCAAGTTTGGTTGATCAGATTCTGAATGGAAACAAACTGTCGAATTGAGCCAATGGAGATGACTAATAGAGAAGACTAAGAAGCCTAAAAGCAGGGCCGCCTCTGGTGCCAGATTATCGGGTGACGCGTGGCACTTGCGTGGGCCCAAGCTTGGGGGTTGCATATCACATGTTTGAAATAGCAGGATGTTGGATCTGGCCGGCCTCGTCGATATGCCGAAATTCCTTCAACGTGCATGCCTTGTGGGATCATTTCTGCAAACCCAACAAAAGGAGAGGAACAGAGGAACCGACTGCTTAACTTCCTCGTGTTGAAATCTTCCAGTCTTTTTTCTCGGATCCAATGCAGCATCAATTTCATTCAGCTATCTAACACACTACTGTGCTTTTTTCCCCTATCCGCGTAGGCTTTTGAGCCTATGCTTTGTTCCTATACCGGTCGCTTCAGTCAATGCCAACCATCTGAGTCCCACAGACAATAATTAATTGAATAGCAGCTTGGATACCCCTTACCTAGCGTACTTAGAGCTAGGAGTTCTACAATCAGTTAGCTCATGTGTTTTCGTATATTATAACGGTTGATGTGATGTCCATTTTGCTAAAGGAAGAAAATCGACCTGATTCTAATCAGGTTCTTTTAAAATATTACCAAGATGACCCAACTTCTGAGCTCTTTTCCTGGCATCATGGATCTAGCTCTATTTTCAGTATTGAATGAACTTACCCAGCAAAAAGAGGGGGGAAATGTTATTTGATGTGCTAATTAGTCCATGTACACGGTTTATCTTCTCGGCAAGATGGATCAAATTGGACGTTCATTAGCTGGGAAGGCTGCGCTGACAATTGAACAAAGAGAAGATAGAAATGAAAGAAAAGATTCTCTCTCCAGATATATACATAAATATATATATGACAGTGCTTGTTGTACTTCGTAATAACTCTTGGAATATATATGTGTGTTGCATTACATGAAATGATTTGTTTACTGTGTTTTATAAGTGGTGAATAAGGGAGACAGGGTTTTTTAATCCGATGGAAGAGCTGCTGGTGGTGGTGCTATACCACACTAGCTAGCTAAACTTCAGCACCCTCTAATCAGGCTGTGTATGTCATTCCCTCGGGTGGTGTGGGGAACCTGTTACATTCACGGGCAATTCTCTAGCAAGCTTACAAAGTGGGACCAATAAATAATTAGAGCAACTATCTATATATATGCGTATTCTTTTTGAAGCTAACTAATCTAATACTTGTAATTACAGGGGTGGAACTGTGGCAGGGCTTGGGGCTTTCTGCTATTTTTTATTCTTCGTCATCGTCTTTTAGTGCAATAATGACGACGACGACAACAAAATCAATACCTAAACTAATTTTTCAGTTCATCCTATATGTGGGCTCATTTACATATGAGATGCATGGGTTGATATACACGTTATAATAATATAGAGAGAGAGATGAAGAATAAATTTATCTCGTGAATCATTAGCAGCCCGGACGATCAGCAGAAAGCAACAGGCACTTAATTAGCTTTACATGGCAAACTACTCTATATATTATGGCTTGCTGTAGAAATATTCTTCTTGTTGATTTGAAACATTCTGAAATCAAATTTATGATAACTGTGAACAAACAAAAATCAAATTTATGATGATAAGATATTATTAATTTCAAAATAAGTTAAAAAAGTGTTCAGGGGACACTACTACGAAACTGTTAAACATTAAATCAATGCTAAAATAGAGATTAAAAATGCCATAAAGACATATTAATCTAATTAATAAAATTGCGTATTGCAACATTGAAACTAATCTAATTCATGATTTTGAAATATTTCCCTCAAGCGAAATGGGAAATGTCGGAAACTGAGTTTGGATTAGAAGAAGTTAACGGGGTCGTGCTTTGGTATTTGCCCTTGAGCTGAGCCATGCGTGCTTCACTGTTGCTGTTGAGCTGATAGTGGCGCAGGTGTTCTAGTCCTCGGTCTAATGAGCCGTGCATTCTGAATGAATGTCAGTTCAAGTTCAACCATTATGTTGGGCACGGTGAAGGTAGACTGTATCTGTTTGCTCCATCCTGAAATTAGGGTTCATATTTATAATTGATGGCATTCTTACTTATAAGACTTAATTTATTAGTACATATTTTATAATTATTTTCGATATATATCACATGATATTTAGAAAGAATACTGACCAGTAAAAAATTCGATACAACTTGACGAGAGAGAGAGAGAGAGAGAGAGAGATCAATGATTCAATATTTGTTACATGGAGGGGGATTTGGTGTTGGGTTGCTGTTGGCTGTGTGGCCTGATTGTCGGGTAGTTAGGATTAGGTACCTTCTTGTTGCTTGTCAGGCCAAATGAATTGAGAGGTCACCCGGTATATACAGTGATGATTTACTTGACTGTTGTGTATTAATACATTGAAAAGAACAAGATATAAATAAAGCAAAACATACGAAACTGTGCGTTGCTTATGATCCAATATTCTATTTCATTCTTATTTGTTAAATATGCACCTTCCAATGTTTGAGAGTGACAAGTAGGGAAATAAACATGAATGATCTCTAATTGTCTTGATATCATCGCACTACAATTACAAGTTTATATGGGTGCCAGTGCTACTATTGACTGTATGGGTGCTAAGGAATTTGGTCATCCTTTTTTTTTTTTTTGTTTTATCCCTAGCGTATAGACGAGGCACAAAGTGTAGAAAGAGTGGAAAGAAGAATAGATAAAAGGAACACAAAAAATTTTATAGGTGATATTAAATTTAGGACATTTAAGTCACGTGATAAAAATAATACAAATTGCAATAAACCATCTTTCCCATATTGATCCACCGCTGCTGCGCTGCGGGCCCCATTTCTCACTATTTCCACTCCAAAACATTCGCCTCCCAACAGAAACATAGTTTCCGACAGAGAGATCCAAGTGTCTGACTACTCAACTTATGTTTATAATTATTCTGCCAGCTCCCTTTGTTCAGCATCAATGATAAAGGAAAAGGTATGAGCAAAGTCACCATGAGCTGTGCTACGATATCTACCAGTTAACCAAATATCCGGCTTGAGGATGTGTTTTTCATGGTGTAATAACACAAGATTCCAACTCTTAAAAATTCTAAATTCGATTGTCACTTCAATAGTTTTGTGCCCCTTATTTATCTTTACTTCTTATCACTATACTAGATTTATAGACATCCTTTATAACTAAAAAAAAAATGTTCGATTTAGATGAAAGTCAGATGAATTTTATAATACACCATCCTAAATGTATACAAACACATGTTAGGTGACGGCTTGAAGTCATGCTTTCTGTTTTAAACGTATCGCAATCACATAATATATATATTCTATTTTAAGCGTCCCATACATGTATACACATACGTACCCCGTCTTTTTGCACATCTATGTCTGATACGTTGAAATATTTTAAATTCATTGAAAATTCAATATATTTCCGACAGACTTTTCGATGGAAAGCTATATGAGAAAACCTTCTTAAAAAAAAAAAAGGTTTTTCCAGCAGAATTGCAACAGACCTTCAAGAGAACTTTCTTTTCGAAAATTATCATTTCATAGCATGTGTTGAGTCATTTATCCTTGATGCATAAATTGGCATACTTGACTCACCTTAATAAGCAATGTTAAATCTTTGTTAGAGTTAAAATATTGTAATGAAACCAATTTTTCGCCGATACATAGTTGTCAGATTAGAAGCCAAATCCCCATCGTGCATTGAAAGCGAGATTCAATCAGTACAGCCAGGCATATAGAGATCTTACGTCTTGCAATCAAACATATAGAATTCCAATTGAGAGTGTTATATATATATATATATAATTGGATTGACTGAGATACACATCTTCATTAGTGTAGCTAATTTCAATATATACCAATAAAATAATGAAAAGAACCATGGTCTTTTATTGAGAATTATTCATTAAGTATTGAAATAAGTTCCGGCAAGGGTGCGCGTTGATATTCAATAAAAATTCTGTCGTCTATAAACCAACAGAAGCACAACGACATTAATTAGAAGAAGTCCACAAGATGAAAAGGAATTAATCAGCACATGATCCTTGAAAGCCAATAGTATGAAGAGAAGTATTCGGTCATAGAAACAGGGCTCGATGAGCCTGCTAGAGACAATGAAAGGCTCCATCAAATACAACACACACGTCGAGGTTATGAAGGAAAAATAGATATATATATATATATATAGACACACACATACAGGAGGAGAAGGTAAAATGTAACCTCGCTTCGGAGCAACATTTGGCGTACCCGTTATGTGCTCCCACACAAGTTCAGTTGAATCAATTTCCACCTACACCTCTCTCCGCGGAGAAGGCCATATATGTAATAGTACACCACGTGACAGTATTGATGTGATATTACAAGCTATTCAAATTAAGTCATTTTTTTGGTTATTTTTCTCTTTAGGGTTTTTCTAAAGATTTTATTAAAAACATCCTAAAAATAATATAGTCATATTGGTTCGTAATACCACATCAGTATTGTCACATGATGTACTCGTTACACACATAACTCTCTCCCCTCCGTGAGCACACGAGAGGAGCATGCAATGTAAAATGTAACTAGGGGTGGAAATGAGATAGTATGATTCGTGAACAGTTCGGATTCGGCTCGATCTTAGTGAACTCAAGCTCGGCTCGAGTTTGTCAGTTAAATGAGCCGAGCCAAGCCAAGCTAACGGCTCGTGAAACTCGCAAGCAGAAACAAATATTTTATTTTATATAATAATAATTCTTATTATTGTTCTTTAATTTTAGAAAAATAATCCAACTATTGTCTCAAATTCTTATTTAAAACATTTATTTCTCTCCCTCTTCCTCCTTAGTACTCCTCACTCTATGTGATTAATACAACAACCTCGTGTTCGAGTTATATTTCTTTATTGGCTCAGCTCGCATAAGTTCAACGAGCCTTTATTTACTACAACGAGCCGTGCCCAAGTTTAAAATATTGGGCTCAGCAGAGCTCAAGTTTGGGCCCAAGCTTGCAAATTGGTAAATGGACTGAGTTTGAACATTATAGACTCGGGCTCGGCTCTACTTGGCTCGTTTACACCCCTAAGTGTAACTACAATAGTTACCCATTTAAGGACACCATTTAAAAATAACCTACTCAGATTGTCTTTATCTTATCAATTTAGATTTGGGATTAAGTTTTGTGGGCTCATATCAGCTTTATTTTTTTTCATGGGCTTCTCTGGGCCTAATTCTTTCCTATAAATCTTGGCCCATGGATTTGTTTAATCCATCTAATATCCTATAATTTCATGAGACATAATTTCTCATTGACATATATCATTTTTCCAATAATAAGAAAGAAATTTTTTTCCACCACCCAATTGAAAGATTTAAATTTTTCAAAAAAATTGTCTACATCAAATCGAAGGACCCGGAAAATTTTCAAAGTTTCAGCCATGGACTAATTACAGTGGTTATCAAGAAAGTGTACATAATAATAATGAATGACCAGTGACCAGTATCAATATGAGGTAATTGGTGCAATGTCCCAAAATATAAAGAGGACTTGGACTTATACGGAAATTTGACAGAAAAGAAAAACTGTTTTATTTTTCCAAGATGATAGTATAGACCATGCATGTGGATATTGCTTACAAAAATGGATATTGCTTGCAGAAAAGGAGAGTCTAGCTAGTAAAATTATCACTTCAAGGTATGAAAATCTATTACACTTAGATAATAGGACCAGCTCTCCTTATTCTTACATTTGGAAATCACTACAAATTTGTGCAGATACACTGCTCAAGCACAGCTGCTATCAAATAGGAAGTGGCAAAGACATATATGTTCGGAGGGACCCTTGGATACCTGGAAATGAGCACTTCGGGCCAATTCCATCGGGAAGATCCCAGGTAAACCGAGCATTGAAGGTTAGTGATTTGTTGATACCAGGTACAGATAGCTGGAATATTCCTTTGCTCTCTTCTCTTTTTGAACCAAATACTATCAATAATATAAAACAAATTCATATTTCTGAATATTAGTGTGAGGACACACTCATTTGGACTCAGAGTCCCTCAGGAGCATTTTCAGTTAAAAGTTTCTATCTAACTTATCAAAAATATAGATTTCAATATGGAAATGAATCATTTTGGAAACATTTATGGAATCTTAAGATTCATGAGACACTAAAACTCTATCTATGGAGAATGGGCTCCAATGCCCTCCCCTGGACACCGGTAAATGGGGCTAATTGCCCATTATGTTTATCAAGACCAAATAATTTCAATCACCTTTTCAAGGATTGTATTTTTGCTAGGGTTGCTTGGAGAGAATCTTGCTGGAAAATATGGGATTTGCCAAAGAATTCTGATGAGTTGACTCCAAAAGAATTGATTGAATTCATTTGTAATCCCAAATGTTTATCATTAAGCACAATAGACACACACAATTTTAACTTGTTTGGGGCTGTTTTATGCTATGGACTATGGAAAGAAAGAACTAGTGCTCTTTTTTCAAAAGGATCTCCTAATCTCTTTTCTTTCTTGGATAGAATTTTTAAATCTTATCAAGAGCATAAACTATCTCATTGTACGGATCATATAGACGAACAAGTATTTTCAGCTTGCTGTCCAACTGAGGATAGAAACTTCAATGCTGCAAATCAGGTGGATTTTGCGGAAATTATAATTTGTACTGATGCAGCTTGGTCTCAAGGAAGAGCCACATTAGCGGGTGTAGCTCTTTTCAAAGGTAGCATCTTCTTATCATGGCTTATGAATTGCAGTGCTTCTTCTGCCGCTCAAGCAGAATCGAGATCCCTAGTATTAGCTTCATCAGTTGCTAGATCTAGAGGATGGAGACAAATTCTTTTTTGCTCTGATACTTTAAATATTGTTAGGGCGATTGCCGGAAAGCAATCTCCACCGTGGGATTGCAAAGCTTTGATTCATGATATTTTGATGTCTTCACATTATTTCAATTCTTGGGATTGTAAATGGCAAAATAGAAATCATAACACAGCTGCCCATGATCTATGTAAGTCTAAAAAGATGCCTTACTGCACAAACTTACATGTTTTCGTAGGCTATCCTTGTCTGTCCAGTTTTAGTTTGGTCAGGTAGTGTTTTTGTGTGTATGTTTTCTTCTTTTCTTAAATCATTTTATCTTTACTTATAAATAAATAAATAAATAAATAAAAGACCATGCATGAATGCAGAATGAAAATTATCCTTGTTAGCATAGCAGGACTACACTAAATTATAGGAAATATCGGATGGTCAACAGTGATGCCAGAGGCTACTCAAACCCGTAGTGAGAAAGTCGCCTGGTGGGTGGAGGTAGACGTTCAGACTTATGCTGCAGAGAATACAAATCTGTCTTTAACATGTTTCTGGAAGCAACTCCTGCTGCTTGGTATATTATATACATCTTTTCTACATATGTAATACTCAAAAATCACAACTATATATCAAAAATATTATATTTATCTCTATCATTTTACATTCTTTTTTAATTTACGATTAGGATATATTATATATATAGCAAGAACTTGAATATATATGAACTCTTAATGGGGATAATTTGTCTCGATTTTGAACAGATATAACATAGTATAGTTACTGTTTCACAATCTTACAATGGTATTGTAGTACGCTGCACCTCTATCAGCCGTTCAGCAATCTATTCCTAACACTTGCTGTTACACTAGGTTGTTTCTAAACGATATCTACCATTTTAAAATTTTTGAATTTGAAATCACCTATTCGTGATGTACTTAGTATGCGCAGCATTCCATCGGGAAATTCTCTCTCTCTCTATATATATAATGTTTTACTATATGATGTCTAGGCCACAAATTAAGCCGAGTTTCAGTGCTCGGGTGGTGTCCTCCAATTGCCTAAAAAGCAAGCTACAGTACTGAACAATGTTTCCCAGTGTACTCCACTGGTAAATATAACAACCTATTCGTTTGTCTTATTCGTCAGAGTAATATTTAACAGTCGAGCCGACAAACATTACTTTGCCCCCGCGTGATCTATGGTGATGAAAGCTCAGAAATGGGAAATCAAAGGTTCCGTACATTGTAAAGTGAGCATCTTATTCTTTACTTTGGAACCTTAATTAGATTGACCGAATTTGAACTGTACTATTCCCTGCAAATGACATGAAGGTGGAAGTGTGTCGACTTAGTGATGAACGCAGGCCCCATCGGCGTTGGGAGGACGGGACGCCATATATCGCTCTTTCATATTGGTGTGGGAATTTCTATAGTATGGTGGTTAGTGGTCAGATCTTGCTTGTTTTTGTCCTCTTCAGGGGGCTTGAACTTTGCCCTCTCCGACAACTCGACAACTCCATCACTGAGATCTTCAATTCTTGCTGCAGTTTCGATCAGCAGTGATACCAATGTGACCAGTGGAAGAACCTCTAGGAGAGGTGGGCTCAGGCTGGCAACATCAGTTCCAGGCTTTTCATGGTTTGCATCTGCTGGCATTAAAATCGGCGGCTGCGGGTTGCTAGGCAGAGATCTGAGTGCATCTTGAAGCTCATGAACGGCAAAGGTCATCTGTCCGATGGAGAAATCTAACTTGGAAGATCTTTTCATGGCTTTCATCATGAGTGCGAGCTCTTTCAGGACGCTGCATGAATGAGAACACAACTCCCTGCATGATTTGTGCAGGTGTCTCTTGAGATACTGCGGTGCCTGCACATTTTCATTATACATATTGTGGGGAAGATGAAGTGTTTAATTGAATCATGAAACGTACAGTCAATCAGACTACAAACTAATTACTTTATGTTGTAATGTATACCTGAATTTCTGGGTTAGTACAACCAGTCATAGTTTCGATGCAGTAAGCACAACTGCGCATGAGGGCTCCGATCTTGAGGTATTCCTTCCATGGGTGTCGAAAGCTGAAACGGCCATGGGCTGGTTCCCATCTGGCGAAGTTGGCCTTCACGAGAAATATAATTAATTAATAGTCATTATAACAGGGAGCGGGGACTGGGAGATGAATCATTTCCTTTACTACACATGGATAACTAATAAGTTCATGTTCAGGCCAGAGCCAGATATATAGATTATAATAATTGCAGTACTGAATACATATCAAGCAATTAATGCCTACATACCATGGCTTCTTCGGATGCCTTTGAGTTGAGCACGCACTTGTATGCATGTATCTCCTTGGAACTATCCTTTTTGCCATCATCATCACACTCATCGCCTTTGAAGTATTCGGCAATGCATCCTAAATGGATATATAAATATATATACGGTCATTGGTCATAGTATACTTAAGCATCTGTTGTCCTTGTCCAGAAATTTTTCAAAATCTAATTACTTACCTTCCAGGGAAGAAGCAAGCTTATCCATGTTCCGATGAGTGAGATTGTGAAGCTCATCACCAGCCCAAATGGGACAGACAATAATACTCGTGATAATGCATAGCGACGTCCCAATCACTATGGTAGATAATCTTTGGCGTGCCATCTCGACCAGCTTGTCCACCCGATACCCTGAAACCGATACTAAGCTGAACGTCAGGATAAAGATGACCGCTCCATAATCGAACCGAGCCTTGACTGTTGGAATAAACCGGGAAAAGGTTGCAGCTGAAGCTGTGAAAATAGATAAGAAAACAAAATGATGGTTACTTCTGTATTAATCCATGCCCATGCGCGTACGTGCAGCAAATAATAATAAAAATAATAAAATGTATAATAGGCTACATACATCCTTTCAAGGCTACAGGGACGGAGTTAGTTTCATATAGCAACACAATTACTAAATGACATATTTCTCTAGAGATAATCCTACCAAGAAGGAAGACCAAGATCCCGGTGACTATCGGTCCCAGCTCGTCTCCTGATTGACTAGCCACCCAGTGGACACCCACTCCAAGTGAACCAGCAAGAAATGTCCCCGTTGCCCTGTTGATGCTCTTGGACAGAGTGGCACCTGCAGCTTCAACAGGACTTCTTCAAACTCAAAACAATTGGCA
Organism: Lagerstroemia speciosa; assembly: GCA_037672795.1. Lineage (NCBI taxonomy): Eukaryota > Viridiplantae > Streptophyta > Magnoliopsida > Myrtales > Lythraceae > Lagerstroemia > Lagerstroemia speciosa. The sequence goes on along the minus strand of CM075289.1, from coordinate 10,372,644 downwards.
GGGTTTCTTATTTGAAGAAAGAAAAATTCTGTTTCCACGGGTAGTTAATACAATTCGAGTGCGCAGACAGTTATATTTATTAGAGGGCACTAACCAACGGTGAACTCGAACACCACAACCACGGTCATGATGGCCCACATTGCGTTGCCTCCAACTCCTTCATAGAGAGGCCTCATATAGTAAAAAAGGGACACCAGGGAAAGTGCCATCCCCACCTTGAGCCCATGAATCAGTTTCCTAGGCTCGGCTACTCCCATGTCCCAGGCTCTCACCACAAACTGGGAAGCAGCCCTAAGCAAACACCTGATCCCTGTGCAGACTCTGCGAGCCAGCGTCAGTGGCTCAGGCACCAATTCAGTTGATGTTCCTTCTGCAACGTTGTTCATTCTCCAATGCAACTTGCAAGACATGGTTCCTTTTTTTCTCCACCGACTGAGCACAAGAGAAAACCGAAACAAACAGCACAACACTAATCAGAACTTGTGCTGCCTGGCAGCAGGTGAAGATTGGCGGAGATCTATCTTGACCCACCTGTGCTGCAGGTTGGCTTGTATGTTCTTTTGGAATGCTCAGTCAACTGTTTTCGACTTGCTCTAGTGTTACTACGGGGATTTGGGGTGATGCGTACTCTCCACTACTGTTTAGCCATGCATATATTTATATCCATACGGCACGGAGATACTCACATAAATTACCATGAGGCAGCTGTGCGCTACTTTGCAAAAGTTTAGCGCGTCCATTGGGCAGCGCACATCTAATCACATTTTATTTTAAAAAAAAGGCTTTTGGTAGGTATACACATTAAACTAATTATACACTATCGATCATTGTGACTTAATTAACGACTGGCTGAAATATACATATACATATATATATATATGTAAACATAATCTTCTCCTCTATACTTGTAAGTGATATGCATTTCAGAAGCAAAAGCTGATCAGCTGACGATAGAGACAAGAGAACTGATGTGATCGAATAGTATTAATTGCTGCCATCCTTTTTAGAGATAAAAAAAGAATAATGCATAGTTTTTCCTTTTGTTCCAATTTGAAACAAGTGGGTGAGCTGAGGTTCGTTTACCAAAAACATAGGGGAAATATGTATTTGTGACCACTGCACTAGCTTCCCAGACCAGCGAACTACTTATAACACCAATAAGATTAGATTAGACAGTGTGACAAATGTACGATCCATACTCCTTAAAAAAAAAGATAAATATATAATCCATGAAAGTCATGATATTTTACATTTTTGCCTTAATTCAAGGAAGACATTTATATGTGCAATTGCTAATCTGATCTGTTCCTTATCACCACATCCACTCCAGCAGCAAAGGCAAGCGAGCGGGTGAATGAATTTTCTCGTCAGAGAAATTGAGGCTACTAAAATCAATACATATATGCGTTGTAGATTACAATGCCTTTTTAACTTTTTCTGCATCAGTTTTTAATTTGCTAACACACGTACCCATGATGATCTCTCTTAATTTGATAGTGTTATAATCACGAAAACTCAGTGTACATCCCATTTTAATCTCTGATCGATGCAGTGCATGTGCATGGAGTCTATCTAGCTCCTGCTGATCGAAAGTCTTTCGACAAATCCATTAACCACTAATTTCATTTATTCCTCCAAAATTTTGTCATATTTTTGGTGTCTGGTCTCAGCTTGTTCCCAAATAATTGATTAGTGAGAAGTGGTGGCTTGGCATTTCAAAATTAAACATGACCCCACGTCTAGTCGGTTTTCTCTTTTATATATGAAAAACGTCTCTCCTAATTAATTATTTTAATTAATGTACATGTATTTTATACAGATACTATCTGTGTTATATATAAACTACTACTCTTTTTTTTTTTTTTACTGAAATGGATTGTTATAATTCGTTTAGAAAGGAGTTCAGTGAAATGTTGGATGTGTGTTTTTTCTTTTTTTTTTTTAAGCAAAACAGGAGGATTAGATTAAATATTTCAAAACTGTAATAAAATATTCTTAAATTAATAATTTTTTAAATTGAAACTTAGTATAGCACACTTTTATACTACCAGCATCACACTCAAACTAAAAGGTGAATCTTCTTAATTTAAATGAAACAGGTTAAATGAAGGAAGAAAATAAACTCACTGCATGCGTTCAATTAGGTACCCAAAGTGGAAACGCCACTTGGAATCTAATTTATTAATTTGTTTAATTAGTGATCCTTTCATATGTATATCTACGTGCATCAATGACTGAATATTCTGATCTGGGACATATATACCTAATAAATGCTTTATCTATGGTGTAGTTTCCACAAAATTAACCAGTCAATACACATTCTTTTTCTTTCTCTTTTTTTTTAAATGTTATTTGCCAGATATTGGATTATTATATTAAAAAAAAGGTAACAATATTATATATATGCTGCCCTTTCCCCTCAACAACATCATCAGCATCATCATGCGATCACTTAAGTAATTATATACTTTATATATAAATAGATATACATCGAGAGGGGAGGACCCGGAAGAAATGCACTGCTATTGGTTGCCGCACGTAATTTAAATCAGTCATCGGTTACATTCACGATCAAATTAGGTCGTGAACCAAACCAAACTCTTTTCTTTCAACTGAGAGCTAGCTAGATTGAGATTTTAATTAATATTTTATCTAACACACAAATAGAGAGTTGCCTATGCAGATAAATATATATATATATATATATATGTGTGTGTGTGTGTGTGTGTACGTGCAGTTTTTACTTTCAAGTGTAAGATCGTAAGAAATGTGCATGTATAAGTGGTCTGCGCAGTGTATCAATAACCGACTTTTGATATGATAATTAAACTGATCACAAGGTATAATGTGGAACATGACATGTATATTTCTTTTAGATTATATGAATTATTAAATTCAAAGGTAGTGGGATGAATCCAACACTACATGTCCTAACTCTTAAACACTTATTTATTCCTTTGATTGTTCAAAGACAGGACAGGACATTCCCATTCAGCTACAGGAAGAATTGATTCCATGGAGTAATAACAATTGATACAATAGAGTAAGATGGTATTCCCAAATTCACGTAAAAGAATCGAAGATCTGAATAAAGAGTTGGAAGATTGACGAGGACAGTGTGTAGAAATTTTTTTAGGTAAATATCATAGGATAGAAATCCTCCGAGAAATTAACAATCGGGGTGCAGAAGAAATTAGGAGAAATATCCAGGGATCAGTGTTGAAGAATTAGATGAGGAGAGTGAAATTATAAGTAGCTTTACTGAATACCATAGGGGATTTTTCTGGAATCCTTGCTATATATATTGCCTGAGACCATATATAGATGAAAGGATGAGAGCTAGTTTGGATGATGATCCAAATGTTATTGAAATAACTAGAGCAGTCTTTTAGCTTCAAACCTGATTTGCACTCTTTTCTTCAAAAAATAAAAAAGGACTATAAAGAGCACATATCTTCTCATTCAATGTTTCATATGATGTTGATTTTCTACCTTTTGAGGGAAGAAGAGATTGTCAAGTTATAAGGGACAACAAAACTGCTTGCATTTACACGGATATAGCAAGGAATGAAGAACAAGTATGCCTGGCTGGAGTTGCAATGATGAAGGACGAGGTTATATTCTCGTGGACACAAAAGGAGTAAGTTATGTTGCCATTGTTTACAGAAGAAAGGGCAATCCTCTTAGCAATTTTCATCGTATTTCAAATGAATTGGAAGAAGATTGTCTTTTATTCAGATGCCTTACTTGTTGATGCTTTACTCTCCAAATTGATATTCCTTGGGAAATTAAGCATGTCATTCCACATATAAACAAATTATTAGAGTCTTTTGAATATAGTAAATGTTAGGCAGGTTTGCTCTTTGCTGTAGATGATCTACATGTATTTGAGAAATATCCCTTATATTGCAATCTTTCTTCTAGTTAAATAACACAATGTTTATTCTTTCAAAATAAAAAGGTTGATTTCCAGTCATTCAAAATGTTTCAGTCCGATATACTAGATTAGACACACTGACGGCTGGTCAAGAGAGACTGAGGGCCACTTTTAGACTGATTATTGTTTTTCGAATCGATTTTCTCCTGTGACATGCATGCTGATAAAATTTCGACAGTGAGCTGGAGAATTGAGCATGTGGCAGCTTTGTCTGGTATAAGTTCTCTATATGGATGCAGAGATTTATGGAAGATCATGTTTCACGACTGTTTTTCAGGTGAAGTATCACTTCTTCCATTGGAAGTAGGGAACTCCATTTGCCGATGACCAGGGGATCTATAATGGCCTCGCATGGTGGGAGCAGATAGACAATGGGAAACAGCTCACACGCTATAGAAAGTTTCTGACTGTTGTTCCAGTAGTGCTTGCTGTAAGTAGATTCTCTAATCAAATGTGAATGTTGAAAAGATCTGTCTCCAAAGTAGAGAGGCTTGAGTACTAGAATAAAAGCACCTATACCTAGCAAGATTAAGTGAATACCCGAGGGAATATTGAAGAACCATGTCACTTCCTCTAAAATGGGGGGACCTGGAGTTGAGGGATTTTGCCACTAAATACCACAATGAGAGTTTTTCTTAGAACATTCCACAGTGTTAGCGAGTTTTGCAAATCAATTCTCCCGACATTTGATTCCTGTCTTCCTCAGGTAGGAAACACTATGCTCATAGAATTTCCTTTATCAACCTTTGGTTAAAACTGAATCAGTTGATTGCCAGCGTCACGCTTTTATGATGTTTTAATTAGTGGGAGCTGCCATGGGGACTGATGCTAAATAACATGGTTGCATTTTTCAGGTACCTGATTGCATCGCAGACAACTAACTGACTACCAACACCCAATGCTCTTCTTCAACACAACTGCGGTGATTGTGCTACTTGTTGCCAAGTTTCCCAACATGCGCAAGGTCAGAATCTTGGGAATTAATTCAGATAAGTGAGTCAGTGAGAATCTTGGCCAGTCGTATGTAAGAGGAGGGGAGTTTAATGAGGTGACGGAGCTGCTTGTAGAATGCCTGTTCGTATAGGCACTGGCCAAGAATCTTTGAATATGTGATGGAATGGTTGATACTACAAACTCTAATTTAAGTACAGTAATAAGTTAGCGCGCGCACACACACACATATGCTTTATGATCCCACAATGTCTTAATGTACAGCCGAGCTGTGATCAAATCTCCATTTAACCAATAATGTAAGATTAAAAGGTATCGCCATCACCTTTGGCCACCTATCTCCTTAAGTTTAGTTTGAATTAGACCAGATGTGAGCATGGTAGCGTATGCTTGGTGCAGGTGCTAAAAATTGGATCGAACAAATAATAGGAGGGATATCATTTATTTGTGAAAAAAACTACCAGAGTAGTATACCCAGTCAGCACCAGCACCAGCATGAGCCACAAGCAAGCAACCTAAAGGTAGATAGATGACTAACTCATAACAAGGCCGTCAGAGCACGTGCTGCCCGTCAGGTACAGACCAAATGTGTTTCATCGAGACTACAGTACCATTATTTCAAATTAAGGCATGTATTAAGTAACTGTAAATAAAATGTCAAGCCTGATATCATCAGGGCATACTTGCATACTTGCATGATAAAAAAAGGTGTTCCATGTATAAAAACAAGGAAGCTTAATCTTCAAAAAAGTGGATGTAGTAACAAACCTCGCCTGTGCAATACCAAATGTTTCCCCAGGTAACTGGACTCGAGCCGCTTTAGAAGAATGGGTCTTTAAAAAAGGTGAATATCCTAATAATGTTTACCACTGCTAATTTGATTTATTTTGTATTTTAAAGTGATAATCCATGTTAGTGGTGATCGGCAATCTTTGTTTGGCAATGCACCAAACGCAACTCAAAAGTTTGGGAGGGAGAAATATACCAGCTAACCGTCTTGTGTCCCCCCAACCCCAGAGTTCCCCCAAGTCCCATAGAATAGAAGCCATAAGACCCTCAATGGAAGGCAGTCTGCGGTAGAAGAATTTCATAGCAATCCATCCAGTAGAGGACGAGAGAAGGAATGAGAAATTCAGCTCACAACTTGAATGTTTATCAGTTCACAACACCTTATCTTGGCCAAAAGGAACTTCGATGACAGTGCATATCATAATGATATTGAATTAACACTCTAGACAGAGAACATTGATCTATATGCTGGCAAGCACTCGTACCACAAGGACAAGGACCCAAAACAGAGCAGCATGCTCCTCTATGAACCAAAAACTCAAAACTCCGATGAATTAATTTCATTGGTTGGAAACCAAGACTTTTGAAGAATAACTCATATGGATCTTGACTCTTCTCCCTCAGCCAAAAAATAGTCCCATAGTTAGTTGACTGCCGCACGGATAAAGACCGGACATGACACCCCGTGAAAACCCTCCACTGCATCAGACCATCCTGAATTGCATGATCACGTGTTCATTAGCAAAAAGATAGTATCATATTAGAGAATGACCAACATAACTGAAGGATAGCTGTTACAATGACTACATGGAGCTCTTTCTAGAGCCCGTCCATGAATTGACAATCATGGATCTAAAAATTCAGAATGCAACCATACCAAGCTACAATCCATATTGAGCGTCCACATATTCTTTGCTTTTCTCTAAAACATGCCAGGGTAACAAGCAGCTTATTCTCAATAGCAGACTACTGATTACTGGTTTAGCAATGGGAACTCTCTTGATCTCATATTGTATCCTCCAAATTGGTTGAATTTTTGGATGTACTTTTTCCTTCAGTTCTTACTTGTCCTAAAAAACAGACGGAAACTGTAGAGGAACATGAATTTAACAAGTTGCCTCCACAAGTTGAAAGAAAAAAAAATGAAATTCCATCAGCACTTACTCATACAAGCGCGCAATTACAGCTGTTGCAGAACTGAACAAGAGCAGATTGATTTGCTGCGTCGAGAGTCTCGCTGATAATCTGAGGAAATCTTCCAGGAGAAAGAGCAGAAAGTCTTGCGAGTGAAACAGCCAAGAATTCCTTCGCATCCCTGATATCTTTCAAAGGATCCTCTTCTTTCTTTCCTGCATTATGTAGACTGACAAAAGTGGCAGTATACCCAACATTTTCTACTACATCAGGCACTTCAGGTTCCTCCTCCACTCTATCCTCTTCCGGCCGTGAGAGAAGGGTAACTATGCTGTCCAACATCTTTCCCCAGTGCCGAGCAGCTGCCGTGTCCAGTAGGTCAGAACATTCACAGAGAAGTCTGGTTGATGCAACAGCAGTTAGCTTGACTTCAATAGGTCCTGTTATCAGCCTTAGATTTGGAATCCATACTTGTTCCAAGATCATGACGAAGATGCCTGCTTGAACAGCATTCATGGAATTCACAAGGTTTGCCCAGCCATGCTTAACCAGAAAGAGGGACATAAATATCAGCAGGGACTTCACAAACTTGACAGTACGCTTCTTATGAAGACGAGTAAAAAGAGCATGCCAAATGTGACTCATGTAAGTTGCAATGACACCATATTCGAGGCTTTCAATGACAGTGTTTAGCACATAAAAACCTTGTTCCTCTGTGCTAGGGGATGCAACGAGCCTATTGAATATGCCTAGCACAAGGCTTAAACGCCCCTCTCTGTTAAGCTCATGAGGCGCCTTCTGAAGGAAGGCCTGTAGAAGACGCACAAGTGCTGGGACATTTGAACTTCTATTCCACAAATCAGGTGACAAGAGAATCTCAAAGATTGGCATGTAGCTAGCAGGGATTGGTGGTCTGTTCAACTCAACTAGCTGAGCCAACAGCTGAAAGGCATATGGGAAGAACTCGGTGACATCATTGGATAGTATTGTTTGGAGGGTGGGAAAGAGGCTAGCTTCAAAAGTTGATATGAGAGAGGCGTCTCCCTCACATGCTTGCCGGATAAGAACTGCCACAGATTCAAATAGGTAGTGGTTGAAAACTGGATTCTTTGGGTTTTTACAAACTTCATTGAGAACAGAGGTCAGCCCTGCAATAGAAGGTGCAGCAACTCCTTGAGAAATGTCAGCAACCCCCAAGATCCTCATGATGCACTTCATTACGTACTGGTTTTCCTCAGACTCTGGGAATCTGAGGGCAGTGAAGAGGTTGTTCATCAGCACGAGAAGAACTGGACCTATGTCTGTTGAGGTGTATGTTGCTCTTCCACCCTCATCCTTCACAAGAAGGAGCTTCTCAATGCAACTTGCAGCATAAGAATGCACAACATTGGACTCTGAAGTAAGGAATCGAACAACGTCAGGAACCAGCCCCAGTGCAACACCCTTTGGGATCTGACTTCTGAACATAGTAAAGAATTTAAGTGCACCAGCCTTGAGCATGGGAAACTCATTGACGTTCTGACTCCGCAATTCAGGGACTATGGCAGTTGTGAAAAAGCTCTCAACATCAATGAGATCAGTTGAGACCGAGGCTGGACCGCCAGCTGCCCTCTTAGTCGCAAGTGAAACAACCAAGTATATTGCACAATCCTTGTCCTTCCAGTTTGCAACAGGATTTGCAGCAAATGAGCTCAACAAGTTTTGTATCTGAACAGACAGAATGCCAGTAACCTGTGCCTTGTAATTTGTCGCTATGCCCTTGAAAAGCTCACATGCTATTCTTCTCCTGGTGTCAAGATCACTCCCTTCCATGTCCCTCCTAATAAATTCCACATAGTTCATCTCAAAGAGCTCCTCATCATCCTCTCTCAGACGCACATTGGGGATGACAATGCTCTGACAGATCTGCTGTATCACTCCATCACCAGCAAATAAGGAGTGGTGCACGCTTGTGCTAACAGTTGTCAAAAATTTAATTGCAGTAATTGCTAGCCTATCTCTGCTAGAAGATTGGGCAACATCCCCAAGTAAACTCCAGACAGCAGTCGCAAACTTTGGGAGATACCCTTGAAACTCCTCTTCATTCTTCTCCATATATAGATTGATATTCTCGCATACAGCCGAACGGAGCTCATCAACGAGAGTGGGCCCATCAGGGCCACTTTTCTCGAGGGCGGGATAGCTGGTGGTGAGATACTTCTGGAATTCAGTCATCCATTCCGTCATGTGATCCTCAAAAAACTCAGGCAACTCTTGAAAGTTCAATGAATAGAAAATCCTACAGCACAACCTCTGCGACTCAAACAGTGGGCGCAGTGTATCGGCGGTTCCAGCAGCACCAGCCGAGAAATCAATCAGCTGGGCAGTTTTGAGAAAGATCTCCAACAAAGGGGCAGCAAAGTTATCCAAGCAGTACTTTAGATCGAGCAACAGATCATTGGTCTTGTACTGGTAACGGAATTTTTTGAAAATGGAATTAGCGGTGCTGAGGATACCATTAACAGATACATAATCAGAAGATGCGGAAGCCTTCTGGAGATTGGAGATGAGGTCCGGGAGCAGCTGGGGCCATGATTTGGGGAAGTCATGCTTGCTGATGACGGCTAGGGCTTCGCTGAGCTGGGTCTGGATTCGCGGGGAGGAGGAGAGCATGAGGGGCACGATTAAGGATTTAATTTGGTCCTTCTCGGGGTCCTGGATCCGGGAATCAGCGGAGGCACTGGGATCGTTGGAGGGAGGAGCCCACCACAGGCGGAGGTGGTTCTTGAAATTGACAGCAGCAGCCTGGCGGATCTGCTCGTCGACAGAGGGCTCGGCAATGAGGCGGAGGACCACAAGGCCATAGTTAGGCTGCTCGGAGGCGAAGGCAAGAGAAGACTCGGCCTGGCGGCGCGGAGCCGGGGAGGGGGAGAGGGTGTTAAGGAAGCACTGGGAGAGGGACTGAAGAGTCTCTTGATTCCACTCCATCGCTGGTGTCACTGATGCAGAGAGGGGATGGGAGCGTTGAGGAGGGGGAGTAGCTTGCTAGGGTTTATTGATGGGAGAAGCGAGTGAGGTTCTACTCTAGGGTTCTGCTGATCGCGAAAGGAATTTAACATTTTGAGTCGCCGAGGGAGCGCGGAAGAGAGAATAAAGAGAGCCTGCCGGTGAAAAAGTGGATCGGATGGCCTGGGTGCTCTTTGAAAAAGCACGGATGATCAAATTCGAGAAATCAATTTTTAAATTTTACAAGTTTGGGTATCCACTGAAATCTGTTTATTTTTCTCTTTTATCTATATATTATATATTAATTCTATACATATTTATGTATTTAATAATTATAAAAATAATCGTATTCAAAAAATTTTCATGATTTTTACTAATTTTATAGTTATTTCATGGTAATCAAATATACTACAGTTTGAAATATACTCGCTAGTGTATTTGATTTTTAAGTTATAATGATATGTCTGATATAATAAATTTATCATATATGCATGATTATTGAATTAAATGAAAGTTTATCGAGTTAGAAATATAATGGTATAAACAGTACGAGAATTAAAGTTTAAAGGAGGAAGGGATGAAATAGTGTTTGTTTCCTATTGACGACACCCTTTCGCCAAGCTCCAGATCCGACTGGCACTAAGAATTCTTTCGTGTAGCTCTTGTCTATGAGATTGGCTCGAGCTAAGAAAAAACTCCTAAAAAATGGGTTAGTAAACAGACGCAAAGGGCTGAGTACACCTCTTGAGGCTTGAGAGGGCTAAAAAGCTTGTGAGCAACTTGTGCCTGACAACAAACTCGATAAGAGGGGCCGACTATGGACGTCTTTAACAAGCAACTTGTACCGACAGCTCCAGAGGTCGCTCTGAGGAGACTGAGAAGCTGCAAGCTGCACTAGAATGTTCTGATGAATGTAGATCGCGTCAGTGCTGTTGTGCAGGTCTAGGCACGTTCATATATATATATATATATATATGTATATGAACTTTGACTTTATCAGCTCTCCCTTCCTTAAAAATCAATCTTCAGTACAAGTCTTCTACTCTGTTTTTTGTATAATATATTTACCTCCCTTTGAAGAAGCAAAGCAGTCCTCTCCTCTCACAATCATGCCTTTCCTCCCAGCAGTCCTCTTCTCCTCCCTCTTCCTTCTCTTCCTACCCCTGTCAAGCGCAGTGCATTGCTCAGTTGCTCCCTGCAGCAACAGTTCATTTTCAATTCGGTTCCCCTTCCGATCAGAAGGGGAGCAGCCTCAGTCTCAGGAGAGAGTCTTGTGTGTAACAGATACACCACGTGCCAGTGCTGCAGCTTCCCTGGATTTAATTCAAGTTGCACCAGCCTTGGCAGCACAATCCTTAGACTCCCAAATTCAGGTGAGCCCTACGTGCGGGATATCGACTACATGATGCAGCAGATAAAAATTTACGACCCTGGCAATTGCCTTCCTAGGCGACTGCCCATGCTGAACCTCTCAGGACCCCCATTCTCTGCCTCTTTTTATGGGAGCTACACATTCCTGAGTTGCCCCCATAACCTGTCTTCTACTGCATCTGCCAAGCAATGATATGAAAACGATTCTCGCCACTATGGATGAGACCTTTGCCCTTTCCATGTCCATAGTTTGTAATACACTGGCCATTATGCCCGTTCCAGTTTCTTGCCCAGTCTATCCTAACTGCAGGGACTGCGAGTTGAGTAGTGCCAACTGTGGTTTCAAGAGCAACACCACTAGGGAAATTGGCTGCTTCTACAATCACAAATTGAGTCAGATACTTCAGCATTCAGTGATTTTTCATCCCCATCCTTAAATGACAGATTCGATCTTCATGATTTATCAGAATTCCACTTAAAATGAAAGATATCTTGAGAACTCGTAAAAGCTGGTTGCTTCAATCAAATTCAAAGTCAAAGGGCAAAAGTTGGCCTCATTATAATGACAGGAAGATACATAAATTCGTAAATTCCATTTAGCATTTATTAAATAGTTATGTACTTAATCTCCCTGCAATTTGTGATTTCATCGCCAATACAAAAATGTGATCAACTGTTGGATCCTTTTTAATTCCCTCAATCTAATGCATCAAATTGCTTTGACTTTCAGGAAGGAAGGGTCTTCTGATTTTCAGGATCATCTGTCTACCAATTACATTACCAGCAGTGCTATGTGCTTTAGGAACCGGTTTGTTCCTATGTTGCATTGACAGGAGACTGGGCAGATCTGGATCCCGCAATCAACGTCGGAGCCACGGTGGAGCAGCCTCGGTGACACCTCAGCCAGCCTCCATCCCTGTAGGCCTTGACGAGTCCATCATCCAGTCCTTCACAAAGCTTGACCTCGGAGAGAGTATGCGAGTTATCGGACCCAACAATATTCTCTGCCCCATTTGCTTGTCCAACTACATCCCTGAAGATCCTCCGACGCATACCTGAGTGTCAGCACTGTTTCTGTGCAAGCTGCATCGATGAGTGGCTCGGGATGAACAGTTCGTGTCCTGTATGCAGAAACACTCCTCCTTCACGTGCTGCTTCGGAAACTTCCTGATTTCCTCACTTGGTGTTTTTCGCAGTTTTTTTTCTCCCAGATTTTCCTGTCAAAGCCAGCTCCATTTGTACGTATTGCAGAAAAGCAGCTACAATTTTTGTGACATCCGTTGGATAATTGTAGGCATTACCAGAAAACACAGACTTTGTGGTTTTACGAACCTTTTTCAACCATACTACGTTTGGACATTACACAGGAAGACATTGGGAGAATCAAATTCCTCTCAAAGCTCATATCTTGCTGATCATATTTCACCATATTTGAAAATCGGAGTGTCAGCATGTGCTTCAGCATGAATGTTGACCATCTTCTCTTTCAGTATAAATTGTCATTTGTTCATAGCTCAGTGAAAGAGAAATGCGAAGCCGGCACAGCAGGTTGCTCTCTATTGCCTTGAAATTCCCACTGGCAACCTGGGTTCATCAATTTACTCTCCTCTTGCACATCCGGCATTGTATGGAGAAGATCATATTATCTCTGGAGTCACCTGTGATATCCCTGCACTAGTTGATTAATCGACCTTAGACGACTAATGGCACAGCAGCCTCTCAACGACCCTGCATTCGCTCTTTACCAGAGACTGATGCTGGCCCAGGGCAAGACTTGGTCTCTCAGTTGTCACGCATAAGCATCACCTCGCCTCAAATGGATCCAACTTGACACTGGCAGTTTTATTTTTCCTTTTGTGGCCTGTCATGTCATCTGCAGCCTCATAGTCATAGGACCAATATACTTTGCAATCAAGGATTTGTTGCAAGGTCAGGCCTTGCCTAATTAGTCTCTTTGCAGTTGAAATGAGAGTAATTGTTACAAAAAATTACATGGGGAGAGATTTCCCGGCTTGGTTAAATTCTCTATCCAAACACCAAGAATAATTATCCCTCTATATATATATATATATATATTTATCCCAAAAAACGGGGGGTGGGGGGTGGGGGGAAGGAAAACAAGACCACAGGCAAGAAAGGAATGATGGATTAAATTACAGCTAGCTAAGGTAAAACCAGAAGAATCATATAAAAGTTGGTTGGGCCAAGTGCTGAAAGGTCCAGTTCATCGTGCTTCCAACGCAGGCCCATACGGTGATTTTTGGATCCAACCCGGCCTCCCTCCCCCTCCCTGTCGTCTGTGCGCATGAAATCAAATCATCCGGCTCCGGGTTCCCCCTTTCTTTCCGTAGCCGTCCTTCCCTGAGCTTCCGTTCTGCTCAGTCTACTCGCCGTGGGTGTGACTGAGCCGTGAGCGGAAAACCGGAAACTAAGAGCGCTACGGCGATCTGAAAATTTATGAGCAACAAGATTCCGTGTCTCTCGATGTTCTGTCTCATAGTTGTCAGTTACCCAAATACATCCTAACTGAGCCTGCTCTTTCCCATTGCTGCAGTCACCTTTCTGAGCTTCCTGAAGCTTTGTAGCTTATTTTGTATGGCTTCTTCTAGTTTTCGCCGCAGCATTTGCACGGCAAGGATCTGCATCTCTAGGAAGGTCCACCCCTCTTACTACAACATACATCACCATAATCGTGATGATAATACTGCAATCTCTTCCCCTATTCCAGGCCCATCTCAATCCACTGTTACCAACTTCTTACCGCGATGTGCTTCCTATAGCACGAGCAATAGGAGTAGTCTCCAATTTAGGGGCAGATCCCTTCTACTACCTGCTTCCTCTCTGGGGCTTGCCTCCTTCTCCGGTCGGTCTATGTCCAGTGCGAGCGGAGAAAGATCTCTGGATGGCATTCTCACAGAGGTTATTACAGACCGGACTGCAGATGCAGCTTCCCAAGTTCCTGCTGCGAATGAAGTGGCAGTGGCAGCAGCGGATTCAGCTTTCCCTGTTGCTGCCCTGCAGCACCTCATTGATGGCCTGCATTCTTTTACTGGCTTGAACTGGTGATCGCCATCTTCTCTTACTCTTCTCTATGATTGAAGTATTGCTGTCTCTGAACTAGTCTTAGGTCTTGCATTTTGTATTCAACTTTTCCTATGTAATTCTTGTAGAATATGGGATCTGAATTGTAAAACTTGTTACGAGTCGGAAGTTTGCAACTTGGAATTCTGGATACGGACTTGAAGGAGTATTAAAGGACTGCATGTTTGATACTGACACTCCTTGACAGGGACTGGCAGGGTTATCCTATAGACTAACTGCCTTATATATTTTCTGAATGCCTACTCCTGTTAACAGATGATGATCGCTCAAATTTATTGAATTTATAGTTCTCAACTAAGTTTTGATTTACTTGTGATAACCCTTTTCTCTCTCTCTCTTCTCTAACCAGGTGGGCGTCAATAGCCTTGACTACGATACTGATTCGTGGGGCAACAGTTCCACTTCTTATAAATCAACTCAAATCTACCTCGAGGCTTAGTGTAAACATCTTGCTGCAATCATTTATATGCATTCTAGTATTCGTTCATGCTATAAAGTATCCTTGACATATGTTTCTCTTCCTTTCAATACACTTAGAGTCAAGTTTAAACTAAGAACTATGGACATGCTTTTTTATCCGTTTTATGTCCGTAGTGGGTAAGGAATTTTGGATAAGATAAAATTTCACTTATTGCATACAGCATACGCATGAAATTCATCACATATATCATGATCTAGGCACCCCACTTTCTTTAATTAGGTGCAATGAACAATCTGGGGGACTGTCAGCTTGACCATTTACCTTTTCTATTTTTCATTTTTTTGCTTTTGAGAGCTGATGGCACCCTGTTGAGGTGCCGCTTCTGGAATAAAATTTTTATTTTGAAATGTTATGTGAAGTGAGAGAAGCAGAAATAGCTGTCTAATTCCAGTGACTTTTTATTGGTGTTATGCAGATGATGAGGCCCCATTTGGAGGAACTAAATCAGAAATTCAAAGAATCGGTATACCCTGGTTGTTAATTTGAATCTTCTACCTTTCTAATGAAAATTGAAGTATCAATGGCTGCATGCTTGGAGTTATCGGAGACATGCTCCATGTCTCCATTAATGCTCCAATACTGACCTTTTATTTAGTTGACCTAATCCAAAGAACCAATGCAGTTAGGTACTAATTTTTTCTTCTTAATAATTGTAGAAATGCTGATGATTCCTTTTTTTCTTTCCTTCTCTCTGGTTTGCATTTAGGAGGCAATTGATCCTGATGCTGTGGCAAAACACAAGCAAAGGGTTATGGCATTGTTCAAAAAGTAAGCAACCTTATGCGGTATTTGTGGACAACCTACAACTATTAACTTTATTTTTGCAAGTTGTGTTGTATGAGACCAAATTTGTGGAGGCATTCTGATGATGTGCATTCTCTTGGATGAATGAAGCCACAATTGAATTAACTTTTTCTCAAAATTTTTGCGATGATAAAATTTTGCATGCATATACGAGAGAGATGGTTTAGAGTAACATGCCAAGAGTATTTTCAGGAGTCATCAACTTGCCGATGAGAAAGAATGTAGTTTTGTTTTTAAAATGAATAACAACCTTTTCTTCGGGGATTTCTCACATGTAGTCTGTAGGAAGTGCCTTATGTAAGGTGTTTTTGCAGTTAAGGAGCTTCTTTAGATGGATCTAGGAAGTTTCTGATGGGTGTGTTGCATTCTCATAGTTGTGCATGTCACTGTTGATTATAATAGATATGCATGTGTTCTGACTGTATCAGCTAATTCCATACTATGTTCTTCTCGCTTGTTATGATTGTGACTAAGGGCTTATATTTGTGTATGCAGGTTTGGCGTGACTCCATTTACTCCATTGAAAGGACTTTTTATTCAAGGTCCAATCTTCATCAGTTTCTTTTTTGCTGTAAGATGCCATGAATTAAATTTCATTGTTGGATAAGTTCCTCTCCCTCTTTTAATATCCTTACAAACTGAGACAACCTTTAATTGATTCAATATCTGTAGATCAGAAACATGGCTGAAAAAGTTCCTTCTTTCCAAACTGGTGGAACTCTCTGGTTTATTGATCTTACAACTCCAGATAGCCTTTACATCCTACCCATTCTGACATCTCTTACTTTCTGGATCACTGTGGAGGTAACTACTCATGCTATTGACTCTATTAAATGAGTGTCCGGTATATACCTGTGAACGTAGCGAGCTTCTGAATAATCAATCTAAGCTGGAAGCTGAAACATTTAGCATTTTACAGTCATGATAAAATTTTATATTTTAAATTTCGTACTATATTTTTTCCATTGATGAGGTAATCTCAAGGAGCTTCCTTGGCAAATTAACACCCCACAACACATCAAATTAGTTAAATCTGACCTTTCGCTTAATTAATGAAAGCTCATATCATTGGTGAAACTAGAGCTGTTAAGGGCAGGGGGAGTAGAACCTAAGTGGTGTGGTTAAACGCCTTGCTTTCTACTTGCTTCACTTGCCCTTTTGATGAGAACCAAGAATAAATTATGTAATTTTTTATCAGTGCAATATGCAAGAAGGAATGGAGGGAAACCCAATTGCTGGTACCATGAAAAACTTTTCCAGGATCCTTGCTGTTGTTGCAGTGCCTGTGATGATGAGTTTCCCTAAGGTATTTGATGTTAACTGGCCGTTTCCATTGCCCATGTTGTTTTGAGAAATACTTTGGTTGAGTTCTTAAGTTGAAAGGCCATATGCAAATACTTGTGCACTATAGAAATGTTCCCTGTGGTCACTCCTGTCAGTGGGCAAATTTGTCTTTGGCTCAATGCCTCTTGAAGCTCTCTATATATTTTTATACTAGATTGCTGACCAATTTTGTTCCTAAACTATTTTGAATCTTTTGTATGGATGGATAAGTATCTCTTCTTCTTTATTACTAGCTCATGCGTGTCAGTGATTCTTTTTTTTTTTGTAACCTTGAATTTTATGGGCAAAAATAGCTGCATTCTACTCTCGACTCCAAGTGAGTGGACTACATAAAGATGGTATAATACTGCTTTCTTTCTTACCTGCAGGCAATATTCGGTTATTGGCTCACCTCCAACATATTCTCTCTAGTCTATGGATTAGGTCAGTTATTTTCATCCTGAAGAATCAAATCTGGTCAATGTCCAGATGGATTTCTCCGACTTTCTTCTCCTTTTCTACAGTGAACAATCTACACTTTTCTCGTGGTAATGGTTTTACTACTCATTGCAGTGATCAAACAACCAGCAATTAAGAAGATACTGAATATTCCTGAGGTTCTAGTTCCAGCTTCTCCCGCAGTCCACCAAGACCTCTCTCCAACTCCAGCATCTACACAGGATGAAGCATCCGAATTGAAGCCCCCACTGAATACTGAATCGTCAAAGATTGTCAAAAAAATATCGGCTGCTTCTGTTCTCAGTCAAAGAATAAGAAGTTTGGAGAAACGTGTTAAGGCAAGAAACAAGAACAAGAAGAGTTAGAGATGAGGCCATTAAAGTGTGCAAGATTCATTTCCAGTTTTGGTCTATGGGGGTTAGCTTCGGACTTTTCAAGGTAACTTTAGGAATATTATTTAGCTGTTATTGTTATTAAGAGAGTCCCTCGTTTGCTTGTTGAAGGATTCCTTAGTCCTGATTATCAAACTTTTGTAGCAGATGAATACTGTGGTGGGATTTACTGTACAATGAGAAAAATAAGAAATTGGCAAGCGGAAGAGCTGCTCAGGCATTACGTATGATCATTAACCTATTGCAATAAAGCATTTCGCTCCTCTTCTGTGGAGCAACGACGGCCTTGAGGGTACCATGAAAGTGTCAGCTAACTGTGTGATAGAATAAATCCCCGTGATAATAGAGAAATGCTCCCGGCATATGCTTTGACAAGCCAAATCTAGACCATTGATAATTGGAAGTCGAACCTTAATGATTATTTTGGCTTTTCCAGAGTATCTTGTATTGTTGATGGTACAGAATTTCAGCATAAATGGAGTGATAACCCAGCACTGATTATAATCCGACTTTTGCTTTTGAGGACAGATTCAACAAAAGGACTCCTCCATGGAGTCTATTAAAGCTACCTAGCAGTAGTAATCAACTGATAGGGTTCATTGGCCAGAAGAAACTTGGGTTGCAGCCTGCACCCCCACAAACTTATTAAGTAAAATCTAGTCTTCCACCCATGAGAGAGAATGTTCGAGCACGCTCAATGGAATTGCACAGGCACAAACACAAAAGTGGCCGATGCACACAAGCCCAGACTTGAAGCACTTACATGATGAGGAAAGACACAACCGATCAGTTTTCCCTGGAGACCTCTCCCTCAAGGGATTCAGATTTCTCAGCAACAGCTGCAGCAACAGCAGACGCTGCCTTGTCCAAACCCATCTTCTGCAACTCGTTCAAGAATCCATTAACATCAGCAGCACTGATTTTATATGGGCTGTGGTCAGGACCAGGAAATGAACCACTGGTCACTTCTTCCTTGTAATCCAAAAGGGCCATATTGATGACATCCCCGACACGTGCAAACTGCTTACAGAACTTTGGGGTCACCTGCAGTGCAAAAGTTCCCCAGTTCCTAGATGGTGAATTATTATTCTGATGGTAACAAATACAAAACCATGTTGAAAGTTGAAAGCATAAAAGCAACCTTGGCATGATGTGGGTGTTGCAGCAATCCAAGCAGATCATGGTACACTAACACCTGCATCAGCAACTGATATTTAGCAAACTGAAAGCAGGTGGTCTCACAGGAATATCCTAGATTGCAAAACGTATGCCCCATTTTTCATGAATGCATACATATAATGGCCCTTTAAGGATGATATATCTGTATAATGCCAGGAAAGGAGACACGGATAGGATAGACCTGCCCGCTGCAGAAAGGACCTGCCCCAATGCCGATAGTCGGAATTCGTAGTGCTGATGTAGCAGCGGCAGCCACTGGTGCAGGCACACATTCCAAAACAACAGAAAAGCAACCTGCTTCCTGCAAAGCCAGGGCTGTCTCCACAACCTAAAACTTGACGGGTTATCATTCTTGCAGGTCCAGTCAAATTGACAAAAAAAGAGGGAGAAACTGAGAGGGTGTGCATAGAAACAGAAGGATGAGCGGACCTTGACAGCGGAAGAAATGTTTTTGCCTTGAGGCCTAAACCCCCCAAGAACACTAATGGCCTGGGGAGTAAGTCCCACGTGCCCCATGACAGCAATTCCCGCTTCGACAATAGCGCTTGCCCCACTTATTCTCGAAGGAGACCCTCCTTCCAGTTTGATTGCGTCCATCCCTCCCTCTTTCAGGACTCGAACAGCTGTATCAACTGCCTGCTAATAACCCAAACTGCAACATCATCATGTAACACAACCTTCTCAAATCGTGCTCAGAGCTGCTTTTCATCCCTTCAGCCTTTGGGTCCAGCGGTACAATAATTCATTTCTCTAGCCATTCCATGGGATCCCTCCTGAGCTCTTCGTCAATTGTTTCAGCTCTTAGCTAAAAAGAGACGCACATACTATATTCTTCGCTGGACAAATAAGCCCAGCCCCGGGTAATGAGAACTGACTAGTAAGAAGATATCGAAGAATAAAGCTTGATGGACTTCAGTTTCCATGGATTGGCAAGATGTCATCATCCTAACAATCAACGACTAGAAGAAAGCGCATGCATTATTACCTGATTGACGCTGGATTCGTAAGTCCCGAAAGGCAAGTCCCCGACGAGGAGCGGGCGTGTAGCCCCACGGGCCACCGCCCTGCAGTGGACGAGCATCTCGTCGAGAGTGATGGGGAGGGTGGTGTCGTGGCCATGGACGACCATGGAAGCGGAGTCGCCGACGAGGCAGACGTCAATGCCAGCCATGTCGAGTTGGACGGCTGAGGGGTAATCGTAGGCGGTGACGACCGTGATGGGCTCGCCCCTCCGATGCTTTTGGCGGAGGTGGTTGAGGGTGACGCGCTGGTTAGGGGCCTGGGGCCTAGGGCCACCATAGACGGTGTCTTCGGGAACGTTGCTGAGGAAGCGGAGGGCAGCGAAGAGATTGGGAGGGGACAAGCGAGTCCTAGAGGCGGTGGGGGAAGTGGAAGCTTTGAGTCTGAGGAGGAAACTGTACAAGGCCATTTGCTTGCCGATACGGATTGCGAGAGGAATTTGCGGATGGTGAGGCGGGAGGGAGGGAGCGGGAGCGGAAGCGGGGGCCGGCCGGCGTTTGGGTGGGTAGGTGGCTGACGGCTAACAAGAACGTGTGACAAAAGCGGTGGCGCTTCTCGCCCCGAAATTTTTTTTTTTGAGTAATATTATAATATAATATAAAATTTTTAAAAATATATAAAATAGTGTAAAATTTTTATAGAGTTGATACTAATAATATAAATTATTAATTATTTATTAATGTCCTTAGCTGTTGGTGACGTTGCCTGTATTTGCATGCTAACTTTAAAAATTGAATGAAATGACAATAGAAATATCGAAAAGAACACTAATAGTACAAAAAATATGCTTAATATTATAATATAATATAAATTTATCAAAATATTATAATATAGTACAAAATTTTAATATTTTTATTATATTTATATTTTTTAATAAATAAAATCTTAAATTTATCCATCTATATTATCCTCTCACACACATGTTCCTAAATAGTACTTCGTACAAAAACTTGGCCAGCTTTAAAAGCACCAAAAATAGCTATCACAAGAATGAGTCCGACTCCAAGTGTTGTGATGTGCTCAGAAAGAAATTTATCCATGATAGAATTGATTTTACGTCGTGGTCGTGATAAATCTACTTTACAGCAATTTTCTTAATCTTAACATGTCTCAAAAAGTACGGAGACTAAAGTTACGATGGTAACTACTTGTAAAGATTATATAGTCACATATATAGTAGAGGGCCACTCAACTTTACGTTGTTCTAATACTTAAATAAAAAATTATTATATACAACTCATCCAGTGATATGGACTAATTATTAGATATTATTTTTGTCATTAAAACTTAAAATTTCTAATCTCAATTTTTATGCAGTTTTTTAAATAAAATTTTTTAGATATCGCTTGTTAGGACTTGTGCACTTGTATAGAAAAGTCAAGACAAATAATCATAGAAAATTACTTCTAAACTGGAGAATGTCCCGGTGAGTTTTTTGTTGTTTAATCACTTGTTTTGCTATGTATATAGTGCCTAAGCTCGGCCTATGAGCTCCAACTTTTTCTACATTCTTTTGAATAGTAATATAAAGAGCAAGTTTCAACTTATCCAAATAATAATAATAAGTTACTGATAATAATCACTCCAATGATGAATCTTATATTTGTGACAATAATATTAGTGATAATGTGTCATTGGGAACGTTTGAATTTCTAACAAAATGAAATAATAATACAAATTTAAATATTTTATATAATTCTATAATATTTTAAAAATATTGTATTATATTGTAATATTAGCTAAACTTTTTGTACCCTTAGTGGTTTTTTCCTAGGTTGTTATTATTGTATCATTTAATTTTCTGAGTTAATAATTACGTAAGCGTCACGTCAACAGTTACTAATAGTTTTAGTAGTTAATTAACGGTTTGTATTATTAGCGTCAATTTTTTAAAGATTTTGTATCATTCTATAATATTTTAAGAAATTTATACTATATTATAATATCAGCTAAACTTTTTGTACTGCTAGTGTTTTTTTCCCATCTTCACCACCATTGCTTATGATAGAAGATGACATGGGTTATATTATATTATAAGTTGATTAATCACAGTGTTGATTATGCATTTTTCTATAGTCATCCAAAAATTTTGTTGTATAATTTGGAAATTTTTATATACTTATTTAAGATAATTCGAGAATTATTTAACTTTTCTAATTTTATTAGAGGTGCCATTTTCGTAAATATATAATTAAAAAGAGGGAATCATCATCAT
Organism: Lagerstroemia speciosa; assembly: GCA_037672795.1. Classification (NCBI taxonomy): domain Eukaryota; kingdom Viridiplantae; phylum Streptophyta; class Magnoliopsida; order Myrtales; family Lythraceae; genus Lagerstroemia; species Lagerstroemia speciosa. The sequence continues at coordinate 10,350,502 of CM075289.1, read as the reverse complement.
ATATATCACGTCAGCATAATACAAGAAAGAGTTTAAAGGCCCACATGACCGGCCTCAATTTAAAGCCCTACTGTTCTTTTCTCAACTGGGCTGAAAAGTCTATCCCTTCCCTTCACTTCACTTCCGATCGACCTTCGCTATTGATTCTGCCGTCTTCTCTCTCTACCCTCTTATCACAGCGGCCTCTGCTCATCTAATTGCCCGCAATTTCTCTTAGTTACTGCAGCCGCTCTGCAACTGCCCTGTGAAGTGAAAGAGGTAACAGTTTTCATCCTACGTTTTACTCTTTTGTAAATCTGCAGACTTTGATGACCCTGCTGATTAGGGAGCGGCTTGACCGAGTCGCATTCATTTGGTAACCTAATTATGACTGCTGGACCCAATTCAAGCAGGAGACAGTTTCAATTCTTAGCTAGGATCACATTGCTAATTTATGGGTTGATTGATTAGTTTGGTTATATTTGCCTCCCACGTCTCTGTGGGATTAACTTCCCCGTCGCCCTTAATTTGTCTCCGTTTATTGAATATTTGTAGTGGTTTCGTCTCAGATCTCTTCCTTTAACTGTGACGGGTAGTTAGGTGTGGCGGGACTCTAGTAGTTCGGGTGCTGCATGCATTCACCGACTGCTTTTGGTTGGACAGCAATCAGACAAGGGAGGGAAGTTCCTTTTTTTGGTCGAAATGTGGGAAAGTTTATGTCTGTGTGTGGATACTGTGATCAGATATGGCACTCTTGGACTAGCTAGTAATGGCTTTCAGGGAAATATATCGAGTTTTTTTTTTTTTTGGTTGAGAATTAAATATATCGTGTTAACAAGCCATTCTTCCACTTGCTTCTTGCTTTGAAAGCTGTCCTCTTAGTTTTTCACTAGTCTGAGATGGGGCTATCCCCTATTCTATTACTATGTCCTGGTGCATTCAGTTTTAGTGCAATCGGTGACTTTCTTGCCTTGCAGTTTTGATTTTGCTACGTTGATTTTATCTTTTTGGAGGCACTTGGAAGACAACCAGTGGATTTTTACTCTCTTAGTGTGCCAGGACATTTAACAGAAGAAGAAAAAAAAGATGTTAAAGAAGATGCCTCATCCTTTGGTTGTTTATTTCTGTTATATTTTTTATTGTTGTGCAAAGAATGTTCCTTTTAGTATAAGGCCTCATTTGCAGTATTTTACAAGTTTGCATATAATTAATTTAGCTAAAAAATCCTTAGGAACTCAACTTTTTGTATCATCGCATAGGGTTAAGCTGCTCCATTTCTTATAATCGTGGTTTCCTCATTCTGTCTTGTCTTTTGGCTCACTGAACTCTGACCTCTTTGTGTCTCGTTTTTGTCTGGCAGCATCACGTAAAGAGCAAGAAATGCTTTGTCTGCAACACCCCGACCGTCGGGATCTTCACTTCTGCTCATGAGATTCGCAAGAAACGAGCGGCTGAGAACAAGGGCAAATAAATGAACCCCAGGGGCTCACGCATGTTTAGCTTTTTAGCTTTACCATGGATATGCAGAAGCTATCGAGGTCTAAGTGGGGCAGTAGCTTCACCATGGTTTATCGTGCAATATAGATGTTAGCACGGAAGGTGATGCTTATTGGAGACTGCATATGCTCCACTATCTATTTGCCTATCGAGAAAAAGGAGTGATAATTAGCTTCCATCCTGGCTTTGTTGCTGGCCTCATTGATAGTCTACTGTTTGTCTCCTTCATCTAGAGTATTGGGTACGATGCAAATTTCTGTAGCTCATATTCGGCTGTGTAGTGTATTACGAAGAATTTGACTACAATGTGGAGGTCTAATTCGCTAGCGAGTAAGCTGACTGGAGCAATATCCGTCTCAACTCATAGATAAAATAGAACTGCAAAGTCAGAGGATGAACCTGTATGACTTAGTCTCAGGTCAACTGAGGTTGTCGTATTTTGTTGAGATTGATTTATCTAGTCATTAACGCTTATCGAATTTCAGAAAGATGCATGATGTATCACCAAATGTATGAACAAGGGGGTCATCCACTCCTAGCGTCCGCCTCCCTTCCTACTTCAACAAACTTTGTCTTTTGTTTTTTTTGTACAAAACAACAAACTTTGTCTTTTTTCTTTTTAATTTCAAAGCCATCTAAATGAGAAGGGACGAAAATGACAAAAACAATTTATTGCTGGATGGAAGGAAAACTTCAAAATTGATTTAAGTACGGGGGATTGGATTTGGATGGCATTATGCAATTGGGGGGATGAGCCACAGGAGAAGACAACGGATCACTCACAGGACAAATGTTTCATATTTTGCAGTGGCGTGGTGTGGCGTGGCTGACCACTTTTTTCCCGCTAAACAAAAGAAAAGAAATGACCCTGCTGGCATATATGGGACAGACAGTGCTTGTTAACCTTTACGAATATGTATCTGGTCAGGATCCCAGCTAGTTGTAGTACGAAGTTACCATTACCACGACCCAATAACATGTCTGTTCGTGTCATCCATCCGCCCAACCCCAACGAGGCTCAAACAATAACTGCTATAGTCCTTCTCTCTTGTGAATCGGATATATCTAAATTAAACCTTCCTCTGCCTTCCTCCTCCACCTCAAAGCTACTAACTTCCACTTCAATTTCCAGGCCAATGGAGGCGCAGTACATAGAGAGGCACCACAGGCACGAGGCCGGAGAGAACCAGTGCTCCTCCTCTCTCTACAAGCACATCAGAGCTCCCGAGAACCTCGTGAGTCCTCCCACGGCCGTCCCACCTATTCTTCTCTACTTGATTGAGCGACCGCAACATTCCTCATTTTCTCTCTCTTCTGTTGATGATTTCTTGCTGTCAGGTGTGGTCTGTTGTGCGGCGATTTGATCAGCCTCAGAGGTACAAGCCGTTCGTTAGCCGTTGTGTTGTGAAGGGGGGCCTGGAGATTGGGAGCGTTAGAGAAGTTGATGTTAAGTCTGGGCTTCCTGCCACGACTAGCACAGAGAGACTGGAGCTTCTCAATGATGAGGAACACATTCTCGGCATCAAGATCGTGGGCGGCGATCACAGGCTCAGGGTAAACAGTTTCTCCCCCCCCCCCCCCCCCCATTGAGGTTTTTTCCTCGTCTCATTCTCTGGGGGAGGGTCCGTTTTGTTCTATTATTTATTTAAGCAAGCTCCATTCTTTCAAAATAATGTACCTTAGACTTTACTGATCCTTTCTGTCAAACAAAACTAATGGGTCTGAACTCCGAATCCTTCGACAGAACTACTCATCAATCATGACGGTGCATCCCAAGGTCATTGATGGAGGACCAGGTACCCTCGTGATCGAGTCATTTGTGGTGGACGTACCCCAAGGAAACACCAAAGATGAGACGTGCTACTTCGTGAGGGCCTTGATTAGGTGCAATCTTGAATCTTTGGCTGAGGTATCAGAGAGGATGGCTGCTCTGGACCAGACTGAACCCAGGCATCAGTTCCAATTCCAGCCAAATGGCTTCTCGGGACAGTGGACATCCATTCGGAGGATGTAAAGTTGGGGGGGTGGGGCGGGGCGGGGCGGCGCGGAAATGGAATGGAAAAAAGAATACTCGAGAGCCAGTGTCCAATAAGATGCGGAGGAAGATTAACATCTCATCTCTTTGGATTTGGAGGTCGGTCTTTCAGAATCGGAAGCATGCCGTACACTGGTGGCTGAGCTATGCACCTTGTTCTGGCATGTCCCTCTTTTTCTGCCCAAATAATTAGCTTTGTTCCCGAGAGAGAGAGAGAGAGAGAGAGAGAGAGAGAGAGAGTGATAATCCTCCCCACTAAGGAAGGCACATTCCCTTCAACATAAATCTGACTGGGTTTGGTTTGTTGGATTCCAGTGGTTCGACTGTCCAAAAGATGGGGAAGAGAGAGAGCATGCGAATTTCTCGAGGAGTTGGGTCCCAGTGTAAATGAATGTTCTGTAGTTAATTAGGTAGTAACTTCTGTTCGTTCGTGGCATTTGCAGCTTTTTCTTGTTTGTTCTGGTTGTACGTACTTCTCTGGTAAAGATTTGTGACATTATTGGCCAGTCTGCTACTCTATTATGTTCATAGTTGTTCTCTTCATGAGTGAAAGTAAGAAAAGTGAAGAACGAGATGCCTTTTCAATGAGAAGAGTGAAACTCTCCCCTATAAGTTCAACAGTTACCGAATCACCGATTGATCCCAAATCAAAATACAGTATACGAGCAGTTGAAGGGATTGTACGATCCCCTGAGCAAACACTATCATCTAAATCTTTTTCAGAAGAATATGACCACTGGCCACCGATCTGGTGCATGTGCTCGAATGATCAGACATGCACCTCTCATTCTATCTCTTGCAAACATCATCATCCTAACTCTTATTGACAAATTGCCCAAAAGACGTTTTTACCCCAACAGTTTGGGAGTTACCAGGTTGCAAATGGAGCAGTTTTGACGACAGTACTTCTCCATCGACCGAAGAAATTGTACGAGCAGCTCAAACTACCATGGCAGCCCTCTCATCGGCTCTATATCTTATAGCCACCGGGAAAACCTCTGAAAAATGATTAATCATGATCTATCTGCTCATAAAGTCAGTTGTTAAGCCCAACAATCATCAGGATTCTTATTTCAGAAGCAGATAAACCAAGATGAAGTATAATATGGGAAGCTGTCCTTTTGAGAAAAAGAATAGCATCCTGCAGGAATTCACCAGGAGTCTGGTGGAGATCAAATCAAACGTAAACATAGCACCTGCAGTCTGCATGCAGATAAGCACTAAAAGGAGAAATCACTGAGGTAAGAAGAAAGAATTGTGCATGTAACTCTAGTATACGTCCACAGTGCTGCAATCCTGGACTTGTTATGTTGTTGTGACCAACTGGAGCACCAATTAGATTCGCAGAGGAAGGAAGCGAACTGATGGTTGGTCATACCCCCTCAAGCGCTTCCAAATCACCTTTGATCTCCCAAAAATCATTTTACTTTGAACACTCAGCTCTGGCTAACAGGTTGGAAGCCCTTGAGGGGGAGTGAACAGCCAGTTCCCTTGGCTTGGCTTTGGCAGAATGCTCATGCATCGATGATAACTAAGCTTAAATTGCATTAAGAGGTGACCGTCCCCTCTTATAGCATCCAAATACCCGTGTCTCTAACCTGCGTCAGCACAGAGAAACGGGAGGGAGGTGGGAGGTGGTCCCATACTTGTAAGGCCACCTGTGCTGAGATTCATGATATAAAGAATGAAAGCAGTTTGCATGATCTGGGACGGACGTGTTTGGAATGGGTAAAAAATGTAGCAGCGGTGGTAGTGGAGAGTGGAGCCTCCATATATGAGGTTCTTTAGAACCAAACCGAACTGGTACTAAGGATTAGCCTAGAATACCACAACTTAAAGTCAGTCCGATTCTGGAGACAATAAAGCATCAACGTCCACCTTTCCCAATCTCTGCATTCAATGAACAAAATACAAGTTCCCAAGCTTTCAATATTGTCTTCACCCTATGCCCATGCTTAGCTAGTTTCTAACTCTTCACATCATTTTTCAACCTCGATCCACTTGACCAAAGCATTGACATAAGAATCTCAGGATCATCTCTCTGGGTAATCAAGTTGTGCTTAAGCGAGGTCAACATGCATATCTAAACTTCACTATCCGTGGCTGCAAAGCCTCCACACAACTCGGCCCTGCAGTTTGTCTAGAAGAATTTAATATGAAGCGAGTGCTGCTCCTTTTGCGACTTCTCAGTCCTATGCTTCCATTGGAGGGACAAATGGAATGGCAATGTCCTTCCCAATGGCATAGCCAATTAGCCAAGCGGCTGGGTACTGTTTGATAGAAAATTGTGTCTTACAACTTCACAATTTCCCACGTCTCAATTCTCGACCCTTCCTTTGGCAAAGAGGCCAACTTGAAATATGATGAATGACAGGGATATGAAAAGGAAACACGAGGATAAACAACTAATGTAACAGTCTTGTAAAATCTTGAGATCAAATCACACAACTTTTGTCTCTTCCTACTTTTCTTTTCATAATGCATGTTGAGTGCGCATGAATTGGGTGAAGGCACTTCAAAGAAGCATTGCTACTTTGTCCTGCTCAGAAATTAGATATTCAAAGTTGGACAATGCCCTTCATTCAACAGTAACATGAAGTATTGGCCAAGAAAGAAAAACCACTAAATGAAGAGCTCTTGAGCTCAAACACTACAAAGAACATTGAGAAGAGGCTACACTAAGATCAGAAATTCATAAACCAGGAGCACAGACGAACCTGTGTGAAGCGCTAACTGATCAAGACCTCCCGGAACTTAATACTAAGAGAAAGCAACGCCCCAGCAATTCAAACACATAGTCCTCATGAAAATAGAAATACAGGTAAAAAGAACAAGTATAAATCCCCGAATAGAGCACATAGTGACAGTAGTGAAACAGTCTACTTGGAATTCGATGCACCGCGTAGATTGATCTTCAAATATTTGGTTTACTTGTCATACTGACTAATCAGAGAATTCCTTCTGATGCACCTAATGTAAGGTCTACTAAAATGGTTCTTTAAACTGAAAGGGTCGACCTTTCGATTTATCAAAAAAAGGGGGTCGACTTTTCAAGAAAGGGAGATTTGGATGAAAGGGAGATGGGGAAAGGAGTAGAGGGCGAGGCTTTCGGCAGGCAAAGTAACAGGTTGTACTCATGGCACACTAATCACCGGAGAACAATGACACCGGGAACAAGACCGAGACATCAAGGGAGGTATTATGGGAGATGATGGCTGGTGAAGGAGAAGGTTCACCTTCTTCTCAGCTTCAGAGCTGAAGAAACTGCAGCCCAAGGTTCAACCTTTTTGTCAAGATTTCCTTTTTCTCCTCGTCCTTCGTCCACGGTCCATCTTTCTTTTTCTTTTCATGTTTGATTCATAAGACTACCAGGTTACCGCCTTACCGGCTAAAATTATAGTTTTTTTTATTTATAAATGGATAAAATCACAAGTTAATGAGGCGAAGGAAAACGCACCGTATTCGTTTACACGGCAGACCTCTGGATAATAGTCAAAAAGGCCAGGTAGAAGAGGAGACGACTCGCATCACAATGGCAAGGAGAAAAGATCGCCGAGCCGTGCCGAGTTCCGATCACCGGCGAGCTCGAGCAGAAGTGTCGAATCGACAGGATCAGCTCAGTGACTCAACCTCAGATCGCAAGCTCACGATCATCTTCACCGTATTCTTCATTTTACTGCCGGGGGTGTCCATACTCGTGTATCGCATGAAATACCCTCCACGAGGGGACCGCCCAGATCCCCACATATCCCCGAATCCACTCGTGAAAACGGACGTCAGCTACCTTGAGGTTCTTGCTGTGAGTACTGAATGGTGCTTGTGCTCGATGGGATTGTGTTCATCTCTTAGGTTATGCTTCTGATAGAGAATTTTGAAAGGATAATTACATTAGGTCCCTCTTTTTATTTTTTATTTTGGCAAAGAAATTCAGGAGCATTCCAAGGTCAAGGAGAATGCCTCTCACCGGAATTTTGCGAATCCTGTGCTTGCTTATGTCACTCCCTGGTATGTTCTTATCCAATGGTCTTTTGGTTTTCTTGTTAGTTCTAGTAAATTGTGAGGTTCACTCATTTAATTGGCTAAGTTGAACGAGTTTTGTTTGGAAGCAGGAATTTAAGAGGCTATGAACTTGCGAAAAGGTTCAGTTCCAGGCTCACGCACATTTCACCAGTTTGGTATCAAGTTAAGAGGTAAACTTTTTTTCAAGCTGTAAGTTTGTGATTAGTCATGGGCTAAATGTGCTAAATTAAGAATCTTCCTGCACTCTTGACATGAGAAATATCCCAATCCAGCCTTGAGCTCTCTCCTCCATTAGACACTGAGTGCAAGCTTATGCTCGAAGAGGATGGTGTTTAGCAGATAAATCTTTTCTTTTAACGCAACTGGATAGTAACAATTAATGTGCCATGTTATACTTCTGGTTGTACTTATAATCTGAGCAGAAATTTTTTATCTGATTGATTATGGCTGTAGTCCTCTAAAACTTTACCTCCTCCAATTTGTTGATCCATGCACCATTTTCAGCAAAGATGGAGCCTTAGTTCTAGAAGGGAGACATAATGCTGATTTAGGATGGATCTTGGAGCTCAGAATGAAAGCGGATATTCAGGTATAGCATCATTTTTCTTTTAAAATTTTAGTTCAGGTCTTACATTCAAATAAATTTTAGTCTTACCATGTAATGCTTTGAAGTTTTACGCTATGTTTGGATTGAGGGATTTGGAGGGATAACTTATTCCTCCAAATCACTCATTTAGACATTATTATTAGAGGAGGGATAAGAAATTATTTTGACCATTTTACCATTTTAATTTGGAAAACTGATCAAACGGGAGAAAATGTGTAAGAGTGACACAGTAATTTTATGATAATCTTGAAACTCAAATAAAGTTATGGTTTTGTGATAGTCTTGGGAGGCTCGGTGTTGCGACCTGGTGGTGGTCGAGGAAGGGAAAACGTGTTGTAGTCGTGACTTGGTGATGATCGAGAAAGGGAAGATGAGTGTGATTGTGTAATTATATGATGAAGAATTATGGCGTGCCAAAAGTTTCTTTTAAGAAGTTAATGGGTATATTTGTCTAAAAATTTGTTATCCCTCAAAATTCCCCCAAATCGGAGGAATTAAAAAAGTAAGGTTAGGAGGGATTCGGAGGGATTGCGAATCCCTCCGAATTCCTCCAAATCCTTCCTAATAATTTACCCAAACAATGGATTGTACTATCCCTCCGAATCTCTCCCCTCTGAATCCCTCAATCCAAACAAAGCGTTCATCCTGGCTGCACCCCAAAAAAAGATGTTGCAAGACTAGTAGATGTGAGCTGTTACTTGTGGCATCTTTTGGCTTGGCTATACTCTGGTCACACAGACAATGCCCCTCTACTTAGAGAAAACATGAGAACATGATGTCGTCTTATATGAACATTTTAATTTGTGATCTTATGGCATCAGATTCTACCTAGAGTTATTTTGGAGGTCCTTCCAAAGGAGTTTCTGAGGAAAAGGAAACAGAGGTCCAAAGCTATTCAGCTTATAGTAGCAGAATGCCGGTAGGTGTCCCCTCGGAATTTTGCTACATGTGGTCCTTAGAAAAATTTTCTGTGCAGTTGTGTTTATGAAGAGAACTTATTCAGCTATTTATACGTTCCTTTGGCATTCTTTCTCGTTTAGGGAAATGGGTTATGACGGCGTGGTGCTGGAGTCTTGGTCCATGTGGATGGCTCATGGTATATTGCATGATCCAAATTTACGGGCTTTGGTAGGTATTACATGCAGATATTGTCTTATACTCTTTTGGCTGAGACTTTGGAGAAACTAGTGTTGGTTTTTCATTTAATCCAATTTCTTGCTATTTCTTTTACTTGGAGCAAGAATTTGGATGCTAATTTTTGGATTTTGTAATCTCCTTCATTTTCATCTTCTCTTACCTTCGTTTTTCAAATTTGGGTTTTATATGTCTAACATAGCCGTTAACTGTAGCTTTCTCAATGTTGGAAAGATTCATTTATCCTTTTTTCCAGTTTACTGTTCATCAGCATGACTTCTGTATTAAGAATTTATGAATACTTGTAGTTTCCTATTGCTTTTCTCGCCTTTCGAGATTGTGAATTTCAAGGTCCTGCTCATTTAGGCATAGCTTGAGAAATCTGTCTCGATGTGGAACTTAGGCACTGCAGTTTATACAAGATCTTGGACATGAACTTCATTCTGTAAGCTCAGAGAAAAATCCCGAGCAGCATCTTCACCTGATCTATGTAATAGGGCCCCCACGGTCAGAGAAGGTTGAAGTGTATGATTTTGGGCCTAGGGATCTTCGGAGCTTGAGCAATGCTGTGGATGGATTCTCCCTGATGACCTATGACTTTTCTGGTCCTCATAGTCCTGGCCCAAATGCACCATTAAATTGGATCCGCTATGTCCTGAAGCTGCTCCTTGGAACCACTCCTGGTGCTTCTCCAAGACTTGCGCATAAAATATTTCTTGGGGTCAACTTCTATGGGAATGATTTCATCCTATCTGGAGGTAATTTTCTAACAGCTGAGAGTGGCCGTGCCTAGGAGTGTTATTCGGGATGTCCGGAGAATTAGAGCAAATCAAGTTCATAAAAAAGAATTTGCCTAAGAAAGGCTAGAATGACTTGGTGACTCTACATTTAATTTGACCTCTTGTATAAGTTTTCCCTGTTAGTTTAGCTCACACATATCTGTTTATCTATAACCGTCCCATTCTCTGCATAGTTTATTGATTGTGGCTGGTGTTTTAATTGTTCTAAAACAGGTTCAGGCGGTGGAGCTATTATTGCTCCAGATTATCTATCTTTGCTGGAGAAGCACAGGCCTTCCTTGCAGTGGGAGAAGAACAGTGCAGAGCACTTCTTCTTATATTCTGACGAGAATGAAGCAAATCATGCAGTTTTCTACCCTTCATTGCTGTCGATTTTCATGCGGATTGAGGAAGCTCATTCGTGGGGAACTGGAATTTCGATTTGGGAAATTGGACAAGGGATGGATTATTTCTTTAATCTCCTATAGGCATTCAGCACAACAAAGGTTTCTCTCCTCACCGTCAATCTTGTACCATACTGTTCCCTGTTCATTCATTTCCTGCACATTATAATGCGTCAAGTATGCAAGCTCCAAAAATTCTGCGTGCATTTTGTTTTGGCATAGGGATGACGTGAAGGGTGAGAACTAGGGAAGACCTTGACCGACTGTACGAGCATTCTGATAGAAGATGCAGCAAATTCTGCTGATTGTATTCTTTCTTGGACTTTAAATCTTCCTGCATGTAAGCCTTGAGAGAGAATCAACCTGGCCGAGGAGCTTGATCAAACAGTGGTCGTGGGCTTAATTTTTGAATTTGGCATGACCTGTGAAATTGAAGAGCAGTCTTTATCTATCCCGAGATTCCAACATGTTGTCGGTGCACTATTTTATGTTAACCATGAGGCATGTTTGTCTACTAAAGGAAATATTTCATGCTTTCCACAAGATTTTTACTGGACCGGAGTGTCATGGGCTCCCCTTATCTTCTTCCCTGGAAAGCAAGGAAAAAAGGGAGAAGGTTATTGAAATTACTCTGAAACCACTGGGCTCGCTGTGCCTATGATTGAAGTGAACGAAGAATCTCATTAAGGGGGGTTTGGGGAGACTGTACTATCAATTGCGCTACTCTTAACTGTACTGGGTCTACGCAGATGAGTGGATCCTTTTTGTACTGCCCACAGATTTCAATACACGAATTATTTATCATGTGCTTTCTGAAAACTCCTCCATATGTACCCTCCACTCTCAGCCACATATTCGTCGGGCTCATCATCCTGGACGATCATCACCGTCTCATCCTGATTCGCCACCTGTCATGCTTGGATTGGATAGTTTGGGTCATGTCGTGCCACGTCACCTTCTTCTACCCTCTAGTCCAGTGGAGAAGGAAGAAAACAACGGCGTTGCACCCAGTGATTGGACTGCGAGAAGACAAAGGTAACACAAGGGATCGGCCAAGTGCCCCCCCCGTCATTCCGATTTCTGCTTCTCGGAGGAAGAGACACAAACTTTCAACGGGGGAAGGCCAGGCCACCATTTTATGAATGCTGGTTAAGGCTCTGGGGCCAGTTCCCTGAGAACCCTGAACCGATCCATGGAGGCCCTCGTTGCGGCTGGGCTGACACCGATCTCTGTTCTATCCGATAGGAGAAGAGAACCCAAGAAGTCCACTTCACTCCTCACAAGTTCTCCCCTCAAACTCCCAAATTACGCCTCTTTTGCCTCCATTCCATCAGCCTCCAGAGAATGTCTTAATAGAAGCTTCCATGGAGGTCTCGTTCTTCTCTCCTCTGTATTCAGCCCTTCTTTTGCGCAGGCTCTGACGTACGAAGAAGCTCTGCAACAGTCCGTGAGCTCTCCTCCGCTTGATGGGTCCTTCGAATGGGACACCAGTGTGGCTCTTGACGGTGCCATCCGCTTCGCGACAGAGAATCCTCTTGTGATAGTCGGCGGTGCTGCAGTTTTGGCTCTTCCATTAGTCCTGTCTCAGGTCCTGAAGAAGCCAAAGCCTTGGGGCGTTGATACGGCTAAGAGTGCCTATGCAAAACTAGGGGATGATCCGAACACTCAGCTGCTTGACATCAGACCTTCAGTTGAGTCTAGGAGAGTAGGCAGTCCTGACATCAGAGGACTGGGGAAGAAGCCGGTTTCTATCGTCTACAAGGGGGAGGATAAGACAGGTTTCTTGAAGAAGATTACATTGAAATTCAGAGAGCCAGAGAAAACCATATTGTTCATCCTAGATAAGTAAGCTAACCAAGAAAGTTAACCAGCTCTCTACCCTTTCTTTTTTATTTAACTTCATTTCCACCCTTTGTTTGGGAAATTGGGGGAAGGATAGAAGTTTAAGTTGGCACATGTGGAGATTTGGAGTGTCGTCTTTAAAATGCATCCATTTTATGTCACGCTAGCATTTTCTCTCCCCCTATATTATCTGTAACTGATGAAGATTGCTGAGTTACGAAGGGATGAGTCTGAGTGTTGTTAAATAGAACAGACAAGATTTACCAAACAATATGATAATATGGGAGTGTTACCATGACTTGCCTGTGAAAAGGATCAATCCCGACGTGGCTTTTCATTTTTCCTGGATGCGTGAGTAAATCATCTATTCATAATTAAAATATTTGCACAAGCATGGTCTGCTAACCCAGAAAAATTGCCTTTGTCAATCATTCGTTGAAGATTATGGAAGAAGATGAATCTAGCTTGTGATAAAGTACTTGAAATCTGTGGATTTGTTTTTCATTTTATTTCCGTTACATTGGAGATGCATTTTGTTCAACGGCTATTATGTATATGTACTCTCTGTATATAGAGTAACCTGGGATTAAGTTCTACTCCGAGAGTAAATCAAAGCTAAAAAGGATAACTAATTTTGTCTGTTTATTATTTATATCAGATTCAATGGGAACTCTGAACTCGTGGCAGAGCTAGTTGCAGTGAACGGATTCAAAGCTGCTTACGGCATAAAAGATGGAGCAGAAGGGCCTCGAGGATGGATGGTCTTTACCCCCTTATCATTTTATGCTCTTCCGCTGATTGAATTTATTAGTCAGCTCATTCAACATTTGACATTAGATTTTGTGTTAGCAGAATAGCGGTCTTCCATGGATTCCCCCGAAGAAAACATTATCTCTTGATTTTGGTGACCTGACCGATACTATTAGCGGTGTATTTGGAGTTAGTATCCTGTCTTTTTGCTTACATTATTTCCTCTTGTGTAGACAAGTAATTGATTCTAAAAGTGGATTAACTTCTCTGGGTTAATTTTGTTGAATTAATTTACTATGAAAAATTGACGTGCAGGATGGAACTGAAGGCTTATCTCTTGCCTTTGGGATCGCAGCAGCTACTGGATTGGGTCTATTGGCTTTCTCTGAGGTATACCTCTTCTCTCCTTTACACTTTCACAGCATAAGTTGTCTCAGTATTTATATACACAACACCTTTTTTTTTTTGTGTGTGCGATTTCCTGAATCTATTGTTTACTTGTGTTTCTAGGTAGAAACAATTCTCCAAGTTCTAGGTTCAGCTGCGCTGGTTCAATTTGTTAGCAAGAAGCTCCTATTTGCCGAGGCAAGTCTTCAACTTTTATGTTCCTTTCACCAGTCTGATTTGTCTTTCTTTTTCACCCATAGTTTGTGGTTGGAAAAAGATTCATCCAACAGGAGAAAAGACTTCAGGAATTGTTGCAAGAGCACATGTGAGGTTAGGTAATCAAGAGATTAGACCGAACAAGAAGGTTTACATGGTAAAACCCTTCGAGAAAATGGGATCATTCACGGGGAAATGGAGAATACACTGGACTAAAAATAGGAGATTACAGTCACTTGAGATATCCGATTTGGAAGAATGTAACCCAATCTCTCTATTCTTGCAACCTTCTCATTTTCAACCTAGAGTTACATAAAGAAAATTTCGAGAACTCTGAGAAAGATCGTACTGCACCAGTACAGGAAATAACTCTCATTAAATAGATTTAAGACAACAAAGGTATCAGAAAATATTATAATTATCTCTTGAATTTTCCTTCCTGGCAAATTAAGAAGCAATCTGATCAGCAATATGGCAAGAGACTGCAGCCTCGCAGCTCCAGACCTTGCTCTGGCTCACACTTTCCTTTGACTGCTGACACAGATAGTGGGTGGATACTGTTTCTGCAGTTTCTGATCAAGTTTTAGGGTCATCAGGTTTCCATCTTGATCCAATCAGTTTTTGGGCCTTTGGGTTTTTACCTAAGTGGGAGATCTCCACTAGGGATTGTCAACCAAATCTAAATCTGTTTGGGCCACAGTGTCCTCCTGAAAGATTTCTGAGCTCGATGGAGAATTGAGTTGCATAGTACAGTGCCTCTGACGTTGAAAATATTGAAATTCCATTAGTTTCTGAAAATTGATGATTGACATTTATTTTCCATAATTGTTATTCTATGATGCAGGACCGGAAGCAGACACTGCAGCAACTTGATGAGTTCCTGAACACTAAGGTTGCTCCGAAAGAGCTGGCGGATGAAATAAAGGTACCGAGATTTACTATAAGATACTAGCAGTCTCTTTGTTAGTGCTAATTATCCTTTGTCTCTGTCTGCAATGGAATTGCAGCAAATTGGAAAGGCTCTTCTTCCTACACCAGGGACTAGCAGGGCTCTTCCTGCACCCACAGAAACGTCCACTGAGAGCACTGTACAGAAGGCAGAAGCTGGTCCCGAGCCAAAAGCCGAAGTACCTGCTTTGGAGATAAACTCGGTGCCCAAGGCTGAGGTGAAAGCAGAGTCATTCCCGGGAATCCCAAGACCTCTCTCCCCTTACCCATATGTAATTTTCTGTCTATCATTAATCTCAATAACACTTGACATCTCCTTCCAATTAACTAGCTGATAACTGTCCGACGCTTTCTCTGTTGACCAATTGCAGTATCCTGACTTGAAGCCTCCAACATCCCCCACGCCATCTCAGCCTTGAAGTGTATTTGCTTGCGGTCTTTCAAAGTCTCCCGAGAGCTACACCTGCATCTTTGGCAGGGAATGTTTGGGAGAAAGATTGTCAACTGTCTTGTGGAGCCCTTGAAAGTTGCATCTGCTTCTTCTCCATATTTACACTGAACAGTAAGTTGAAGTTGCAACTTCACCAGGCAGTTTAAGCAGTTACAATGGGTTGGATCCGTCTGCTTCTTTGTGTCTGTCGAGCACATTGATGGTTTGTCTCATTTCGTAATGTCTGGATATTTTATATATATATATATATATATATATGTAGGGGTTGATCTAGTTAGTTCTGCTTAACTCAAAATGTCTCGTGTCAAAGGAAAAAATATGAACTCAGTTGCATGACTGTGTGTCTGTGTTGGAAAGTCCTAATAAATATACCTCAACGAGTCACATACCATTACTCTTAACAATCATTTATTGGAGGAGTACAGATTTGCATGCAAGATATCAATACACAATTCAACATCAGTATGTCAAATGTGAGATCAGATTGGATTACCTTAACTATAACACCCCCCCGCCCAATGGGAGCAAATGCACAGGCATACTATTTTTGTAATATTTATCACATATTATTTAAAAATATATTGGGACTCTTAATTAATTCAAATCCAAACTTGATTAACTATTAACAAGTAAAAATCTACCAATTGTGAATTTCTTTATTTACATTACTCGCTTTTGAGATCTTGCTAAGATGTGAAGGTATTAAACCATTTGAATCAAAATATTAAAATTATTAAACGAGCGAAAACTAAATAAATAATTAAACTCGACAAAAGTAAGTATCCAAAACCAAGCGTGAAATCCTTTCTTCTTCTTCTTCTTTTAAATTTGAATTTGTTGCCCAGTGAAAGCTGCCAAAAATTGGATGGGAGAGACGATAGCTCCCTTTCTTTGTGTGGGTTTGAAGATGGCAACTACCCATGTTGTTACGCTTACCCTCCAGCAACCACGAAAAAGACCTACCAGTATGGATGGTTGACTATTCAGAGAGGATGCATGCATTACAGTCTTATATGTACCCTACTGTTGGAAAATAGACACAGAGAAACTGTCAATATGTTATGCATACAAAAGTAGCACTCCGGCTAGGAGACCTATTAAGCTGTAGTCGACTCCGACCGGTAAAGGTACTTGACTCGACTTAATACCTCTTGTCCTTTCCATTCTCCGGTTCCCCTCCTCATACCCCTCGCTTTGTTGACAATCAGAACATCGATCTGAACTACCAATCCTCCTGAACTAGACCTTCTTGCAAGTTTCCCCGCTGAAACTCAAAAAGAGCGCGACCAGATCACTAGAAGGATGCAGATCGCTGGGGCTCAAAAACTAATGTGTCTTTTTTTTTCTTTCTTTCTTTCTTTCTATTTTTCAATCTCAGATGTACAAAGGGGTTCACAGTACCACTATTTTGCAGCAAATGAAGTGAGATATGGTTGGTGGGCATGGATAGTGTTGGCTGGTCTCTATCGAACATGCTGGCATGATTGGAAAAATAATTACTCAACTGGTGGTGAAATGTGCTTTAACTAATCCAAAGCAAAGTCAGATTATCTTATCAAGATAGTTAAAACTCTCATAGTTATAACTTTTTCGTTATTAATAAGAGTTAGACTTGAGTTTCACCTGAAATATATCAAAATTGGAATTATTGAATCACGATGGAGGTAGTGTTTAGATAAATAAGGTTAGGGGTTGGGGCAAGAAAGGAGGAAAAAAAGGAGAAAGAATTGCAAGATTGGGGTTATGAATGTCGACCATGTTGTCTTCTATACCTTTTGAAAGATACCTCCAAATTTGTCCAAACCAAACATTCATCCTTTGGGTGCCCTGCCCTGCCCTGTTCTCTTGTCCTTACCTAATTAGGGCTGGCTGGCTTTATTTAATTTGTAGTTCATGAAGATAATATGTTGTAATTAATCTTTGTAATACTTCAAACAAAGAAAAGAAAAACAGCCAGAGTAAAGAGAACAATGGCTCTGACTATTTAATTTTATGTGTCTTAAGAATGCTTGGACAGACGAAAAATAAGGAAAAGAAGATTATGCAAATGGCATGGCATGAGCCCTATTTTTGGATCGGAGCACACAAAACTTTAAAAAGAAGTGTCACAATCATTTAAAAAGAAAAACACTGCATATTAAATCCAGTGAAGTACTGATCTCCAAACCACAAAGAAAAAGTACAAGGAATTTTGCTGGAGGATAGGAGGACCCTCCAACCATTAACTCCCAACTTCGCAACTCATGTTTCTTCCTTCCTTCCTTTCGTTTTCTCCCTTTTATTTTATTTTATTTTATTTTTGCTGAGTATTCTTGTTCTCCCTTTTTCTCCCATTTGTGCTTGATATCAGGATGCTTTGCAGGAGTTTTCGGAGGATTCAGTTGAACCACATATTTCGTGAAGCTAATGGAGTGGTAGACGGGCTGGCACGTTTAGCAAGGGACCGTATAGATGATTATCGGGTTTTCGAGACACCTCTGACCATGATCAGATCGCTTGTTTTTTATGATTTAATAGGAAGATCAAAAGTTAGACATGTAGGAAGTAACTCTATAATAGTTAATGTTGATGAATTGGATTAAGTCGATGTATTTTGCTTTGGTATTATTAATGCATATCCTATTACCGGGAGCGGCGGGGGGTTGGGTTTCAAAGCAATAACAGAGATCTTCATTTCGTTTCAATGACATGATTAAGAATGAAGGAAATCTATCTTAGGCGTTCACGGATTGGCAGGGTGCAAGTTGAGAGACTGTGTGATTCTCTGTGCTGGGAAGCTAAATCTTCATTTGCTTGACCCCAAGAAAATAATAATAAGAAGAAGCAGAAATAGTACAGGCAGTCAGATATTTTTTTTAGGGCTACGATTGGCTGTCCTTTGTATTTATTATCTGTTCTCTCCCTCAGAGAGTCAGACATATCTCATCAGTTTAGACTGCCCTGCCCTGCTTTGCCCTGGAAGTCACTTGAAAATCATTCAAATTCAATCTAAAAGTGATGATATTTAATTAGCGAGAGAAGCAAAGAAAGAAGAGTACTAAACTTAAACTGCTACTATCAAAGGAACTTTAAGTAAAAAAAAATGACCCTCTCTCTACTTTCTCTCTCCCCAAGAATCCTCTGTCTTCTCTCTAGAATCTCACTCTCTCTAGTTAGAGAGTTACGAAACTCCCTTAGTTGGAGTAATCAAACCCAGAAATATCACCCAGATAAATCTCTGCAATTAATGCAGAAATCTTCGGCCACAGTCCTCTGTCCTTCAGAAAATCCGAAATTACAGTTTTATGCTGAGCAGGGAATTGAAGAGTCTTGTCTCCAGTTCATTATTCTTCTGGATCGTTCCACAACTCCACCCCACCCACAACCCAAACTTCCCTCGCCACCCTCCATGGCCTCCGATCAGGCTTCACCAAGAGTGGAGACTATATCAGAAACCCATGACGAAATCGATTTGCTCCAGCTTCCTGATGTTGAAGAGCATGCACTGGAGCATGCTCTGCTCATTAAACCCCACGGATTCAAGATCCCAAACCAGAAGGTCCTCGTCAACCACCTGTCTAGGGTTTGGATTACTAAAAACAAATTCATCATCAAACCCTTCCCTCAGGTAAATGAAGTTTATTTCTGCTTTTTCGAAGATCAATCTGATTTAGAAAAAGTTTTCCGGGGAGGAGCGTGGTCAGTCAAAGGAGCCCACCTTCTCTTAGAACGTTGGAATCAGGGGATTCCATTCGAAAACATTTCCTTCTGCTTTGTTAACTTCTGGATTCGTATTAGGGGCCTCCCCCTGAGAAAATCAGTCTTTCCAATCTCCATCTAGCTGCCTCCAGAGCAGGAGAAGTTCTTGAGGTTGAATGGAAAAACGATTACCTCCCTATCTGGGCACAAACCCTTCGTGTCTTAGTCCGTGTTGATATTCGGAAACCCCTGTCCACAGGCTTCCCACTGTTCCGACCTAACAAATCCCCACTCCAAGTTAGCTTTGTGTATGAAAGGCTATCCACCTTCTGCTATTGTTGTGGTTTGCTGGGTCATGAAGCAGAAACCTGTGCTTCTGAATCAAATCATGAGCAACCTAAAAGGTATGGCCCTTCTATCAGATATGACCCAGATAAAATCTCTTCTAATACCAGTCCTTTTTCGATATCCAAGACCCAGAAACATCTTCCTGTTGTATCTCCAATACCCCAGAAAGAACGGACGGTGTTAGAACCAAACATGGGGCACTTCATTTTTGGGTCAAGTCTTCCAAACTCTCAGCGGAGTGAATCATCAGTCCCAAAGGACCAAAGTACATCTAAACTCCCCAAGCAGTCAGCAAAAGATGAACCACCAATTTCCCAATCAAAAAAGAGAAGGCTAAATTTCCTTTCAGAGGAAAACATCTCTACCCAAGAAATAATGCCGACCCTACCTGACTCTACACCCTTAATCCCATCTTTCCAAATGGCCGAGGAGGCGGGCCTGAGCAAGCCCCCACCTTCGCCATGAGTCTCTTAGCTTGGAACTCTCGAGGCATGGGAGGGGCCTCGAAAGTCCGTACCCTAAGAAACCTCCTTAGACAGCACAAACCCAGTGTTGTTTTTTTGTCAGAAACAAAATCAGATTCCCAGAGATGTCAACAGATAGCCAAGCAATGCAAGTTCATACACCATTTTGCAGTGGAAGCTCACAAATCCGCAGGGGGCCTATGCCTCTTCTGGCATGAAGAAATTCAGGTATCAATTCTTTTCACAGATCACAATTTTATTCATGTTAGTATAAATCATTCAGTGTTGCCCTCTGAGTGGTTACTTACATGTGTTTATGGACCCCCCTATGCTAAGCAAAAAAGAGAATTCTGGGAGAAACTTAACTTACTAAGCCAAAATATCAACAAACCATGGGCAATAATTGGAGATCTCAATGAAGTTTTAAACTCAGATGAAAAACAGGGAGGTAGATCAGTAGCCTCAACTAGCAGTAAATACTTAGAAAACTTTCTAGCAGCAATAGGTTGTATAGATCTAGGTTTCAAGGGAAACACTTACACATGGAGAAATAAAAGGGTAGGAAAAGCCCACATAAGACAACGGCTCGACAGAGCCCTTGCTAATGATCAGTGGAAAATAGCTTTCCCTAAAGCGGGAGTCATTCACCTCCCTGCAACTACCTCTGATCATAACCCAATCTTACTGAAACTCTGGCTACATACAAATCATAAACCTCCCCCTTTTAGATTTGAGGCAGCATGGACACTTGATCCTACCTGCAAATCGACAATTGAAACAGCCTGGGATATTCCTGTAAAAGGCTCAAACCCATACAAGTTTAGCAAAAAAATCAAAAACACAAAACAAGCGCTAAAAGAATGGAACAGAGAAGTCTTTAGAAACTGTGATACCAGGATAAATGAACTCCTGGCACAAATAGATAGCCTACAACAAAGTGAGCCAAACAAATTAAATCTCAACAAGGAAAACCAATTACAGAGTGAGCTCCAAGAAATCCTCAGAAGAAAAGACCTGATCTGGAAGCAGAAATCCCGAGAATTGTGGTTGAAGGAGGGAGACAAAAATACAAAATTTTTTCACTTGTCTACAATTATTAGAAGAAATTACAATCATATCCATATTATAAAAGATGAGAATAATAACAGCTTAACTGAAAACACCGAAATTGGAGAGTATTTTCTTAAAAACTTTCGAAGTCTATTTACGACTACAAATCCCAATTTGCCTCAGAACCTAAATAACCTAATAAACCCAGTTATTACAGAATTAGAAAACCATAACTTAATCCAAATCCCTTGTGAAGATGAAATTTTCTCAACTATTAAAAGTATGAATTCTCTTAAATCTCCAGGGCCAGATGGTATTCCTTGCCTCTTTTATAAGAAATACTGGGAAACCATCAAATATGATCTTATCCAAGCTGTCCATTCCTTCTTTAAGAGTGGCCATATTCTAAAGGAATGGAATACTACCTTTATTGCATTAATTCCAAAAAAACAGAATGCAAATAATTTCTCAGACTTTAGGCCCATAAGTTTAACCAATGTTAGCTACAAAATAATCTCAAAAATCATAGCTAACAGACTGCAACCTCTACTCAGCAAAATTATCTCACCTAATCAAACAGCCTTCATAGAAGATAGATGGATCAATGAAAATGCTTTAATAGCACAAGAAGCAATACATACCATGAACAGATCAAAATCTCGTAAAGGATGGCTAGGAATCAAGATTGATTTTTCCAAAGCCTTTGACCGAATGGAATGGTCATTCATATCTCTTGTCCTAAAGCAATTTGGTTTTCACCCTATCTTCATAAATTGGATCACACAATGTATCTCCACCCCTACCTACTCCATTCTGATTAATGGATCCCCGTATGGATTCTTTAAAACAACAAGAGGACTTAGACAAGGAGACCCACTCTCCCCATATCTTTTCATAATCTCAATGGAAATCCTCTCAAGAATGTTTTATAAAGCAGAATCAGAAAAATTAATCCAAGGTATTAAACTATCTAGAAACAACCCCCCAGTAAATCATCTCCTATTTGCGGATGATTTGATGTTATTAACTAGGGCAAACAAAACAGATGCAACTAATTGTAAAAAAATCCTGCAAACATTTTGTTCATGGAGTGGACAAGAAATTAATACAGCGAAATCTGGAGTTTTTTTCTCCAAACATGTTCGCGGTGGTACAAAAAGAATTCTAAAAGAAACACTCCATATGAAAAAACTGAATAAGAACTCAAAGTACCTAGGTAATCCCTTATTCATTAGTAAAAGGAAAGCTGAATCCTTTGAATTCTTATTAACAAAAATCCAAAACAAACTTTCAGCCTGGAAATCTAAGGCTCTCTCATGGGCTGGGAGAACAACCCTAGTAACTTCAGTCCTCAACTCTCTACCTCTCTACACTATGTCTATCTTTAAAGTCCCTAGTTCTATCTGCAATAAAATTGATAAGTTGACAAGGAAATTTTGGTGGGGGAAACTAGACAAAGAAGGATCCTACTACACCCCAGTTAGCTGGAACCAAATCTGTCAACCAAAACAATATGGAGGTTTGGGAATTCGTAGAGCTTTTGATCAAAACATAGCAATGTTAGCTAAAACAGCTTGGAACATACTGGAAAAACAAGAGAGCTTGGTCTCTAAACTTCTTACAAGTAAATATGGCAATTTGCTAGAAAAAAATAACAATAAAAGGACATCTCTCTCTTACACATGGAAAAGCATGCAATTGTGCCTAAAAACACTGGGAAACTCAGTATGTTATCTCATTGGAAATAACTCAACCTCAAAAGTTTGGTCAACCCCATGGATCCTGGGTAATGATATGTTAAGACCAAAGCCGAAAATAGGGGTACAACCAGATCCAAATCTTGTCATCAGAGACTTGCTGTTACCTGGGACAAACCAATGGAACAGCATTTTGCTGAAACAAATCTTTGACAATGAAACCATCCAAAATATCCTTAAAATTCATGTCCCTCAGCATGTATCCACAGATAAACTTATTTGGATTCACGCTCCCTCAGGTGAGCTATCAGTGAAAAGCTTCTACATGATTGACCAGAAACACAGATTCAATTTAGGAAATGAACAACAGTGGAGGAACATCTGGAGATTAAACATTCATGAAAGGTTCAAAATCCATCTTTGGAGAATAGGAACCAATGCCCTTCCTTGGTCAGTTACTGAAGAAGGCCGATGCCCTCTCTGCCTAACTGGACCAGACGAGTTCTCACACCTCTACGGAGAGTGTACATTTACTCGTATTGCATGGAGGGAATCGCAATGGAAGATTTTAAGCATACAGAAAGCAAATGAGAAATTAACTCCTTTTCATTTGTTAGATTTCATTTCTCAACCTGACAGCTTGCCACTAAGTATGCAGGAAAAACATCTTTTCTCCTTATTTGGAGCCATTTTATGTTATGAATTGTGGAGGGAAAGGAACTCTGTTTTGTACTCAAGGACAAAACCTGATTTATTTTCATTCCTGGACAAACTTACAAGGAATTTTGCAGAGCACGCAAGGGAGAGAACGATGGAACAGATCAGGGGATCTCACCGAACAAGCTGTCCTCCTTGCGATCACGACCAGATAGTTGTTTGCTGCGATGCTGCATGGAAAGATGGCAGGGCATGTCTAGCGGGTGTGGCTGCTATTGAAGGAACTTTTGCACAATCATGGTTCCTTAACTGCTTCGCGCACTCGGCGATCCAGGCTGAAGCCAAGTCCCTGTTGCTGGCAGCACAAATAGGCAGATCGAAAGGATGGCAGCAAGTCCACTTTTGCACTGATTCCTTGCAGTTGGCTCAAGCGATTAGGAAGAAATCGACTATCTCTTGGGACTCCTTGAATATAGTAACTGATTTTGCCGAGATCTCAAATTCTTTTGATTGGGAATGTAGCTGGATAAGTAGGAAGGAAAACATCCCAGCCCATGAATTATGTAAATGGGGGAGAGAATCCCTAAGTGATGATCTGTTCTATTATGAAGGCTATCCATTAAGCCTCAAACATTGTAAGACAATCTCTATGGAATGATACAGGTTTTTTACTGATCAAAAAAAAAAACTGCTACTATCAATGCTGAGCGACAGTCTTGATAATAGACTACAGACTCGGTTCTCAAATCTCAAATCCTTCCTCTCGTACATAATGATGAACATACAGTGCACTGCAGTACCCCGAGATAAGTGTAGGACGGTTGACAAATTGAGTAGGGACTTCCCGTGGGTCTCTACCAAGGAAAAGAGGAGCAGACTCGCTTAGTGGACTGGAGAGGAGAAGAGCAAGGTGAATGACTTTTGTAGTCTTTTGCAATAATAAGTCAATAGGAGGCATTATTCATGACCGAGCCTTTGACGCTTTCCAGTGAATACCACCATCAAACCCGTCTATCCCAAGCTACTTTGAATATGTAGTCCTGGTCAGCAGCTGGTCTCTCCCACCGCTGCAGAGCAGGGCTACATTAAGCTGAATGTTGATGGGTGGATTTCGGGTAGGAGGAAGGAAGGAGTCCTGTCCTGAGCGATTAAAAAATGAGGATTCTACAAGCATCTAGTCTGATATTGATCGAGAGTCTAAATGTTCAAACTTTCATCTCATCTCATGGTTGATCAAGATTGGAATTGTAAAAGTAGCTGTGGATCCGGTTTTGGGTAATAGAAAAATTTAATGTTTGCTCCGCTTGTTGATGATTGCAGGAAGATTGCCAATATTTCCCACCTGCACTAGTCTAATCATGTCTATTTTTAAAGATTTTGACCGTCCTTACCATACATATACATAATAAAATAAGAAAGTGGTCAATCTCCACCATAAAGCTGACAGAGAGGAGGGAGGGGGGGGGGGAGAGAGAGAGATTTGAACAACTACAAGTCAACCGTGTAAGCTGAGGGATCACTCTCATTCCTTGGTCTGTTTGGTCGGACCTGTCGTTCCCTTCTCTTTTTCTTTCCGCTGTGCTGTTGCATCCCTTCAGAGTCCCACTCCCACCCAAAGCGTTGAAATAAAACAAATTGAAAACTCTCTCCCCATCTTCTTCTTCTTCAGTCCTCTTTCATATCCTTTCCCCTTCCTCCTATCCTATTAATACCCTCAACTTGTAAATCCACACACTGTGTCCATTGATCTCCCCCCATTTATTATCATTCCTCATCAATTCCATTCTCTCTGCCCAACAACTCCACCAACTCTCTCCTAGCTAGGCGTACCTGAACCTGAACCTGACTTCTTTTTATTCATCTCTCTCTGTCTCTCGTTTTCTTCTTATTCCTCCCCTCCCTCCCCTGGCCTACTCTATCTGGTTACAAAATTAAACCAAAATTAATACAAATTTGTAAATCAAGTCACATATCACTTGCTGGGTCTTCTTGAATTAAGTTATGGATAGACGCCGCCGTAAGCAAGCCAGGACCAGCAGTTGCTTCTCCGAAGGTATATGCAGGCCTGTTAGTGATTTTCTCTCTTTTTTTCTAATACATTCTCCTCCTCCTCCTCCTCCTCCTCCTCCTCCTCCTCCTCCTCCTCATCATCATCATCATCATCTTCTTCTTCTTCTTCTTCTTCTTCTTCTTCTTCTTTTCTGTGTCGTCGACTACTTCCTCTTATTATTGGTAACTGATAGAGAACATCGCTTAGTTTGCCTCTGTGCTGTGTGTATGTGTGCACTGCAGAAGTGAGCAGCATTGAATGGGAGTTCATAAACATGTCGGAGCAAGAAGAAGATCTCATCTACAGGATGTACAAGCTTGTCGGTGACAGGTAATTTTTACATTAATTGTGCGATCCTAATGACCTCAGTAACAGTTCACAGATATAAAACGACCCTTTTCCTTCCATAAACGCTGAGATTAATGCGGCGAGTCTTAGGCCATGGCCATGCCTATACCCTGTGTGCATGCCGTGGAAAAAAGGAAATATTGACCAAGGGATAGCTCATGCAAAGAGGCTGCACCAGAAATCTTGCCGCAGTTTAATTGCTTATATATTTAAAAATAGATGCATTTATTTTTTCGACCATAAAGAAAAAGCTATGAGTTTAAAAGAAATTGTGAGGAAGAGAGAAATAAAAGTATACATGTAATTTTATTAGTAATGATCGAATATAAAATCTCTCGATCGCATGTATGTATTATGATTAATTTAATTGTATAAATCTTTTTTTTTAAATCACCCCTTGGCAGGGGAGCATGCTCAGTGCAATAACATAAGTTGTCCACGTGGAATCAAAAGATTAGTGTTCTATATATCCTTGCTGATTGTTTTACTTTCCTTTTTGATACATTTCTAAAGCATATAAACCTATCCTATAATAATCTGAGTAATTGTCTAGGAAAACATACTAAAATTATAGGTACAGACGCTGTACGTGCTGAGAAAAATTGTAAACAATGTACATATATTATATACCTAGAGCTTTTTATAACTTGATCGAGCAAGCTAGTGGAGATTTTCAATTTTGTTTATTTTCCTTTAAACATTTAAAAAAAAAACAAAATCGTATGTGTTACTGTCAATAAATATTTCAATATCTCAAAGACAAAATTATTTAAAAGCAAGATATATGCCCCAGTTACTATATAATTAGGAAAACTTTAAGGACTCGACTCAACCAGAAGCACCCCCACAGAAGAAGGAAGGAAGAAAGAAGAGATTAGATTGGAGTGAAATGAATGAGATGACACTGACAATGCATACATATGCAGGTGGGCGCTGATAGCGGGTCGGATCCCTGGGAGGAAAGCAGAAGAGATAGAGAGGTTTTGGATAATGAGACACGGTAATATATTCGCTACTAGGCGGAAGCAGCTCCGGCCCCAGCAGGCAATGTAACCCAATCCAACCCTGATTAATGAGGATGAAGATGAAGAGCTCTTCTTCTTCTTCCTCTTTTTGACCCTGACCACCCCCCCCCCCCCCCCCCCTCTCTATATATATATAATGATTTATCATCTCTTAGATTAGATTTAGATTGTTTTCGGTTCTGTTTTGTACTACATGTGATGTGGTTGTCGCGAATATCATTTATTACTTGATCTTTTGTCTTTCTATATATGCGGGGCATGCAACTGTGTGTAACTCATTTCAGTTCGATCATATATATATATATATATGTAAGGATTTATATCTTGTATTACTAGGCTTTATTCATGTCATGTTTATATTTGTTGAGAATTGAATATCACAATGACTATATTGAAGAAGAAACTTAGGTTTATAGAATAATTTGATACCGCTACTTGATAGCTTAAATTTTTAAATGAAAATGTGTTCGAGACTCTTATAAGTCCATGTAAAAAAATTTAATAATATAATACAATTAAAAAAAAAAAGGTAACAATAGCTGGTTGCAGCTGCTATTAATTATTATTTCATGAGATAAATAATTAGTGGCTCTTTCACATGCATTTATTACATAGAAATTAGATTATAGAGTAGCTGAGGCTGAGGTCGACCACAGGACAAGACAAAACTTTATGTTTCTCTGTTTTGGTAAATGAAAAGACAAAACTTTATGTTATAAATTTACAATGGACTCTAATTAACATATGGAATGGAATACTGGGAACACGGTACCCATGCATAACACGAAGGGGTCTACTATACTATATACTACACGACACTTCACTGCATGCATACCAAAAATAAAATCGATAATCGACAAGGCAGGCTATGCGTGTATGAAGACATCCCAATCCCTTGTTCCGTGGATCACGGCCCTTTGGAATACCTCCCCACGCGTTGGGTTATTAGGCTCCTTGCTAATCGACAAGGAAAGGACAAAGAGACCAGGAGAAAAATTTTAGAATAGTAAATTATTTAAAAAGATCAGATATGATACTACTGTTGGATCAACATTAGCAGTTGTATATTTACCCACCAAAACAAAAGAAAACACAGTTGCTTTGACAACTCAAGCCTCAAGGGCAGGGCGTGGTGGCATTCTTCATCCGTACATACATGCCTATCACCTCCACTCCACACATCTCTTTACTCGTCAGCAACTGCACACGTTTTTCTTCCTTGACCAAAAGTTGATCACAGAGCGTGTGTCATAACCGAGCAACCACATTCTCTTCCGAAAATTATAATTTTTCCCTGAGAGTTAGTCAGATACGTATCATATTTATAAAAAGACCGGGATCGTCTCGACTCACCAGTGTGAAGTCATGAAGGAGGATTTGATGCTGATCTTCCTTGGGTCATGGAAAACAGTGATGTCTAGATCAGCAATGGGATGATAGTTAGATAGGACTTGTAGTTGGTGATGTACGGTGCCTCTGCCAGGCGATGAATGAATATTTTAGAATTTTTCCTTAATATATATTATTTTATGTTCTATTTTCCTTCCTTCCTTCCCTCCCCGTTAAAATACACAGTACAGCCACCTGTCCCTTCAAGTTCTATAGATGCATGGACGGCAAAGGACTCATGCGTAATAGGGCCAACGAGATGATAAAATGAGCATAATAACTAATGGGCTTCTTCTCAACCTAAAGAGAAAGCCCATAATTTGGGCCCAATATGGGCCTTGTACGAGCCCAAAACGGAGGACAACATGTAAAACTCTCTAGAAAAGTAGAGAAGCAGCAGAGGATCGAAATTTATCCGTGCATCGTCGAGAGAGGAGGAGAGGAAGGCGAGCAGAAGATGATATACAGGAAGTGGAGTTTGCTTACAGGACCCACGGCCATATTGGGCGGCGTCGTGGCCGCAGTGGTCGTTGCAAACTTTGTCCTCCTTCAAAACGTAATCGATCGATCATTCCTCTAATCCCTGCCTCTCTCTCTCACTCTGGTTTCTTTTATCTTCAATTCAAACCCTTTTCTCTCAGATCCTATTGATTGTTGATTGTTACCAGCTTGCTGATGCCTTTGATTGATTTTCGCAGTTTAGATCTGTTTTATTGACCATGCTGTGAAGAAAGATCGAATCTTCCGAAATGACTGTGCATCCCTATCGTTGAAAAATCTTCCCTTTTGTCATTTCGAGCTGCAGCTATTAAATTTTTAGTCTTATAGTGTGGTGGAATATGGGGTCTTGGAGGTTCTTCAATTGATCGATCTCAACTCTTGTAACATTTTCTCTCCTAGTATCTCGACGCCTGTTGAGTTATATGAGCTTCTTACAAATCTCTTCCAAATAGTGCTATCATCATCCCTTCCAATAGTGCTATCATCATCCCCTCTTTTAAGCAAAGTTTCGCGGCATGACCGCATTCTTTATTTCCATCACGGTTCCTCTAGAGATGTATCCTGCTGTGTAAAGCCTATTGTACCTGCGGATAATGCGGCTCCCTCACTGGATTAGCTACTGAAAGGGTGAAAGGAATTTAAGCGTGGTCTAATTTCCCTGCTGAAACATCATCAGTTCTATTCGTAAGGTGGTTCCCTAGTGATGCTTCTAAAACAGGCCCCCGTTTCTCTTTCTTTGTTTGTTGTTGAAAGTATGATCCTGGGACTCATTGATTTGGTTTCTTTGATGATTTCGGACGAATCGCACTATTAGTAGTTCATTGGCTATATATTTATATATGCTTCCTATTTCACTCAGTTATGTACAAATAATAGACATCTTATGAATTTGCTGTTCAGTTCTTAGGATCGTTAGCCTTGCTGACTCTCTTTGTGGTCTCCGTTTTCTCCGGTTTCTACAGTCAGAATATTGTTGAATTGCTTGTTGCGATAGTTAAAAATTCAAAAGCTGAGATTATCTTCTAGCAGATGGATGGGTTCCGATTAAATTTCGTGTACTCTCTTATTTGGGGGGCATGTACATGTTCTTGATGGTACACATTGCAACATAGGCACTGAGCTTAGCTCATTGGCATTGTTAACCTGTCAATGGAGAGCATATTAATGCCGTTATCCATAATTTCCTCTACCTATTTGGATATGCCTCTTCTGTTTCCTTGTGCAATTGAAAATATGTTCTAGACTGTGGCTTCGACTAATATTTCTTCTTTCTTTCAAAACATTCAGGGACCATTACTGAAGCCTGAGCAAAAGAAGCATGATGGACCTTCATCAAGCAAGCAATGAGGACTAGGCTGAGATTCAGGGTATGTGATCTTTGAATTGGTGTTTGTTGGGATTCACTGCTCTGTTGAAGTTTTCAGCTGGGTCAGGAAATAATCTTCTGTAGGAATGGATCCTTGGTGTAACTTCATCAAATTTTCAAGTTCATCCTGGTTTATCCCTGAATGTTACAGTTGCCAATGCAATATGAACTTTTGAGAGTGAAATTGCAAGACTAATTAATGTATCATCAACCATGTACTGCGCTACTATTTGCTTCTCTTTTATTGAATTACTGCATTTGCTCGGGTACTGATGATGTCCTCTAGAGTTATCAGTAGTTGGTATCTGGGGCTCACCCCATTTAAGCTCTTGGGAGTAGTCAATAGGACTGGGTAATTATCAAGGGAGGGGTCGGGGAACAAATGCATATTCCATAGTCAGGTGTAGCTTACTGGAAGAAAACTGAATACGGAGGAACCTAAGAAGTGTATGCGTGGATTGAAGTTTTAGGTTACGATGTGACATATTTCAAATGGCAGGAGAATCTAAAATTTTTCAACGTCAATTGAAGCGGAGCTTCATATTGTAAACCACCCTGACCTGACCGTGCCCAAAAATAAATAAATACATATTAATATAAGATGGCCAGTATCTGACCAGTCTGATCGAATCTCCATGGACCATCCGTGTCACGTTGTACTCACTGACATTTCCATGACCAGAACCCTCCACAAGTTGATTGGCCCGGGTAGGCACCAGTGCAGACAAATCAGCCTGGACATTGGCGTTCCTTGTCCTTCGCGAAAGGTTGGAATTGCTGATAATGCCCGGGATGCCCATTGGGCCTGAGCAAAGATATCTTCGTTGTGCCCGATAGTTTCAGAACCACTCCCTGCTCGAACGCCTTCCCTGTGGCCCTCTTAAACTCTTCCAACTCGATACTTCTCATCATTGTGTTGCGTACGCATCCTTCATCTCAATCTCCCCATCCTTGAACGGGACCGTTCTGTGGCAGGTTCCCCAACTGAACCATTCCCCATTCTCTCAAAGTGATCGGTCCAATGTCAATCCTAGAGCCATTCTGTACTCATAGTCAAAGCAGAGTCCAGTCTGGTTCTTGCCAGGGCATTAATGGCAGCCTGAAACTGTTCCATTCTCAGGGTAAATGGCGGTTTGGAGAAACAACTTTTCCACCTGCAATCGCTGCATAGTCTAGTCCTCTAAATTGTTCTGTCCATTTCGCGTTGAGCTTGTCGAGATGGAGTTGTATGTCTGATGAGGAAATTCCATTGATATCTTCGAAAATCTCGGCCATGAGGGGCTAAGGATCCCATGTGACAGAGAGGGTAAAGTTATGAGAGGGAAAAAAGCCACCTCTTGGGTCTGTATTCCTCATCGTGGTAGACCTCGACAGCTTCTTCCACCTTTTTGGGTAAATGCAGGAAAAAATAGTTCCATAAATCGATGACTCTGATAGCATTTATATTCAAAACACCTCAAACTCAATCCTTGAGCGAAGGGAGGAGGAGGCAGAAAGGAAATTTTGTAGCTTCATGATAGGTTACAAGACGGGGTGGTATCCTCTTCAACGGGAAAGCCTTACATGTAACAAGTACTTTACGTGACAGTATTGACGTAGTATCATGAATTAATAGAATTCAATTATTTTTATGATTGACTAACAGAAAGGTAAGCCGCTGTCTTCCATGTATGGACATGTCGCTGTTAGCCCGTCATGAAATGAAATTACAACACTTTGAAAAGGACAATAAAGCCGCTGGTTAGCCCAGTTTTAAGCTTGCAAGACAAATTAATTACAAACAATCAATACCCACTAAAATTGTTAATAAAGATACAGGTTCCAGCGTGAAGATAATTAAAGCCCGGTGATTAGGAGGAGGCAATGCTCTCAACTCTCAGGAATGGAAAATGAAGCATAATTTATCTTAGCAGAATAGTAAACATCGCTAGCTGAAGGATCAAGATGAGCAGCTGATACCGGTTTTTGAAGCAGGCGATGAAACTGAGAGAGGATCGCAAAGCAGTGGTTGAACATGGCTCGAGAAATGGAATTGCTGATGAAATCCCACGAATCATCCCTCATCATACCGAGAAATCTCCTGGGATCGAACTTTGGCAACTCGCAATCCCGGTGACTCCACCTCCAGGAAAGGCATCCCAATTGGGGCCGCCCGTTCTTCATGCAATTTTGATGAGCTTCGATCTGGATGCAACTCTTGTTCGTGTAGACAGGACCGGATTGATCAGGAACCCAATTCCCCGTAAAGATGTCGCACTTGGTAGGTGCCACTGCCGCCGCTTATTCTGAAAGAAACAGAAATAAGGGATCAGTTGAAAGGATTTAACTGAAGAGAAATCAGGGAAAACTGATCGAGAGCACTCCAAGCAAATGCAATTAAATAATAATAAAATACGTGCCCAGAAATGTAACTTCGTTTTTAAGTGAGAATGTGTCTATTTTAATCGAGGAAAGAAGAAGAACAAGATCTCCCACGACAGTAAACTTCAAAGGCCTCCTGTTTTATGATTCAATAACTCTATCTGGACATATAATACAGAGAACTGCGTCCTGTTTTATGGTATTGTGGGCGTGTGCGCCTTTTATGGTATTGTTGCATGCTATAAGAGTAAGAGTGGAGGGGAAATTAGGAGCGATTCACCCACCACCATAGCCAGAAGCCCGGGTTCCATTTGTGGAGATTGTATGGTAATAGTCAGTGGCATCATCCATGTGGTAGCGGGAGTCGATTCGGGATTCGCCAGGAAGGGTGGCCAGTGTCTCCAGGATCGATGTGGGGAATTGGATGGGATGGGATCAGAGACAGCACAAGGAGGTGAAAAGATGCTTGACGCGCGAGGGAGGAATGATACCCCATACTTCAGCAGGAGGTGAGTGTGTGTGTGTGTGTGTTGATAGTTGTCATCCATGCATATTGCATAAAATAAAATTATTAGTTTATGTATGGATTGGATTGGGTTGGATTGCATAGAATATTATGGTGGCCCGGCCCGGGGGGAGATTTTGCCAAGTTCTCCAAGCAAAGCAAAGCAAGGCATTGGCCTTTCGACGAAGATTGCCCAGAGAGATCTCAGCCACCTTTCTTTAAAATAACTCACAGCAAGGCAAAGCATTGGCCTTTTGGACGAAGATTCCTCAAACAGATCCCATCCACCTTTCTTTAAAATAAATTATCAAGCAAACAGTCGGGGACAGAATTTAGGATTACGTGCCCGACTCAAGGCTCTCTTCTCTCCTCTGCTCTCTCAGACAGTTGAATATCACTTATAATCAATTAATTAACTCGTTAATCTCTCTTGGAAAAATCAGAGCGCGGGACCCACGTCACGCTTTGTGGGCCGTGATCTATGGCCCATTTTGGGTCACTGATGTCACTCATTAAGAGGCCGCTTATCATCGTCGTTGTCGTCCTCATCATCAAAATTCTGCAGGAGCAGGGGGAGGGAGGGCCCCTTTTCCTTTCACATCCCATCCCATTGTAATCGAGACTTAACTAGTGAAGAAGGAAGAAGAGTGCTAAATCAATTAGCGGCCCCATGATTGAGGAAGGGGGAATATAATTGAAGAAAGGTGCCCGCCAAGTGCATATCAATATTTCTAGACCCAAACCCTAGATGAATGATCAAACTCCTTAATTCACCTGTTTTATCTCAGCTCATCGAATTCTTTCTTAATATAGCAGAATAAGGAACATCCCAGCAGAGCAGACAAAAGCTCCAAGAATTGTATCAAAACAGAAAAATCAGTTCCGTACCCAAGCTTGCAAATTTTCCGAGCAGAACTAGACCTCCTCTCGATTTCGAT
Source organism: Lagerstroemia speciosa (assembly GCA_037672795.1). Classification (NCBI taxonomy): domain Eukaryota; kingdom Viridiplantae; phylum Streptophyta; class Magnoliopsida; order Myrtales; family Lythraceae; genus Lagerstroemia; species Lagerstroemia speciosa. The sequence goes on along the minus strand of CM075289.1, from coordinate 10,317,076 downwards.
TTTATATCGACTTTCTATGAATTTCTATAAAAATCCATCATTAAAATCCTGAGAACCACCAAAGAAGGTTGGCGCAAGTGGAAGGGGCTTGTGTCGCTTAAGCAGAGGTGCCGAGTTCGAGCCCCTGTGAACGCAGCAAACCTTCTTGGGAGGGGTCCCCGGGAAACCGCCCGACAGTACCCCGAATCCGGATTAGTCGGGCCTTCGGGTACCGGATACCGGGTGGGAAACCAAAAAAAAAAAAAAAAATCCTGAGAACCGATTCAATTAATTTCCGCCAGCACAATATAACAACACTAACAAATACTAATTGGGAGCAAATTCCCACGGGAACATCCCGTTAATATATACCCTCCTAAGAAAGTGTGTGAACTATGAAGGCAGTTTACCTCTCTATTATCTAAATCAATATCTTCAACCAAACACTACTCCTCCTGATCACAACTGAATTGATGCGAAGTAAATGCATTGTTCAGACACCGAACAACTCTTTCTTTTTCTCTGGCGATAACTGTACTTACTAGTAAAAAAAAAAAGAGAGAGAGAGAGTGATTTTCTTGAGGGGTAAAATAGCTACAGACATCAATCAACACACAGCAGGTTGGTGACTGTTTATGTGACGTATGAAGAAGACTGTGGAAGGAGATCCCCCTGTTTTATAATAATAAACTATCTGCCCTGGAATTTGCCGGCGGCTTTTGATTTGACCCTGCAGGCTCCGGGAGGGCAAATCCAATCATGTGTATATGCCTCGTTCATCATATGAAACCCGCCTGCCCGCATGAATCGGTGAAGCAGCAGTCGTCTCCCCAATGAGCGATTGCAAGGGTGGCCACAGGAAGTGGCCGTGCGAGTCCTAATGCATGCACGTGCCAGCCGCCACATTGGACCTCTGCGGCCTTCTTTGGACCGTATGTTTAATTCCTCCTTTTTCTTTTTGTTTTGAAGCAATCAACTCTTAGTCAAATTTCGATTGTTTTAGTCGCATTCAAATCTTATTATAAACAAAGATCTCGTATCATAAAAATAATTTTAAAAAAAAATTCTAACTTATGAAAGAAATTAAATACCATTATTTATTAATATAAATTTTACGTGGACACGAGTTTAATCTCTTATAAGTCCCGATATTAGATTAGCTAGAGTTAAAATTGATGATAAGTAAATCTAAGACCAGAAGAAAAATATCCCTGTATAATCAGTGAATTAGATAAGGAGAAAAAGGTTTTGCTCGCATAGGTTGTAATATGAGGATGAAGGAAAAAAAAAACATGTTTTAAGGGAATCAAGGTACCACCACCAAGGTAATTTTACAAATTTTGTTAATAAATAAAATTTAAAATGGCAGTGTTTTAATCCTATATATTAATCTACCTGAACCGAGTCTGAATTACTTTCAATCCAATTAAATTTTTAAAGCTAAACGGCGCATACTGGAAAAAGAATAAATTATATAATTGAATTAATAGAATAATAATAATAATAATAGTAAGGGAAGGAGGGATGAACTGGAAGGAAGGGTAAAATAACGGGCAACGTGTCTGTTTCTCGTCCTCCAATCAGATCACGCCTAAAATATTAATAATAGAGAGCGAGCGGCGGTTTGTAGGAGATTGCCCCTTCCCTTTGCAAATATTTACGGTGCAGCCCCTTCTGATCCTCCCCCTCTCTAACTTCGTTAGTACCATCGCTGAAACGTTTAGGAATATTTACTAATGTAAAATAATTTTAAATTTTAAATTATATTTAGATAAGAATTATTTGTATATAAGAATAATAGTTGAATATATTGATAGTAATAAATGTTCATGTGATTATAATCAGTCAAAGTAGAAGAAGGATTGAAAAGACGAAGAGCAAACATGACAAAAAAAAAAGGGAGAGGGCGTGAAATATTAATGAAATTATGAAAATTAAATAAAGATAATAATAATATATAAGAAAAAGATTTTAATTAAATAAGAAAATAATTTCTTTAAATAGAACAATTAATTTTTATTTATATAAATGAATTTTTATGAAATTAAATTAACTCAATAGATAATTAAATAAAGAAATAATGATAAGTATAAGTTAAGAGATTTTTGTTAAATAAGAAAAGATTTAACTAAATAAAAAATTTATTTTGATCTACATAATTTAAGCAATGGGCCGAAAATTGAAGGAAAGAGGGAAAAAAAAGAAATATTTAACATACAAATGATTTGGTAAACACACAGCAACTTGAATTTTACTTTTTTAATAAAAAATAAAAAGAAAATTGAAAGCTCAAAAAGCTGCCACGTGGACGCTATTGAAGCTGCCACGTGGAGGATTCTGAGACTTTCAAAACTTGCAACTCAACTTTTAAAATATAGTATAGGTTAAAAAAAAAAAAGCTAGACTAGATGTATTCGATGAGCAATAAAATATCAAAACTCCATTACCGGTTCTGGTCCACCTCGCCATTCAGAAAATTAATGTAGTTTTAGGAAAGGGGAAAAAGGCGATGCATGTCTTTGGTGGCAGATATATATAGAAAGTTATGGTGTCGTGTCGGTTGGACCAGCGGTGCTGAGCAGCTTCCACGAAAAAAGGATTTTCTTCAGGCCGCCATTATTTGTCGGAGGAAGACGAAAGAAGGTAAGGGGACTGGCAGTGGCATCTCCCACGCCATTCACAACACCACCTCCCAGTTGGCCGGGGGGAAGGGGACAGTGGTGAGTGGTGATCGACCTGATAAGGTAGCCACACCCCTACCACACCCACAAGCACAAGCAGAGAAAACACCGCGGCTTGCAACTGAGCTGAGCTGCACATGATTACATATAATATAATATTCCCTAACATAACAATTTACTGTTTAATTAAACCTGTTTTATGAGAATTTATATATATATATATAAATTAGGCACCTACTTATAATAAAAAAAAATGAATTTTACCGGAAGCAAAGCATTGCTTCCTATGGAACGCTTCTAACTTACCAATGAATTTTCAACCAAATTACACGGTGCAGCGGCAGGACAGGCTGGGGTTGGCCAACATTAAGAGGAGAAACTTGCGGTTCTCGGCTTTAGGCGGGACTGTTTCATCTCGTCCTCTTGTTGATAATAATAATAATAAATTATTATTATATAATGATTTATAGGAAGTCACTGAAATAATTTTTTTTTCCAAAAAACGTAAGAAGGTATGTATGCGTTTTGATCCACAGAATAGAAGAAAGATATCTTCCCAAATCAGGCAAGTTTGATGCTCTCTCTCTCTCTCTCTCTCTCTCTCTCTCTCTCTCATCCTCACCCCTTCACCATGCCTTTCTTCCCGGTAATGAGTACGCTGTAATGATATTTGATTGAGCCTTGCTAATGAACAATGTCTCTGCTTACTCTGCTGCAACCTGGTGGAGTTTGACTAACCCAATTTTGTTTCCTTCTTTTTTTTATGTGGATTCTTGAATCAGACAGGCAACCTTGCCTTCCTCCTTCCTTGCTTTTTTTTTTTTTTTCAGTTTGTTGCAACCCACTATCAGAGTTCTTGTTTTGAGCAAGGGATTCTCACTGCTCTGGTTGTTGTATCTTAGTTTGCAACTAAGACGAGAATGCTCGCCTTGCTGTCTCTTTTTCCTCTGTAGATTGTTATCACGAAGCTAGGTCCCATTCATCACCAGTACCGCTCTCTCACAGTCTCTGTTGCTCAATCATATTGATCCAGAGAGGACGCCAATTCCATTTCTGTGCTTTCATTGCATCCGGATATCAATATCGGTAGGTTTCTGTATAGTCTGTTGCAGGGGATGAACAGATTTAAAATCAAACAGTCCCCTGATTTTCCCTTGTCCAAGGAGCATTGCAAATTGTCCTTTGGAATGAGAAATTTACCAATGAGCTCTAATCATAGGGATGAAATGGAGGACCAAGATATCAAGGGATGTGAGACTTCTTTGTCTGGTCCCGGTCCTCTCAGCACTAGCCCATCTAATACTGTTCAGGAAACCCGGGATACAGTTGAAGAGTTGACAGTGAAGAACATGCACAATTCAGCTATGCTTTGCAGCATGAGTAGCTCTACTTCTAGGCTAGCGCTGTCGCAGCATTTCTATCCAGTGTTTAGTGAAATGAGGTCAAGTCTTGTGATCCAGGACAGAGCTCGGATGATTCTCAGACTCGGACAATATCATTCAATGATACCTCCTCAACCCAGTGTTCCAAAGCCTCTTCTAGAAACTCACGGCTCTTTAGGGCCTCTTGAAGAGACCGATTCGAGCAGTCAACAGCAGCCTTCTGAAGATAGCTGCCGAATATTTATTAATGACATTTGTGAAGGTAAACCTGAGTTCACTCATGGAGGAATGAGCTTGAGGGCCCTGCTCAGTTCCAGGTATTCACGAGGAATTGATAAGACTGAAGGCCTGCAATTGTTTAGACAGATTGTGGAGCTAGTGGACTTCGCTCATTCTCAGGACATTATCTTGCAAGAGCTAAGGCCTTCCCGCTTTATCTTGTTGCCGTCAAATAAGGTCAAATACGTTGGTTCTTCTATGAGGAATACAGTGAGAGCGGCTCTAATGAACTCAGATTCAAAAAGGAAGAGATTGTGGTTAGAAGTAGATATTAATGCTCACCCTGTCACGGGCATCAAGCATCAGAAAATCAGCCAAGAGGTAAAAACTTCAGCAGAATTGCAGTATTCAACGTGCACCGAGTCGCAGGCTCAAGGCAGTTTCAGTACCCAAAGTATGTACGGTCATCACCCTGTAATAGTTCAGTTGGAAGAGGAATGGTATAACAGTCCGGAACAATGCAACCAAGTTGACTGCGGAATCCCATCGAATATCTACGGCCTCGGTGTTCTTCTGTTTGAGGTGAGAATATATGCAGTTTAACTCAGGGTACAGGTTTAGCTTATTTATTTGTTCCCTTTTTCTCATGTTCATTTCCTTCATGACTATATGGGAGCATTCAGACTAACTCGATTGTTCCTATCAGCTACTTTGCAGCTTTGAATCACACGAGTCTCATCATGCAGCTATGTCAGATCTGCAAAGTCGGATTCTACCTTCGAGATTTCTGTCAGAGAATCCAAAGGAAGCCGGGTTCTGTCTCTGGTTTCTTCATCCTGAACATTTGTCTCGCCCTACTACTAGGTATAATTTTTATTTTTATTTTTTGAGCTAATGACTTCCTACTACATCTCCATATCATTTTCTTGCGTGTTAGTGGCCTCCGTCATATATCAACAGGGAAATCCTGCAGTCCGGTCTATTTCATGGGCCCTTGGAATCTTACCCAACAAACAGGGCCAGGATATCTTCTGATGAAAATTGTGCTGAATTGGAGCTCCTGCTACACTTTTTAGCTTCTCTGAAAGAACAGAAAATAAGGCACGAATTGAAGTTGATAGAGGATATATCGCACATCGAAGAAGATCTGAAGGAGATTCAGAGAAATTCCTTCCCTATGACATTGACATGTCCATCTTTTTCCGCAAATGAAGAAAGAAGGTGGATGAGAAGTATAAATCAGCTCGAGGAATCTTACTTCTCAATGAGATCCCAGCCCCAAATGCGAGAAACTTCTGCTGCAACAGATTCTGACAGAGACTTGCTGAGGAATCAGGAAAGATGGTCCGGCAATAAATCCTCCAATAAACTAGGACCTTTCTTTGATGCCTTGTGCAAGTTCGCTCGCTACAGCAAGTTTGAGGTCTGCGGCTCTCTAAAGTGTGGCGATCTTCTGAATGCAGCGAATGTTATTCGGTCCATAGGCTTCAACCGAGATGAGGATTATATTGCAACAGCTGGAGTTTCAAAGAAAATCAAAGTTTTTGAGTTTTCAACACTTCTAGATGACTCCATAGATATACACTATCCTGCTGTCGAAATGTCTAATAAGTCAAAGCTTAGCTGTGTTTGCTGGAATGGCTACACGAGAGGTTTTCTCGCTTCAACGGACTATGATGGTTTGGTTCAGGTGCGTGTGTTTGTTCTCGTGAATGTCTTTTTATCTCAGAGGATTTGCAGATAGACCATGATGTCGGTTTTGCTTGCATAATAGTGATTTCTGAAACAAATGAAGATGAAATCCTAATGGATTAAGTTACAAGAAATCTTTCCTTTCTGCTGTTGGAATTCAGATATGGGACGTAGGTACCGCTAGAAGTTTGTCACAATACAGCGAACACCAGAAGAGGGCATGGTGTGTTGACTTCTGTCAAGTGGACCCGACAAGGTTTGCCAGTGGAAGTGATGATTGCTCTGTGAAGCTGTGGAGGATTAACGAGGCAAGTCTTTAGTTTTGGCCATTTTTGGAATGCATATTGAACAGTGGACCTTCATGTTCTTCTTGCACTAAGAGCATATAAGCTTAGCGTAACAGTTTGGTACCATTGTATCAAATTTGGTCTATAACAGTTTGTTTTCTTATGGAAAACAAAAGGTTCAAAGCGAGGAAAGGAGGGAACTCTGCACCACTTAGATATTCGCTTGGGTTCATTTGCATCTCTCTCTGGTATTGTTTAACGAAGAAAAGCCCATTTTCACTATTTATGCAGAGAAATTCAATAGGCACCATTTGGAATCCTGCTAATGTCTGCAGCGTTCAGTTCTCTGCTCACTCGACAAATCTCCTGGCCTTCGGGTGTGCCGATAACAATATCTACTGTTATGATCTTCGAAACACTCGAGTTCCTTGGTGCACATTATCAGGCCATAGTAAAACCGTTAGTTACGTGAAGTTTTTGGACTTCGAGACTATTGTCTCAGCATCAACTGATAACAGTCTAAAGATGTGGAACCTCAAGGGAAAGAGCTCTGATGGGTCGTCCTCCTATGATTGCAGTATAACATTTAAGGGGCACACCAATGAAAAGGTCTCGTAGCTCTGCTGCTAGATACATAGGGCAATGATTTAGCAAATTACAAATAGTACCTTACTCAGCTTCTGCTTTTCTTGTCCAGAACTTTGTGGGTTTGTCTGTTTTCGATGGATACATAGCATGTGGCTCAGAGACTAATGAGGTACATTTGCTTATAATCTCCAGGATTTCTGGATCTTCTAACTGTCCTGACTATACTGTTTTCTTTCTCTCTTTTCTCATTAGGTTTATTGTTACTATAAGTCATTACCAGTGCCAATCACTTCTCACAAATTTGGGCCCACTGATCCAGCTTCAGAAGGTGAGATTGGGAGTGATGAAAGGCACTTTGTTTCAAGTGTCTGTTGGGGGCGGAGGACAAACACGGTTGTGGCTGCTAACTCAGCTGGTAGTTTGAAAGTCTTACAGATGGTTTGAAATGGGATTAGCTGCCTTGGTATCTCTGAATTTCCGAAGGGTGAAAATGAATATTGGAGTCATGAGGTTGTCAGTTGAAGGCAATGTACATTGGTGATTGAGTCTCAGTTCTTACCAATCTTGGCACTGTTCAATCCGAGGATAAATCGAGAAAGAGAGAAAAACCATGTAACATGAGGTGCAGATTCCTGCTAAGTGAAGAGATGCTGAGTTTATTTGGACAGTTCATTACTTGGCTAGTAATGAGGAGGAAGTGTTCACACTGTCTGAGAGCTGATGATTCCTTATCTGATGCTACTGGCTTGAATAGATTCGATTTCATGTCCTGACTTGATCACAAGAAAGGGCAGATATTGAGTGATGCAAAAGCTTTGTTACGCAGTGGAAGTACACATCTAATCCATGAAGACTCAAATTCAAATTGAAACTTGACCACTCTACCGAGGTGAGATATGAAATTATTGTTGCTTTAACAGATGCGGTCTTGATATGATTCCCCAAGCATTCATTTGACCATGTCAGCAATTGCTAGTTTTGCTTGAAAGACTTACATCCGAATGGAAAGAAAAATTCTTTCATTGTGCATACTGCTGTTGTCAGTGATTAAAATTCAAGCATATGATCAGAAGTTGTGGATGATTATCAGAATAAAAAGAAAAAGGCAGAAAGAAAGAAAGAAAATGAGAGAACAAAGATCAAAACTAGTAGACAAATCTGATTTTATTTTTCGCTATTTTTCATCAATCAAAACTTTTCTTGAACGAAACCTGATGTCCTCGTGAAGTTTCAGGTGATACTCTTTTTTACAATGGGATGAGCCGTCAGCTAACATTTTCCAAGCACCACCTGCTGAAGCTCAGAGGGAGGCGTTGCGCTTGGGAGAAGCTAGTATGAAAAATCCACACACGTGAGAAGTGTGTTATGAGTTTAATCTGGTTGCTATCATGTTACCCATATCTTTGGGCAAAAGGAATGGGAGTGAGGCCCCGTCATTCGCAGAATCAAGAGGAAAATCTCCTACTACGGCCTCCTCTGGTGAAGCCATGCTTCTTACATGAATGAAGTCAAGAAACAGAGCAGATAGTAAAGGGATCATCCTTTACATACTACTTGTGTTGTAGTCCTTTCCATTCTTGACAACGTTGTAGTTTTCATTTGTGAGTATACAAAAATGTCATATTCATTTCTGTTCTCTCTTTTAGTGTTATAACTTTTATATACAAAAATGTCCTAGCTGTAGTTTCTGTGGTAGAAAAGAAAAAAACTTAAACTGGAGTTTCTTCTTCATAATACGAAAACTTAGAGCTACTTATATTCTTAATTCCAATTTCCTTATTTAAAACTAGCTAGGAGCTCAGAGAAGATGAATGTGGTATATTCATTGAGATTTCGTGAATCAGTTTATATTAATATCGTAGCCTTGGCAGGTACAGAATTAAAGGGGAAGAAGATGCCACTATGTGTGGTTTATATCTTCTTGGTCTGGTCTCTTTTCATCACTTATAATGGGTGCAAGATTGAGGGAGGCCACAACTCCCATAAACCTAACAACCCATTTGTATTGAATGCAATGCAGTCGACTGCCTTCTTCCTCGCAGAACAGATACAAGATCTAAAGATTCTGTGGCTGAAATTCGATCTGGAGGTACATGGGGAAGAAAATAGTCACTGTTTGCATTGAATAGATTTTGGGTCCCTACTGTCTTATTCCATGCCCGATATCAAGTCTACCATTAGGAAGTGGCAACTAAAGCTTAAATTTGAACCTAGTACATGTATTTAGTGTCTCTATACGTTACAGTGAAAATATTTGCTCTGTGCAAGGAGGAGGATTAGCCTGCTCTCTGATGTTTTCATAGATAATATATGGGTTTAACATTGAAATGATTAACGCTCCATCACTTTGGGTCAGCTTACACTTACTTTAACTGGGAAAACTTTCCTTCTTTTTTCTTTTATGATGAATTTAACAGCTTCATCTGCATTCTGATTATACACAGATAAAGAAAGGGAAAACAAACAATTAAAAACTAATGACAACTTTGATATTTCGGCAATGTTATAGAACCCTGTTTTCTCAGAAATATGGAATAGATATATGGGTACATTAAAGTCAAGACATTGTCAACTGTGCGCCTCGACAATGTTTGGTCCACTTGACTCCATCCCATTTCCCACATCAACGCACACGGACTCTCTCTCTTTCAATTCTTCCACAACACAGATGCTTGCACACATAAGCACTTCTTTATAAATGTCTTGATCACCAATAGAATATTGCCTAAACTCGGTATTTCAGAAAAGATAACAGAGTTGTGGTTCCTTACTAGTCTGATATCAAAATGGGCAGCAGCAGTGGGATGGAAGCGGCAGCAGCAGTAGGCAGCCTTAGCCTTAGGAATGGAGGGGTGAATGGACAGCTGCTGCACGGAAGGGAGAGGAATGGGCAGGCACAGGGGCAGTGCTGGCAGTTCCAGATGCCACTGCATTACCCAAGATACACAAGGGCCGACTACGAGACCATGCCCGAGTGGAAGCTTGACTACCTCCTCCGGGAATATGGACTCCCTGTCACTGGAGATGTCGAGTCCAAGCGCAAGTTTGCCATGGGATCATTCCTCTGGCTGAACTGATCTGTTCTCTCTCTCTCTCTCTCTCTCTCTCTCTGAGTCTCCCTCTCTATATATTTAGAAGTAAACATATCAGGCATAGCTCTACTTCGTTATTTCAGGAGTTCAGGAATTTATATGTATCTTGATGATCCATCTCCAGGCTCCAGCAGCGAGATGTATCGCTGTATTTGAATGTATTCCCTAATGCAGTACTAATTGTTGAGATGTTCTGTCATAATATTATTACGTGTATGTGGTTTGATGGAAGATGTCATTCAGGAACCAATGTGGGTTAATTCACATTCAAGAACCAACCCGGATCCCAAACACCAGACCTTGGACACCGAACAAAAATGTCAGTCATCTGCGCATGCTAACTTCTGTCCGCAACATGTTCGCCTCCTGAAATTCCATTTCTTGAGAGAAAAAAATAAAAATTGCAGAAATGAGCAACATTCACTTACGCCGTGTTTAGAAATTAATAACCAAAGGTTGCAAATCCCAAAAGAAACAAGGGAAGCTTTTTCGGACAAAGGTTATGATGAACATTCTCCCAATTGAGCCGCGAGTTGATTCACCACTCAATGAAGACATGTGGGCGAGGGAACAGCTTCCGACATGGAAACCGCACTTGGTGGACTGGTTGAGCACTGCTACCTTTTTTCTACCACAACTAATGCTCCCAAACCAAGCGTAAATTGGATCACAGCCAGTTCACGTTTGGATTTCTTATGGATTGGACTCAAACACAATGCAAGCTAATACTGGATTTGGGGCGGCACTGAGTAATTATCCGGCCATAGGCATGAAAGACTGAAGAGGTACCAGAGAAAGTGAAAATTAGCAGGCCAGCAACTTCTGCCTTGCAATTTCTTCAAAAAAAAAAAAAAATTCTGCCTTGCACTGTTCTAATCACTATCTTGAAACAGATACAGGAGAGCAAAGACACACACAAGGCAGGCAAGGAAAAGGGAAAGAATTAAAGATTGGTGTGGTTTCTCCATAGAGCTGTAGTTCTAATGCTGGGACCTCTTTATCGCATTCACTCTCTGCTCCCTGTTCCCTTCTTTCTATGTACTGACATTTACATCTGGTACCATATTTCAATGTCTAGTGGCCACTAAGAGGACAGAACCTTGGATATTGTTGAGGCAGGGCTCCACTCCACTGCACTATTAAAATGTCAAGGCAAACGCTACCATTGCTGTTAATGTTTGAATGGAAAACCTTCATCCTAAATGCCACCTGCAGAAGAGAGATTTCACTTAAATTTATCATCGATTGAAACAATCCCCAAACTCTCAAGCTATAAAAGATAACCATCCTCAAAGATTATTTAGTTAGAACTTAGACAACTCCTTCACACCTTATCTATATACACGCTATATGTGTGTGTAGAGTAAGCTTTAGAGCTGTGCTTGTGAATTGTTCATGATCTTCTTCTTTCCAGTTAGCAGAAGGGAAACAGCTTTGAATCATAAGCAGCATCTTCGGATCCGACAACAGAATGTGGATGGTAATTAATTACACCGAAAAGTCAACTTCATACGAGCGGAAATATGGAAAAATGGGACAGAGAATAGGAGTCGAGAGATTAGACCTTAGGGGGTTTAAATGGATAATCGGGTGGGAAATAACTGGTGACAATAAGAAACACTCCACCGGCATAAGGACTGTGCGGTGGCCCCATTATCATTGCTCGACAATGAAACATGTCTTCAGCCACCGGGCCATTCAGATTCGTACGAAATACCATGGTGATGTCACCATAATCAGGAAATATATTTACAAGACAGGCTCCTGTATCATCCTCGTAAACTCGCATCGATTTCAAGGTGGATAACTCAGACAATTCTGGCAGTCATCATCACCAACCAAAAGAAAATCTCATTAACAGCAGACCTAGTGGTTACATGGGATCTCAAATCTATCATCACTTGTGTTTAAGCAACTCCATAAAGAGGTTCACCTCAGATCACTAGGAACTCCCAATTTTTAAGCTCCGTCAGCCATAGAGGCTGCCGACAGACATAAGAAGGAAAGAAATGGAGCTGCTTGCAGGCAGGCAGTCAATGCTAAAAAAGAGTTGCATATTAGACATGCAGTCGCAAAACGCAGTGCAAAGAGGACGTTGTGGTAAAAGTCTTATGGCTAGCGATCTCAGTATAAGAAAGAAGAGGCCTTCCTTTAAGGGGGTGATAATCGGCCTTGATCGCGTGAACGCCGATGAAGTCTGGACTCGAGAGATCAATTCCAGACGTGATGAAGAATCTGGAAACAAGTCAATGGAACAAGACTAGAAGAAGAAGAAAAGATGAAACCAGTGCTGCATGAAGTATAGGAGGGCTTTCTGGAGATCTCTGAGCTCCTCGACGAGTCGCTTCGACGCGATGGTAATCCATTTTGCTTTAAATATTATTATTATGTAGGAATCTATCAACAAATCAGAGTGGCGCAGCGGAAGCGTGGTGGGCCCATAACCCACAGGTCCCAGGATCGAAACCTGGCTCTGATACATAAATCAGAGAGGCTTCCCTTCCTCCTCTTTTAAATCTTTATTTTTTTTTGTCAGTCTCTACATCTTTTAGGATTTTATGTTATGACAAGTTAGTTGCCTTCTTCACAGTGAATCAGACTCAAAGCTAGCCAAGAAGCAGTTGAGTTAAAGAGCAGCGCAGGTCCCCATGAGGGGATCAGACCCGCGAGTCAATTATCAATGAATGCAATTGCCTTTCATGACTAAGTCTCGGTTCCTATCTACGGACTGCAGAGACTCCCTCCTCCCTGTCCAATAGAGGGAATATCAAAAGAAGCCCAAATTTCTCGGCCGGCAACAAAAGTGATCAAGAGACAAGACTTTATTTTCCAATGATTACACAGCACAAAACAAATATTCAGATACATTGAGTCCGTCCATGATGCAAATGAAGAAGTGCAATGCGGGGGTGGAACTCGAGGCTAACTCGTACAATCAAATCAAGTGATTTACCTAACTAAACTACCAAAACCGACACGTGTCTGGCTGAAGCACTCCGTCCCGCAATCTGACATGTCACGTGATCCGATGCCGCACAACCACCCCCAAAGCTGCTCGTTGCTAGGGGAGCGGGAGGAGGTCCATCGATTAGCTAAGTCCTTCTGATGATGGTTCATCTGACGGCTGAAAAGACTCCCAATCTCATCTCTGAAGTAGCAGCCCGCAAAGGAACCCTCCGCCGACAGAGGCCCTCCTCGCGCTCTTTCCCGCCAACTCCCGAAAACCGTTCCACTCCTTGAGGACCGTCGATGCGGTTGAAGATGAGGACGTCGTTGAATCGCAGCCGTCCGAGAAATCGGCTGAGTCGCAGCATGAGTTATCGCACGACTCGGCACCCGATGCGAGGACGTCCTCCGAGCTCAACTTCTTCCGGCGCCGGCCTTCCCTCTTTGCTCGGAGATTCTCCCCCATCAGGTCTCGGTAACCGATCGCCTCCCCTCCTTTCAACACGGAGAAATCCGAGCCCTCGATCAGCAAGGCCCCAAGGTTCAGCACCCCATGGATCCTAAGCCAGGAAATTCACAATCATAATAACTGAGAGATCGAGAAAGAAAGAGAGAAAGAAAGTTCTAAACCCTTCCAAATCAATTATGATTCATCAGTGCTTAAAAGATCCAAAGAAAATCGAATCTCTCACTTTCCCGATGGGCGGCGGATCCCAATGGCGGCGAAAGAAGGGGTTTGGGTGGCTAAGGCGGACGGTACTGGGGTTGAGAGGACGTTGCTCAGGAGCAGCCGAGCGGAGCCGACGGGGTAGTCTCTGATGTATCCTGCGGCGTATATCTCGACGGTGACGGCGGAAGTGTCGCTGGCAAGGAACTCAGGAGAGACCTTGAAGAAAAACTTGTCGTTCCAGGTGGGGTTCTCGCCTCCGACCTTATCGACACGCGTCCGGAGCTTAGTGGCGGGGTCCACCCACACGACGGCGTAGGTCTCCGTGCGGCGCATGTTGGAAGGCGGGGGTTTCAGTTTCTGGGCGGAGATGAGGTGGACTTCGAGGATCGAACTTCCCATGCTACTAGACGAGGGGAAACAGTCCAGAGTGAGTGTTTGAGGATGCCAGCAGCCAAGAAGAAGCAGATGGGCGGCGGGAGCAGCAAGAAACGGCCTATGGACGCGGCGGGGGCGGAGAAGGAAAAATCAAAGATTGAAGGGTGAATCAGAGCATAAATTTAATGATCTTGGCTGAAGTTTCCTTCGTTGCTTGTGGCTACGGGAGCTTTTTTCCTATGCTCCTTTTTGATTTTTTCTCGGGGAAATTTCACATGGGCACTCAGGGAGCGGGTGGCCATCAAGAGAAGAGAGCAACTTTCTTTATATGAAAATATTTGTGTATTCAGCATTACATACACTAATCTCTAATCCCGTGGATTCACATTCACCATAACAACGGTATCCGTGTACTATGGAACTGAATAAGATACTTAAATCATATACTGCTACAATTAATAATTAACTATAACAACTAAATTGGAATTTTGATTTATATGTTGTATGAGATGAGTTGATTGATAAATAAAAATGAAGATAGACAACTGTTACCAACTTGGGATAGAACCTCAAATCGAATACCAGGTTAGGATGATGGACGAAAATTTCCTCAAAGATCTTGACCCGACCATAAATTAGTCTCGTTGTGTGTTTCAACTAGTACAAGGATATTATGTGGTGCAAAAAAAAAATGTATAGTCATCGTACTCTCATACGACATTCCTGACTGAAGTAATTTCCGATTCCCATGTTATCCTCTTTTTCCTAATCCTTGTATAGAAAAATCACGAATTTTTTTTTAATCAGGAAGAACTAGGATAAATCCGAAAATCAATTACTTGGCATAAAAGGAATGACTCTATGCATTTTCCACCACTCATCAACAATCACCGTCAGGGATGCGACTTACAGAAGGGACAGGGAAAAAAAAAAACTGAAAAACACCCATCCATGCATCCCTTCTTCTAAGCGTAAAAAATTGAGTTGGGGGATAAAAGAACAAATGCATGGAGGAAAAGAATTTAAACTGGCATATATGAACAGTGGTTATCGAACTGTCTTCGAGTTAGAATTCTCCGTCTCTTCAGGGGGCGGCTTTATGTACTTCCCCAATGCTTTCTGGTGCTGTCTTCTCCTTATCCTCTCAATTTTCTCCCTACTGAGCTGTTTCCTCCTCTCCTTCTGCTTATGCCTTTGATTTCTCTCCCTCTCCAATACTCCTTGCCAGAAGACTTCGCCTGTAGATGGCCAAAGCCACCTTCTCCTGGGGTGGTCTGAGTCAAACTCCTCAGCGTAATCCTCGTCCATGCTCTTTAAGGTTTCATAGGAGAACCATTTGATCCACATTCTACCTTTCCTGTTATTTAACCAGTGTTGCTCCTCCATTAGACCAGTCTGTGGGTCCACGTAGACCATTCTCCTTGCACTATGGTACGCCCAGACATTCACAAGCAGCTCGAGGACCCGAGAATAGCAATGTTTGTCCTGCATTGACGCAATACAATATAAGATTCCCTACCAATTGGATGAATGACCAGAAAGAAAGAAACAGATCCATTCTTCCCTGGAGAAAGAAGAAAGTTTTCGTTTTGCTTACCTTGAAATAGAAAAGCAATAAAATGTCTCTCATCTTGCCGTCTCTTGTACGATAAGATTTAACATTTTTGTTTTTTTAAAAAAATTCCTCAATTAGAAAGGAAAAAGGAAATGGTAAAGGTCATCTAATTTCTACGAACTGGACAGACATTCAATTTCATAACAGCGTGTCCTAATTAGGTATCATCCATTAAAAGAGGATATGGAAATAATTTGAGATAGAAGTTGAATTACTTTGGACAAACTCAGATAACAGTGCCCAGTTTGATGATGCTCGTCATACATTTGTGCATCGAGTGCATCCACAAACATCCTGCATAATCATCATAACAATAATTCTTCAATGACTCAGCCATGACCAATATGTTTAGAGATGAAGCAAAAGAAAACTTTTCCTGTAATCCCTTTTTACTTATTTTGTTTGTTTTGGAAGCATATACACAAAACGAAACAGTAGAAGATAAATTTGCAATTCCAAAACCCATAATAGTACCTTGAAAACATGGTGAATTCTAGAAATGATTTGGTGGGTAGAACCCAACTCTGCATCACGGACCAAGTGCCTCCATCATTGGGCATGGGGGGCAAATCATTCAAGTCATGCTTGAAGCCATACATTCTCTTCAGAGCCTCCAAGAAGGCGAACCTGTAAAAGCGAAACAGCATTGTGACAGAAAATCAGACATAGAGTTGAAAATAATGAATGATTACATCCGGCAAAGGATTCATTTTTGAGACTAACTTGCAATTTCCGGCATTTACAGAATCGCAGAAGGACCAAAAGTCCTGTTGCATAGGGTTTCTCTGGTCCTTGTCCAACCGAACCCAAAAGTACAGTGCATCCCCATACTTCTTTGACTGGATTGAACTCACTAGTGCAGCTTCAGCAACTGTAGACAAGCTCGCCTGCATATATATTAGTGATCAGAATAACTCCTCATGCTGAACACGTTGACATTAAAAGGTGGCTCATTTGAAGCATTGTGATACCTTGCTTGCAGTAGCCCTCCAAGACTGGAAACCTATCCAAGCATTCTTGTGTATGCGGTCAATTCTGTTGGAAATACTGAAGTAGGCACCAAAATCACCCAGAATCTCCCGATAGTAAGGATCGTTGAGAATTGGAAGACGAGAAGGCCCATCAATATCATCACCCCCGGGTCTTCTACCTTTAGTCGACTGGAAATTCCCACATAAAATAAGGAGAACCAAGTTAAAGAAAAAGGAGGTAGCCATTTAAAAATTGAGACCTGTGTTTGAAAACTCACCAATCCAATTCCTCGATACAGGGAAGTGGCATGCAAAAACGGCCAAGATCCTTCCCCTAAGAAAGGCTCATAGATACAAAGGGGCTGGCCAGTCCTTTCAAGCTCTCGTTCATCCCTTTCTCGAAGATCGTCCTTGGTCCTGTCGGCTTTTTTGGCACTTCGATAAACATCTTCCCATGTTCCATGACTTTGATCCATCCGATCTTTCAACTGCAACAAAATCCAAGAAATGAAATGAATCATTTCTAATATGGATAATTTAACAAAGATCCACATCCGCCTGTCTGTCTGTGTGCATGTCACTAACCTCATCATCCTCTCTTTTCTTTCTAGTGGTAGCCAGCTCAATAGACTTCTGCTCCTCCCATATTCTATAAACAAACAGTTCTTCACCAGAAGTCTTGCCTGAGCTCTCTCTGTGAGTTTGGCTCCACCCCTGTTCAACCCTGTGAAGAAAACTCAAAATTCTCCAGGTTCTATTCTGATATATGGGGCCCGCCACTGTTTCAAACAATTCCCACTTCCACTCTTTCTTAAATTCAGGAGAAAGTTCCCCCACGGATTTGGGATTGGCAACTTCAGACGGTAGTCTGAGAACAGTCTCAAGTAGCTGTGCATAGCCTTCTACAGCTTCTGAGACACCAAAATTTCTTGCAGTAGCTTTTGCTCGCGAAGCAACATCATAAGCTAAAGTTGATAATTTTCCTTTCGAGACCACCTGCTTTATAATTTCTCTCAATGCCTTAAGATTGTCCTTGGGAAAGAGAAAGCCATTCACACTTTCATCAACCTAATAGTTATCAACAATAGTTGTCATCAGTATATTGTTTAAATTGTCATACTAAACTAATTAGAGTCGCACGGAATTGTAACAAAAAATATTACATACATATCTGCTGATCATGGGGAGCTTGGGAGCTATGACCGGCTTCCCGAAACACATGGCTTTGACCAAAATTTCTGGGAAAGATTTCTCCTCGAGAAAAGATCCATATATTACAAGGTCAACTACACTCAAGAATCTGTCAGCATTGTCATCAACAGCCTTGTGCTCCACGGTTCCTAGTGGGTATCCCAAATTCTGGGCAATAGCCTGCAGAAATAGTTAAGAATGTTGAACAGTTCATACATCAGAATCTTGACATATGTGCCAGGAGAAGAAGAAAGAAACTCCTCAGATTTGGGCTATGCATACCTCCAAAGCCGCACTGTAGTTGCTACTTGAAGTTCCATAGAAAATGAGAACTCTGAGACGAGAAGTTGAGCCGTTATTAAAATCCACTACAAGTGGTTGTATAACCTTCAGTAGTAGGGCATGCTCCAGCCACTGACCCTTGTAGAGAAACTGACTACCAACAATGGCAATCACAAAATCTCCAGATCCAAGATTGATCTCCTCACGTGAGTTTTTTCCATAAAGGGCCACAATAGAGTCTGTTTCCAGAGCTTCAGCAGGAGATCCTTGGACCACAAGAAAGTTTCCGCTGTCGAATGTAGAGAAAGCTACCTGCAGCAGGAAGAGCAAAAGCGAGTGAGCAATTAGATATGTTGTTCACCTTCTAATTTAGAGAATAGAGCAGAATTCACTCCATATTAAGCATGTTACCGGCAGGGCATAGTTTGGAAAAACAACGGCTGTGGCTCGATTAAGGATTTTTTTCCAAATATTTAGGAGCTCACTCTGCCCACTTGAATTGTATTCTCCTAAGCGGATGGCAAGGGCAGCATTGTCTATTGCCAACAAGAGAGGCAAAGACTTGAATGGCTCCTGCAGGAAACTGTAGAAAGTGTAACCATTCATCTCACCAGGCAAGGAAAGAAAAAGGAATATCTCCCTCTCATTAAATTTCTACCTATCTTCATTGAGCAAGTTTTGGAAGTTTAGAGAAGTTACAAAGCGGGCATAAAGCTTACCAAGATAAGATATCCTTAGCTTCAAGAGAGCTGACAAATATCCCATTGAAGCTGCACAATGCATGCACACAGTCAGATTTACAGAAGACAAAGTAATGTGCAATATCAGAGAAATCTTAGATTTGCCGGGACAATGATTTTCTAAAGCAAAAGACTATTGTCACCAGCATACTTTAGCCAATCAATGCCAATATTTGTTGTGTCAGTAGATTGGATGACATTGACTGGG
Source organism: Lagerstroemia speciosa (assembly GCA_037672795.1). NCBI lineage: Eukaryota > Viridiplantae > Streptophyta > Magnoliopsida > Myrtales > Lythraceae > Lagerstroemia > Lagerstroemia speciosa. Next base: position 10,298,158 of record CM075289.1, on the reverse strand, counting down.
ACTCCCAAGTTTTTCCAGACATAATGTGCAGGACCATCTTCAAGTGAATAAACCTGGACATAAGAGAAATGCTTCAACCACATGTGTCTACGCAGAGTTAGCTGGAAGCCTCCTAGCAGTGAGACAATCTAAAAAATATGATGCAAGAAGTTCTGATTGAATTCTGATACTGCAGGTATTTATCCTCTTAAGATCAATATTGAACGTCGACTTGCTTCATTTCTATGTGCAGCAATATCGATTAAGACCAATTTACAGCCAACTGCACAATAATCGGAATGTATTTTCAATGAGTACATGAACATATATATATATATATATATGTATCATCTCGGACGTGCAGATCAGACATATATTTTGTAGAATAGATCATAGTTTGAGTAGAACCGAAACTCCCTGATAATAAATAAGTTTCTGAAATGCTACTAGCTAGGCATGCTGGCATCTGTATTTTTACCGTGGAGACACAATGTATGACCAAATTAGAATTTTACCAATCCTTTTTTACCAGACGATTGACATTCCTCTAAACGTACTTATTCTACATAAAGACCTAAACTCTAGTGGATGACTAACCTGAATTTCATAACCTATCTCAAGTAAGGCAGCTCCAACAGAGACCATCAGTAATTGCTGCTGATCCGGCAAGAGATTGGCAAATACCTTTTGACCAGGATAACAGCAAATTAATTTAGCTCAAAGCGATATTAACAAAATGAAACAGGGACCCCTGCAAGTTAAATCACAACTAAAGCAGTTGGAAGAAGGATCTTTCTTTCACAGTACACCCACATAATAACTAGATCAGATGACAGTGCAACACGAATAGGAAGTTAAACCCAGATAACTGGGACATGCCCTCAAAGTGAATCAAGCATAGACTGCACAAGCCAAGAGCTGCCATATTATCAACGGGACGTGGCATGAACGGGAACAACAAGAAAGATCGGAATCGACCAAAACTAGCAGGATAAACAGCAATGCAGCATTCAAGAATGAGGCTGTCCATCGAGACTGGAGGCATTTCACTAACCAGTGCAAGCTGGGGCTTTCGGTGAGCGAAACGGTGGAGTGTCACATTGAAAGCAGAAAAATGCTTCAAATCCACGGCTTCCCCCTGAAGTCTCTGCACAATCTTTGAAGGCTCAAATCTGATGGCGTCCTCCGCAAAGTCCAATCCAACAATTTTCTCTCTCAAGAAGACCAAATCCCGAGGATTGACGTCCGTATCCTTGAGCCCGGGCAAGAACATAGTGAAGAAGATCACAAAGGACAAGAACACGGCTACTGAGCATACCCACTGAAGGTAATCGAGCCGAAAATGGGAGAATTTCGATCTGGGTCGGGGGCGAGTAGTTGACGAAATTGAAGAAGAAGGAAGAAGAGGGTCTCTCTTGACAGAAGGGATCCCGGCTTCTAGAGAACCCATCTGCGTTTCCAGCTAGCGTTCTCGTCGTCCCATTCGTTTCACTCGCGTGTGGGCTATAAGATGGAAGTGATTGAGGGATAGGGAATCGCAAGTAAAGAAGCGAGCAAAGAAGTGGGAAAAGTCGGTTCTTGAACGAGACTATGCTACAGGAAAGAAGTGATTATGAGTCGTGAAAGGAGGTTAGAGTGAGTGAGATGCTCGTGAGCTGAGTGAAGAGTCGAGGGCAGAGAGAGAGAGAGGGGGGGAGAGAGATTTACAGGGATGAGATAGTTGAGTTGGGGTTGAGCAGAGTTGACGCGACGCTCTCTCTCCTTCCCTCTCCATGAATCGTCGAACGGAAATAAAGAGGGGAGGGATTGATTCAAGAATTGTTCTACGGCAACAAAACTATTTCAAGATTTATTTATTATTTTTTCTAAACAAAATTCCCCATTTCATTTATTCCTATAGTAAAGCTTAACTAGCCAGAGTGATTTAAGTTTATTAATAATATTGTTTTTCATTTAGGTCCAATAATTACATTAGATTAATGGATCTTAATTTATTATATCCGAACTAATACCAAATTCTCAATTGTTACAAATTATTAACCCACTAATAGGATGATGATTACTTTTTACCAATAACATCTCATCGTTGCATCACAGTATATAAATGTTGGCTAACCCATCTAATAAATCGAACACGACTATTTTATCAACGCAAATTTCCTTCATTCTACAATCCAAAACTTTGAATCAAGAAAAAAGTAAAACAAAATAATGATGCAATATTTTATGGACGTAGGAATAACCATAAACGATATTGTTGTTCTTAATATAGATACAACTGTATTAGCAATGGAGTAGGTAGCTTCGTGTCGTAAGATGAAAAAGGAAAAGAAACTTATTGTTAATGATGCTGAAAATAATCAATGAAAGATGACTGGCTAATTTTCCCAAAGAAGAAATAATAAAATAATAATATTATTATTATAATGAATTCCATGCACAAACAGCACTATTCTATTTCCTCCAATTCCATGCACAAACAGAACAAAGATTTAAATTTAATACTAAATCGAACCGGTAAGTAGTGGATGGATGAAGGAAGGAACGAAGGAAGGAAGGAAAGCTTGTACTACGGTTGACCAGAATTAAATCCTTCTGCGCTAGACACTCTCCTCCTAGTCCCACTCGTGATTTAATTGAAAAAACAATACATAAATGGGTAAATAATTAATTTAACTGAACACCCCCTTTTTTTTTGGCATCTGATAAAATAATGCACAGCCTGGGTATGCCAACAGCTGTCGCTCGTTTAATTAAATATTTGATGCTTGTGCCTTGTTAAATGTTCATTCTCTTCACAGCTGGATATATATACAATCTGCAAAACCGTCACTGCAAATGGTAGCTGGAGAAGGGCTCTCGACCTCTGAGCATCCATCGGTAGGAGATTCAGATGCAAGGGCGTGTGAAGTAGAAGACTGTGGTTAGCTCATGCACCGAGCTCAGAATAAGATAGTCCGCCTTAGTATAGTTTAATAACCTCGAGCCTGCAGCGGACTGGAGAATGGAGATCGAGATGTTCCTTCCCTAAGTCAAGTCTTAAAGCGCCTCCACTCCACTGGCCACTGATATGCTGGGAGAAAGCAAGGGCTGTCTGTCTTTGCACCTGATGGCCCTGGCTGTGCCTATCCAGACCATGTGACTTATAACTAAGTTAATAGAAAAATAACCAGGCAGATCACAGCGATGAAATAATAATAGGACCTTGCATTGTAATGAACTTAAGCCCCTCCGCCCGTCATAAAACGGATGGGTCATAAACGGCCCAACACACTAGTTCACGGTCTAATTGTGAAGCCCAATGGACTGACTGCACTGTGGCCCTGCCGGCGCCGGCAATGAACCTTTCCTCTCCGCCACGTCCTACTCAACCCCGCGCCACGCCACGCCACCCACGCATCCAAACAAAGACCCTGCATTGCATAGCCGACGAAGCGACCACCGTCCTCGAGTCGAGTTCATCAAGGAAAGAGAGAGTCATTTGCGGAGAATGTTCTCTCATTCAGTTGACCTCCTCGGCCGAGGAGGGAGGAGCCCCCATCGGGAGGAGAATCAATCGACACCCACATTTAAAAGGAAGGAGGGTGGGGGAGGGGGAGAGAGCGGCCCATCTTATCTGCAAAAATTCAGTTGCCGAGACCCCAGCACAGTATTAGTAGCAGGATCGCCGTCAAAATGACCTTAGACTTGAAGAAACTGTGCGTTCTCAACATTCGTACAAGATCCAGCCGTGAATTTTCTTCAGAAGCTTTCTGATGCACCCAGCTGCTCGACAAAACGCTTACAGGTGACTCCGAGTATGATCTCTACCTTTTCTTGGTCAAAAATAGCGCCCAAGACTGCAGGGCAGGAGACCTCTTTGATGGAGGTAACCGAGTAGGTAAGCCCGAATGTTGTTGACTTGACACTTTCAATGCCCTCTGTTCGAGGCTGTTTTTCTTTGCGTCTTTTTTTTTTTTCTTTTGGCATTCATGATGATAGTTAAGAAGGATCATCCAACGTGCATCTCAGAACATTCAAGCTACCAATTTCTGCAGTCAGGTAACTAAAATCCGATTTTTTAGTTCTCAAGACGCTCGCATATGTAAAAGGATATGATTAACTGATTAAAGCTGAACATTTTATAGACTATATTTGATGAAAGAAACACACAGCGTCTCTTTTCGGTTCTCATCTTCATACCCTATCTTTGCCTAAAGGGAATTGTACAAGGAGAAGAGAATTATACGGTACCCGAGCATTGTTGCTCAAGATTCCAAGACTAAGCTAGGCGCTTGCAGAAGTCAAAAGAAGTGTTCATGTTCCTACACCGACAAACCGCCTTCGCTTCTTCCAAGTCAGCTGCCGCTGGCCGCAGTGGCTGTGCTGTTGGTGGCAATGTTCCAAGAAAGCCCGAAATTTTCCGGGAACAGATCCGAGAAGCAGCCATATCCGTCATCACTGGCCAACTTATCCAGACCCAAAGAAAAATCATCATCTAGCGTCATGAGAGGGAAATCCACCTCGCCATCCTCATCGTCTTCGATGCTATCATCATGCTGGCCTCTGCTCTTACTCTGTGGCATTGCCTCTTCTTCTATGGAAGTGGCAGGGGAGGAAGAAGAAGGTGGCAGTGGATGATCAGAAGCAGCAGAATGGCCGCCGGAGGCATCAGAGGGCTCAACGTAGGTGGCTGGCTTCTGGCGGGTGGAGCCGGCTAGAGAATTGCGGTGGGTGGGAGCGGGGTGGTTGTGCTCGGCTGTGTAGGTGACTATGAACATTCTGGGGTCGGATCTGTTCCGCTCCACTTGTTTCCTGGCCAGGCACCCCTTTGAGCTGCTGCATCTGTAATATCCCCTGTTTCAGAACAGAGCACAAACCATATCAGTGCCAATTTCCTTTTCAGGAGGAGGGTGGAGAGGGAAAGTATTGAAATCTTCGTACCTCGGATACGGAGAACCTTTGATGGGTTTCTGGCCGTACTTTCGCCAAGCCCATATATCTGACGAGAGGCTCTCTGCTGGAACTTGACAAACTTTCTTGAGCTGGCTTTTCCTACTTATTCAGCGCGAAAAAGAAAAAAGGCAACCAAAATTAGAGAGAGAATTCCTCAAAACTTGCTCCCGAGGAACTCTCTGATCCAATTGCTGGATTAGTTGAGTCAAGTAAATTTTGAGATTTGCACCAAAATAGAAGGAGAAGTAGTAATTTTTACCCCCTAGGTTACCTTCTTTTGGATCGAGAAGCTTGAGAAGCAGAGCCAGTGTTAGCGGCGGGGTCCACCTGAGAAGGCTTCGGGTGCGGCCGTTTGAGGTGGAGCCGACCATGACTCTGTCCGTTCAAGGCGGGGAGAGGAGATAAAGCGATAGGGGTGTGGGGGGATCTGGGGCCAAAGAAGGGCTTGCAGGGCTCATGTAGCTCTTTGAAGAGATCCTGCAGCCCAACGTCCTTCTTGAGCGGTCCGGAGGAGGGAGAAGTATAGAAACCAGAGGGACGGACATGTGGATACTCGTTCGAGGAGGAGCAGGTCCCGGTAGTGGGGGAGGTGGCCATGGCTGTTGTCGCGGTGGCAGAGTAACAGCCTCTGACCACCGCATGCAGATCCCAGTCATTGTCCATGGACTCTCAATCTTCTCGGGTCTCCTGAGCAGAATCCGTCTCTTCGCCTGCTGTTGGATAGAGCGAGCGAGCGAGAGAGAGAGAGAGAGAGAGAGAGAGAGAGGAAATGGTTGAAACTGGAAAGACAGAGATGGGGATAAACAAGGCGCTGACTTTTTTTGGGTTTGAGGTGGAGACTGGAGAGGCAGGCAGACAGTGCAGGTGCAGGGTGGCTTTGAGTGGCAGACATATATTATTAATTTATTACTGGATGTCAACAAACTTTTGAGATTGTAATTTTTTTTAAAAAAAGAAATTATTGAGGTTAATTATGAATAAATTAAATAGAATAGAATAAATAAAGGAAAAATTTTAAAAATTCACTGAAATTGTTTAAAGAAATGAAGAGAGTTTACTATTGGCATTATTCCTCCTAAGAGAATATAATACGACTGACGGAGATGTGAAAGACGGAGCAAGAAGAGAAGACTTAAGCCGGATGGTCCACGCCACGCCTCGCCTCCATGAGCGAGCAAGTGGAGAGAGGGGGGGAGAGAGTTGGCATCTTCGAGCCTTATCTTTTGTCCTATACGCGCCACTATTGAGTATTATGAGAATTGGGTTGACTTCAGAAAATGTCAAAGAGTGGCGTGGCTCTGTTTGTTGGGGACAAAAGTCAACGCCATCTATAACTTATTTACTTTTCCCATCATCGGGAATTTCTCTTGAGCTACGTACCGACAAAAAAAAATAATTAAAATTATTACTGCACTTAATTATGGAAAATTTGACAAGTCTTTTTTAAAGAAAATAAAATTTTAAATATAGACCATTTAAATAGAAAAAGTCTATAGTGATGATAACTTGACCCCTTACTTGACCGGTCAGATTCAAACCGAACCAATTATAGCCAGCTCGGAATGAATTTTTCAGACATACATACATGTATGTATGATGCACATTAAAAATGAAGACCAAGATAAACATATGTGCCGCAGCATGTATAATCGATCATAAACATGTATCCAAATATTGAAAGTGAGGGACAGTTAATAAATAGGGAAGGGTATCCACTCAGACTCGGTGCTCGTGTTCGTGTTCGTGTTCGTTGGAACTACTGCCTAACTCTCTGTGTGGAATTAGATTCACCCTTTACATACATACATGCATACATACATACATATTTATTTGTAATTTTTTCTAAATAAATTCTAAATTGTCATGGAAATAGAAATTGGCGCGAGAAATACTTGATATTGTTGTTATGTACATGCTAGACCTTACCAGCATAACAACCTACAATTTTTCTAATTTTTTTTTTAAAAAAAAAAAAGAAGAAGAAATCACTGCTTGTATACATACAAATTATGATGATTCCTCTTCCTTCTGTTTTGTAGCTATAAAAGTTGCATGGCATACCTTTACATCATAACGATGTGCAAGATTCAAGTTTGATACAGTGTTTGGTAGTTTAGAAGAGTCCAATTTAGCATGTTAAAAACAGTCAATTCTATTAGTCTTATTAAAGGAGTAAATCCTATCCGACCATTAATTTCCTTCATTTTCAATGGTAGAATTCATGACTCCATTTGAAAGGGAGGGATGAGGAAGTACTTGAACCTACTCAAACTTATCAAAAATTATGCTTGCTCATGTTTTATTCATAAATGGAAGCCACTTTTTTGTTTTAAAAATATACTTATATGACTCACTTAATAAGATAAGAATCGGACATGGGTCGGATTCTAGTACTAGTGGCCCACTCTCACAGTGCTCGCCACTATGGAGTAGTAAGCTAAATGTCGCGTAACCCCCACATTCCAAGGATACGTTTACGTTTACGTTGGACGGGAGCCGGCCAGGCCCACATGATCAATTGATTCCCTTCCCATTCCATTCCATTTGAATTTGAGGGTTTACCAATTCACCAAAAGAGAGAAATTAAATTTATTGTTGATTCGCCAGTGGCCGATTGCTCCCTTGATTCCTAGACAATAATCACAGTTCATCCCTCCACTTCAAGATTCGTGATCATGCATGACACGATCTTGACGATCTCGGTTGACTTTTCATAACTTTTATCTGATGGCCTCCTCCTCCTCCTCACAGAGGGAGTGGAGCTCAATTCAATTCAGTCCCCATCTGATTGGACAGTCAAACGAATATGGTTCATGTTCAACCCTGCCCACCTCCCCCAACACATAAAACCACACTCTCCCATCTGGTCAGATCATGACCAGCCTAGTGCGAGTGAACTAGACAAACTATTGGTAAAAAAAAGACACTGATGATAGAGACCTTTAAATTTGGGGCAAGAAGTGCGTTGGCAACCCACTGCCAGCAGCACTTGGTCTGGTCCTCCACCCACCACCCCCCCAATATTAGCATCTCTGGATCATCACTCGGACCATTCGGTCGGTCCATGGCCGTGTGTGTGAGATAGAGACCCTGCAATCAAATCAATTAGATTACAGACATATTACCTCGTGGTCATCTCTTTCCCTAAAAAACAACAGCTGCACATATGTCAGAAGCGGTAAGGAATAACACCAAACAAATTAGTTTATCGAGGATCAGAGCAAGCAGATACACTCGGCTGTCTAAAGTAGATGAAAACACCCTCAACAGAATTCATCACATGCTCCCACCGACACTCAAGCTTCAGAAAATAGAATGAACGATGATGCGACAGCCTAGAACAGCAGAAGCTTCCAGCATACACATCTAATGTATATCCATTGCACCCAACAATTTACAGTCACGGGAGGAAACAATCAAAGATGAGACAGACAACCTAATATACATTCACCTGTATAAACAGAGCATTCACCTGTTCAATCTCAGACTGCTGTCCTATTTTTCAACTCCTCCACAAGGATTTCCTTCAATAAATACCTGACAGTGAAAAAAGATTGACAATTCTGTAGGCCAGCTGCGGACCTAGAGGTGCCTCTTCAATATCAACTCAAGCTCGGCCACAAGGAGCTCAGCTTCGTTGCAAGTTTCGCGCTCTTGTAATCTTCTCTCAGCTGAATAAACCTGAGTGTTCATAACATTCCCCCATCAATTACAGATACCGTGAAATATTGTCACTCACATTTAAAGCACCAATAATAATCTGCCTTCTCCCTCACACTCGAGGTGTAAAAGTAGATATCTAAGCACTACTGCTTGCAGTACCTCTGTGCATCTTTTCGAATGCTGGGCGTTCCCTCAAACAGACTGGAGAGGCTCTCAGGAGCAACGATAAAGACATTGGCCATGCTGGAAAGGAGTTTTGCTCATCAGTAGCATGGTAAAAATAATGAGAACAAGAAAAAATCTGGGGTTTTAAGTAAGGATGTCTCACATGCCCAACAACTCAAACTTTTCATCAATAGAAGGAGCATTGAAGCTACGAACAAATTCACCATACTCGGTTATGTCACGCTTCAGCCGCAGTCCTCCACTGTAAAAGAAGAGGGGAGGTGATCAGTTTGGAAGGAATGCACACCCTCCAATTTAAGGTTTTCCAATGCAAAAGGTCCATATGGTTCATTCAGGAGCTTCTATGTACAAGCAATTACAACCACATCATATGCTGCCTAAAACATTTAGAGGTATGATGATATTGGCATGGAGCTGTAGGTACTTTTACCTGGGATTAAAGGTGAACTTCTGCCAATGACTTAACAGCCCTTTGTACAAGCGGTTTCCCTAGATTAACAGATTCATAGAATCAGCATTGCGAAATTGGATATCCCAAAGTGGAAGGGAGAAGATAAGAAAAGAATGCTGAAGGAGTAATACCAGTTCGGTAAGAAAAGCTTGCTTGTTTTGACCTTCTAATGCAGTGAATGCCGCTTCCAGCACACGAGAAAGATACGCCACAACCCTAACCAATAGAGGAAATGCATTATTCCACATCCAAGCAGAAGAATGGTACTTTAAATGTCCATGCGCTTCTCAGCAACACAAACTAATATGTTTAACCAATTGCATACACCATTCATAAAGAACAGTTTTAATCATCATTCTATAATGGACAATTATATACCTAGTGCACGCATTTGTTGGACGGTGATCAGGTGCAATCCCATCATCTGGTGAACAATAATCTGTTGCCTTCTGTTCAGCTGACAGCAGACGCTCCACCTGCAGCGCAGTTCAACAGAACAATAATCTTAGGATATGATTCTGCTAGAAAAGCTGGCTCACATCCTCAGTAATACAGTTTAGGCTCCATTTCTTTCGTGTAATTGCTCTTCTTAATTTTCCAGCAGTGGCTTTAGGTTGGTGGTGCCATAAGTCAATATCTGAAGATTTTCTGCTTATGTGCCGACTATAATTTCATTAATTAAAAAAAAAAACTGGAAATAGCTTCCAGAGAAGAATCCCATGCGACAAATCAATCCTTAGACTAACAATCAGAACAAACAACCACAAACGTACCTCAGCCATAACAGTTTCAATGCATTGCTGAAGACCCCTATAAGCAGCACCTTCAGCACCCGACATGGCTGTCGCCATTTCTTCACAAGCAGCCGCATGTGCACCATCAACTGGCAGTAATAGCCGAGATATAGAGTTTGCAAAATACTGAAGACAAATCCAAAAGGAATGGACATTATATATCCAGCAGCCGCTCTGTAACTAGCTAACTTAATGATAGAGAGTAAATGAGTTAGCAAGGCCACATACTTGCTGAACGATAGCCACACTACTACCACTACGTTGCACAGCAACCATGAACGATCTGAAACTGCTTTCCCCAGCAGCAGCAGCAGCTTCTGCCTACAGATTAGACCAATCAATGACCTGCTCCCTTTATTTTGTATTTGGGTAGAATAATAGGTCAATCTAGTTCCAGAATAATCTACCAGCAACGATCAATTTACAGTCAAATCCAAAATAGGGAGTAATCAGGTCTTTACTGCAGAAGCAGCAGCGGCTGCCACTCTTCTACTGACACTGGTGCCCAGGACATACTTTTCCCTCAAAGCAGCAGCTTCAGTCAAGCTGTCCCTTGCCCGGTCAAGCCCTTCTTTTATATATTGACCAACCTGAACAAAAGGAATATTCTAAGAACTTATACAAAAAACTATGAAAATCTGCAGATTATCTTGACTTACCTGATCCAGAAGACAAGTGAAAACTGCTTTCACATTGGCTGCTACTATAGGAGGCTGTGTTCATAAATACAAGAGCTAATCAGTAAAAAATACATTTTTAAATGAGGCAGAACTCAAATGCACGTGATCTCAGGAGCATGTCACATCCTCTAACTACATTACCCAAAGAGTGTCCCCTCAAAATTTTTTGAAATCTCACCCAGTAACATGTGCAATTATGTAGAGTCCACTTCAAGAGAAAAATTATTATTTATTTCATCCTTCATTTCTTGCTCCACAAGAGTTCACTAATTGGAAAAACTTGTTAAGTGAAACCAATCACCCTGCACAAGGACCCCAAAGGAGTGCGTACAAAACAATACTTGGAGAAGTCAACCCATATCTTCAAGCAATACCGGTTCACTATCTGATTCATTCAAGATATTTATATCAATGTTTATTATATTCTATCTCCTAGGGAAAAAAAAAAAAAAAGAAACATCATTGAAATTACTAGTTAATGGGACTCGATGTAAATCGAAATTGCAACCATGTTTACAGTGAAGTGAAACTTCAACTGCAGTAGGAGTATTACTTGAGATGAAAATAAGGTGCATCTGGATATCGCTTCTTCATTCCAACGAACAAACTCTGTCACGACGGTAACAGATATTTGCTGGTGTGAAGATGCTATTGAAGCTCCTTTAGAACGCCCTATTGTCCCAGATGATTCAAAGATCTGCTGGTTTTCAGCACGCAATTCCTCCATCTGCTTTAAATAACGCCTATTAAAGAATGGCATGTGCACACAGATATTGCAATTTCTACAGGAACAGAAGGGTGATATTGGACACCTTCGCCAGGTAAAGTTGTCTAAGAGAGGCTTGCTCATGTTCAGGATACTCATCCTTATGTGATGAAAATAAAGATTCTGTTAAGCCTGCCAATTGGAAAAATTACTACGTCAATCACTCTTACAATATCTAGTATATCATATTTCAGCAATAATTCGACTTAAAGCCAAGAATATCATATTTCAGCAATAATTCGACTTAAAGCCAAGAATAGTGAAGCTAAGTCAATTTAGAAGAACATAGGAAACAATTGTTCCAGGGATGTGCTTCAGTTGTAGAATCCATTAGCTATTGATAAGACTGTAGAGTTTATTATCAAAAATCAAGATGAATGGACAGGAAATTTCAGAGAATTATATTTCATATAGTTAGAATATTAGCATATTAGCAATTGATCTCATGCATCCATTACCTTCAATATCCAAATCTCCGCAGCCAACAGCTCTCAAGTCCTTAGCAAGTTCCTGTGTCTTCTCATATGCAACTGCTAGCATTCTGAGGTACTGAATTCTCAAAGCAAGTAAAAGAACACAAAATTCATACGTCGTGGAAAATGACCTTGGTAAAAGATATGCCACTTAAACTTACCAATAAAAGTCCACCTTCTTCCATAGGTGGTAAATTCACAAGGGATGGCTTCACTAATAGTTTATCCAGGAGGGCTGTCACTCGCTGCTCCAACACTCGCTGTGACCCATTGCAACCATCCGTGAAAATAGTATAGCAGACAATTGATCTTAATATGTCACTTAAGATGCAGCAACATCAAAAACTCAAAAATAAAGGAAGAACCTGCAAGTACCTGAACTAAAATTGACATAACATCGTTAGGAGAGGGAAATACAGCAGCTATTGTGGATGCTTCCTTACGCACCGTATCTGCGAAAAGAAAAGGGTAACTAAATCCATCAGAAATTTCAGCATCTATGAGGAATAACCTAAATTATGTGTCACACCTGTGATTTCTTTGTACAGGGAAGAGAGTCCGCGAGCAACAATGTTAGGACTAACTTGAGAACTGTTGTCACCTAGAACCAGTTTTGTATCTGCATTCATGACCTCGACATCAATAAACATAGGTCGAGTTGCTACATAGTGCTGCATCACGCTGGTTCCTCGATTAAACTGCATTGCCAAAGTAAGCATAGGAAATATGAATTTTATTAATATATTAAGTTTCTCAACTCCAATAACAAGTTGACATTGACTCAAGCAATATAGCTAAAAGAACTCGGGGGTAGTCAGTGCCAACAATGTAAGATAAGCACAGAATCAAAACTGCCATCTTTGAGTAAAACAGATGATTTGAAAGATCAAGCACTTTGACTATCCAATTGCTATTAGTCTAAAATGGAAGAGACTTCGGAAAGATGGAAGAGGAGACAAGGAAGAAGCAATTGTCAAACAGATAACAAGAGAGAAAAGAACTAAACAATAAAAAAACAAAGAATTTATAAACCATGGCTAGAAAAATATTTACCTGAGATAAAATTTTGGCACATTCAGCCATTGTAGACAGTTCTCTTCTCTGAGATGCAGCATCAAACCGAGACAACAATTTGTTCTCTAGTTCTGTACAGAGTCAAAGGAAGAAAGAGATTCAGTTAATACTAGTTCACCTAGAAAAATCTCTTACAAGGAAGCAAAAGATAAGGTGGTTTTTATTTAACAAAGCCTAATTACAAAGCAGGAACTTCTAAAAATTGATATATGTGTTCAGACTTAATGCATCGGATATTATCATGACACGCTTGAGAAACAAGTAAAGGTCTCAAGAGAAGAGAAGTCATACCATTGCAATAATCCTGAAGATTAGCAACTGCAACTTCTAGACCTCTGCTAGCAGCTGCATTTCCCACCACCGAAGATGCTATGCCTTGTCTTCCAATATCTTCTTCAGCAAAAGATCCTAAAATCATCAAATGTCAAAGGGTTAACCATTTCATATGATGACAAAAAAAAAAGATCATTAGTGATGTTAAGTTATATAGCATAATTTTCAATGACTGATACTAGATCAAGCATCTGCAACATTAGATTCTATACATTAAGACTCATATTCCACATGAAATGGCCCCATAAATTAATAGAAGATTGTTAAGCCACTCAAATCATGTTAAAATCAGTATTCAGCACTATATATTTCAGCTCATCGAGCTCTCACATGGAGCAGAGTACATCCGTCTTGCAGTAAGCAATATAATATGTAATAGTTTAAGGTGGAGCAATGAAAACTCACGCAGTTTCTGTGCAATCAAAGCTGCCTCTGCAACACGATTGTCATCAGAGAATAGAGGTGAAAGCTCCATTAAATCACCAGGGCTGCTGTTAAACTCCATCAAGTACTGCAGTATCGAAGGCATAATTGTTATATTACAGGTCATTCCAAACAAAGGGATTATTGTCGAAAATGCAATTAAGAGTACCTTTATAAGATCTATTGTCTGACTTGCAGTTTCACGCTGAGCATCTGCGCTCTGGAAAAGGAACAGCCTCATTTTACCCTTTTCTTTCTCTACCCTTTCCAGGATTGTATAACCCGTACATGGATTAAAGATCGCATAATTATCCATTTGAAGTACCAAAGAAATTTCACCTGAAGATGATCTCCTATTTTTGCAGCAGTCTGCCCAACACTTGAGATACGGGAATCCAACCTAGCAAAGCTGTCAAACAAGCCATCCACACCCTTTTCCAGCTGCAAAATATGCCATATAAGGCCACCCAAAATCACGTTATCTGACTGACTACTTCAGATCAGTCTACATGGATCCAAACAGCGCCATATAGTAAGACAGAGAAAGAGACTGAAATGATACCTCAGCAAGAGTCTTCCGGTGCTTAGAATCTTGAGCGGACACCTCCTTTTTGAGATTGTAAAGTCTCCCATCAATCTTCAATCCAATAATCAGGCAATTAAACCTCCTGAAGAAAGTCTCAGATTGGCCTTAACTTACTGCCTAGAATCTCTTAAATACCTGTTTCCTAAGATCAACCAACTCTCTACAAGAATCCTTGAACAACGTCAGCAGAGCATCGACCTCGGGAAATAAAGGAGCAAAAAGGCCCTGCGCCAACCGGGAATCAGCTCTAATATTCCCATTTGACAAAAACTCGTTGCCACCGCCATGCCCTTCTGCAGAGTCTGCTTGCTCGTCTTGGAAGGATGGGAGCCGATCATTGACCAAGTTACCAAACAACGCATCAAATGAAAAATCGCCCTTCAGAAAGACGAGAACAATTTGTTACCAAATTGGAATTCATCCATGAAACATCGAGGAACACAACTGGAGGAGACATGGGATGGAACATAGATAACCACATTACAGATATGAAGCAGGCAAATGTTACCTTGAAGTCTTCTATATCCAGAATGAGAGGAAGTGAGGTGGCGGAAGAGGATTTCGAAGTTCTGTCGGTTTTGGTTGCATCTCTACTCTCTGTCATCTAGTCACCGAAACTGAATTAGGAGGAGGGGGAGAAGATAACAACTACTGGAAGAGAACCAGAACCAATCACGATTTCAACTCCGCGCACATAATACATACACGAGCCGGGACTGAATTCGTGGGTGGAACAAAAGTAAGAAGCTGAATCAGAGAGAGAGGCAGGAGGTGGGTGGGGGGACGATGAAAGATTTTGCTTTTCGAATTTCTTCGTGTGTCTGTGATATTGGCAGATCGAGCGAGCCGCTAGAGAGACAGAGGGGGCGAGGGGGAAGAGAGAGAATGTTCTTCAGCGAAAACTACAAAGAAACCCTGGGAAAAAAGAGGATAATGAAGAAAGAGAGCCTATTAACTAACTGAAATGACGGTATGGACCTCAGATTACCGAAGGTGTGCGGGTAGTATCGAGGGCAACTTTCATATTTATTTTATGCTCCAAATAAGAGCAAGGTGCTAATAGACACGTGATAATGATACGAGTATTATTCTTCTTTTTGGTAAAAAAGGAATAATATCATTAATCATCAACCATAATTCTCAGTCACGGTATTAGTACAGGTTAGCCTGGTATATGACACCCCTAATGCATCAGCAAGGAGAAGTGACAACTCCTCATTGGACGGTTCATTCAACAAAATGACAGACTTCGTGGAAGTAAAGATCCTAATCATCCTTAGCCAGCTGATCTGCAACTCCATTCGCTTCCCTCGTGATACGAGTATTATTCGTCCCCCAGAGAATTTTGATCGTTTGCGTACCCATTTAACTGGACCTAGGATAGGATTGGATAGGAAAAAGATAAATTTATACGGCCCATCCTATGTTGTGACCCTAAAAAACGAGTCAGTATTGTCCACTACATTTTATGTATTTACTTTAGGCCCATCTTGGCTGGCCCATCACGATCAACTCTTTAATCAACCCACGAAGAGAATATGTCATTAACTAACATGTCGACCCTGAAATTTCACCCTCGTTTCTTTTATTATTATTATTATTATCATCATTATTATTATTATTATTATTTCCACGTAAGAGGCATATAAACCTAAAAATGGTAAGAGAAAGATGGGATAAAATGGATATGGGAAGTCTCACGGGTGAGATCGAACTCTAGACTTCTAGATCTCGGGACGAGAACGGTACCGACTGTACTAAACCATCTTATTCATAAATTTCACTTTTTATCTGCTGGATTGGAAAAAAATCTCGGATGATTATATCTCATAATGACGTGACGTAGAATATCCAATCAAATTATTTTGATTAGCGTTAATTATGACAACTTGCTTAGGTGATTAATACTAATATGCTCGTTTATCTTATTTTAATTGGTACTTTCCAATTAGGAAGATTCAAGAAAGAACCGGTAAAATTCTGTCGCAGGGAAAATGGTGAGATAGTGGAGGAAGACCAGACAACCGGGTCCAACGTGAACATCTGGTTGGAATTGGTTTCTGTGTTTTTCTTTTACTTTCCTTCCTGAAAAAAACCCAATGACTAAAAAGTCAAACAGCCACCTGTCAAATATTGTTTGATGATGGATGGCTTTGACCATTCTGGAGACCAAATCCGCAGCCCAGAGACGCCTCGTTGACTCCTACATGCCTTCGGTTAGGACTCGAAAACAAACACAGGCGCTTGCTCAGTGACGATCTAAGCATTCCGCTCGGTACAGCCGTGTTTCTTTTTAGGGCCAAATAAAATTCAACCATCAGGGATGTAGGAAGGTGAAAACTTTCATTTTCATTTTTCAATAATGATTAAAAAAACAAGTTCACGGGTTAGAACTTGGAAGACATCGAACATAGGGATGCATGAAGGGTAGTGAGAGTTTCATAAGTAGGAATCGAATCGAAAACTTGTTGGTTCAAATCAATATTACTGCACTGAATACCATGCATATTTCAAGGACCGTGGATTTGATGCTCCTATTCCATGCGGTTATCCAACGAGGAATACCCTCAAATCAATTGGTCTCGAATTACAAGAGTACGGATTTTAAGTTTTTATACTGTCTCCTTTATTATAGCTTTCTAAGAATGATGGTCATGGTACTGTGGTATATAGAAGTAGAAGATTTTGGTCTACTAATAAAGCAAAGGTGGTTAGATTAGAATCAAAGAAGATCTTAGAAAGCTTTGAAGGACCTCTCCTATATGGTAAATCACTTACTAATTAAATTAACCTATACAGCTATACTCTTACCTGAGACCATGGATTGGACTGTGTCATCATATGCAAATCCCAAATCAAGAAGCTTCCATCGTGGCCAGGACGGATCCAGAAAGCTCGTACGGGGACGAAACTCTATAGAGAATTAAGGTGAAGAATTCATGGTGGTCCAATTACGTATTGTTCGATAAAAATAGGACAAAATCAAGTAAAATTTCCATAAAATCTCGTCGAATTCTTGAGTTCGGGGGCGATCGCCCTGCGCTCCTTAAATCCATCACTGATCGTGCCATTCTGCTTCTAATTGCTTGGGCACCGGAAGCCATCATGACGTCATCTCCTCCACATGCATACAACTTTGCGTCGTAGGAGCAAATTCACGTCTAAAGTTTTTAGTCTCTTAATGGATTCATCCAATTCGAATTTGAATTTTAATTAATATCTATAAGACTTTTTAGATATCATGTGATGTACGCTGAAAATAAAAAGAATGGATAGGATATACAACGTTGGTTGATTAAAATCGTGTTATTAATTTCAGGGAAAGTGTGATAGTATTAAACACTTTCTCTCAAATTTACCTGACATCAGGCCAGCCATCATCGTTAAATAATCTTGGCCCATAAAAAGTTAAAAAAAAAAAAAAAAGGAAGGAAGGAAGGAAAACGTTGAGTGATTAATCTTATACCGCGGGTTGTGGCCCTTAGATTTGGTTGACTGATGACCTTATTGTCACTAATTTAACCCTTTTCCCCAAAGAAACCACACTGTTATTAATTAATTACCGTTTTAAAGGATAATCAATAGCACTTAGGCAGACCTGATCTTAATTCCACGTATAACAAAGTCAAGACGCCCATTTATTTAAACAAATTTGACTTGATCTCCCTTTTTTTCAAATCAGTATAAGATATCAATTTGAATTAAATAACGATATCGGTCATCATATTCGTCATATTAGAAATCACCAGTTACCACCCGGATGGGACCAAGGTGGACCATTTCAATTATTGAAGGATGGATCGAGCAAATTGCTTCAAGTTGATGCACAATTATTCTGAGCACGCCTTGAAAACTAATGACACGGAGACAGTTCCCTCAAGGGCCATGATTGTTTCCACACTGAGTTTTTTTTTTTTTTTCAACAAGGTGACAGGACGACGGCGGACAGGATGGTGTATATAAATCACATTCAAGAAATTAAAAGAGATAAGTGAGTCTTATAACTGTAAAATGGTGTCCTTGATTGCTGTTGTCGGAGGCCGGTCTTTGTATATAAGATTGCCTCGACTATGTCCTTTGCATCCCCTTGGAGCAGGAAGCAATCAGCCAGCATATGTTTGGCACACTGGGGCCCGAGTTGAGCCATGTCAGTTTTTTCCATGTATGAACTCAATCTCAGAGTCATCGAGTAAATAATCAATTGTAATATATATGATCTACAGGTTGGGAGAATCGACGGATATTTTTTCAAGAATTTCGATCCGTCAGCAGATTAATCTTGAGATACGTTTCGACTGATCCGGCTGCACTGCGTGGTATAAATAAAAAAGAAATAATTATACCGTATAAGTATTTCTGCATCATTTATCTTTTTCAGCTGAAGTAAAAGGTCCACCTTTCGTTTCACGATTTCATCCTTCAAACCCCCAAATGCCGCGAAGCTTCACTCCACCCACGGCGGCGTATTTTTCTCAATCTCGTGTTTCTAAATTTCTGGGCTTTCAAATTGCGCATGCGAATGTTAGATGAAACAGAGCAATTAAGTTAGGTCACATGAAGAATACACAAAAAAGACTTTGAAAATTTTTTCGGTGATCTTAACTCACTATATATCATGAGAAAATATGATTATAATACCGCAAAATAAGTAATTCGGTACATTCTTCTGATCAGTAAGTAATTTGGTATATTAGTCGCTCAAACTATAATAGATATGTGTTAATAATAATAATAACAGTAATTTAATTCGTCTGCATGTGTTTTTCCTTTTTTTTTTTTTGGGTGAGAAAATTTGAGTGCCTGACCGCCAAATTACGAGAATTGATAGTATTTCAATATTGACGGTTGAGAATTTCTTGGGCCACAAGGAATTGTAATATTCCTTTGCATGTTGTTTTACTATTTCCACACGTAGATATCCATGCAACGCCTGATACCCCGAGAAAGTTTTCTACGTAACAAGTTTATCACGTGATAGTATTGATACGATACCACGAACCAATTAAATAAAACTATTTTCAAGGTTTTTCGTCTTTTAGTTTTTATTAAAAAAATCTTAAAAATAGCTGAATCTTATTGACTCGTGACATTACGTCAGTATTATCACATGATATACATGTTACACACCATACTCTCTCCAATACCCTTGGCCGTATTCCCAAAGATTGAATAAGATACTTGACACGAATCCAGCTGTATCGTTCAATTTTTTTTTAAAAAATAAAACTATATCAACCATAAATTAGTCGCATTCACTCAGAAATTTCAAACTCGCAACCTTATTTGACGAGAACAAGTGTGCTGAATCATCTCAAGTGACCAAACCAACCTTGCGAATAGATTTCACATTAATTTTCCAGTTAGTAGGTTAATTTTTCTCACTACGATCAAACTTTGTCCCTCAGATATATATTTCTAAAAGGAATCGAGTATCACAAAGCATACACATCTTACTAAATAATATTTAATTATGAATGCGAGAATTTTACTTTTAGTGTCTTAACCATGTTTAAGCCAACATATATATGAATTAATTAATGATATTCTGTAAAATATTTGGGTAATAATAAGCGATGGCAAATTACCATAAAAGTACAATCGTCATAATTGGTGACGTTTCTGACTACAACTTGGAAGTTGGACATGTATACAGCTGGAAAAGATTGGAAATATATTTATTCTAGGCTGGTCACGGCATTGTGGGAGGAATCACGTTTCTAACCATGACCAAAAAAGAAAGGAGAGGGGCGGGTTGTCAATTTTACTTCTGATCGATCCATTTTACACTACGTTTTGTTCCTTCCTACTATAGTGCTACGGACCTGCAACACGTGCAGATCTCCTGTACACAGCAATGATATCGATCAACCCGTGGCCGGTGACAAGCATGCCACTGCGCCCTTCACCTGCGACCGGCAAAAATCAAAAGACAACATTGACTCAATAAGCTTTAAATGTGGTTTCTCTTTTCTTCTCATGTTTTGAAAATTGCACTGACTTTTCCTCCTTTAATTAGTTTTTCAAATTTTGATGCATATCACAAACTAACGTTCTCCGCAAGCGCGGTCGTCTACACATCTCTATATATATTTACTACAGAGTCACATTCTTTGCCACATCCCCCCCTCCTCACTATCTATCTCTCCTGTCAGCTAGTTACAGTGCACACGGTTGATTGATTAAGGATACCTTGATTAAGAATACCCAGTCCAATGTCGTCACTTCAACTGTTGTCAAAGATTGCGATGAGCGACCGACACGGGGAGAATTCGCCCTACTTCGACGGATGGAAGGCGTATGATGAGAACCCTTTCCACCCTACTCAGAATCCCGACGGAGTCATTCAGATGGGACTTGCTGAAAATCAGGTACGTAGCATAGCTTGTGTATACATACGCGTGTGCATGCACTCGTCTAATTTCTCCATCGATTGATCTCTGGCACACATTCAGTTGAGACGACATTGTATTATTATATCACCACTTGAAAGCTCATACATTTCTGATCTTCTTGCGTTGTCTGATGCATATGCTTTGCCTTGACGATGGATTGATTTTGGTAACCTGCAGCTCTGCTTCGACTTGGTGGAGGAGTGGGTTAAGAAAAACCCTAAAGTATCCATCTGCACCGCCGACGGAGTCTCCAAGTTCAAGGATATTGCAATCTTTCAGGACTATCATGGCCTGCCCGAGTTCAGACAAGTAAGTAATGATCTATATTAATTATTACAACCATTCTAAGACATATACCGTATGTATATATGTACGTACATGCATTTTCACAGAGAGCAAGAAGCTAATAACGAGAAGTGCTCGATTTCATGAACTAATAATTTAAAGTTTACCTGCAGGCTGTTGCTGGTTTTATGGAAAGGATTAGAGGCGGGAGGGCAAAATTCAATCCAGACCGGGTTGTGATGAGTGGCGGAGCCACCGGAGCTAATGAGACGATAATGTTCTGCTTGGCTGACCCTGGAGATGCTTTCCTCGTCCCATCCCCGTATTATCCAGCGTATGAACACACTTAATTACCCCCATATATATATATATATATAGTCTCTGCAATATATACATACAATCCGGTATCCGGTATTATATATCTATTTATTTATATATGCACATGCAGCACATAAATGCCAAAGAGAGAAATTGCAAATCAAACTCTTCCACCAACTTACAATTCTTTCCTAATTTCCTTCAAAGATTTCTTGATGACTTATGAATGGAGGAGTCAGGGAGAAGATCCAAGTTGTCTTGAGAACCAACTATCTGCGATTGCTCCATATGGCATGAAATTGCTTAGACAGCTAGAAATGCAAAAAGAAAATTGTATGTTCGAAAAAATCAATAGAGAATTAATTGGGAAATCGTGTGGGGCTGCGACAACATTTTCCAAAATGTAAATTCAAACTTTTCCAGGGAATGTTTGACTATACGAGATGTCTTTTGAAGACGGAACAAAGGTCGTCGAGCCATATCTAGTAGCAGTGTCGTGCCTGAGTCAAACTTAATTCATATGATTTCCTGATCAAACCTGTGGTTATTCTATCCGCATGCTTTTAATAGTCAAATTTATTTTGTTGTTATCTACAATTAACTATTTTCAATATACATATACATACACGTGCGCGCGCGCGCACACACATATATAAAACAAGTGATTTCTATGCACATTATATTTTACGGAGAATTGAATAGTAAAACTAGCTTTAGATCATTCAAAATGAGTCGGTCAAGCGGTTCAAAATTCATTCTCATCAGGTATAATTTTTACATTAAATATCATAAATGAAGAAAATATACGATATTATTATAACTTTACCTTTTAGTGAACTAACTTGACTCGAAATTAAATTAGATGGAACATACTGAACCTTTGAATATTATTTCTGAAAACTTTGAGAGTCTAGCCAGAAAATATTATTTAGCTCAATTTTCAGCCCATGGAATGGTCCTTCATTCTTATGTCCCTCTCGCCACCTTCTCTGAGACTAAATAGTCTTCCCTATACCAGGAAAAATATATGTAGAAGCCCGCTGAAATCGAGTGTAAGCTCCAATATTGAATAATTGGAGTTGAATTCAAGCTCTGGCGTGCATGGACAACTTGGACACACGAGAATATTTTTCCAAGGCCTCATCCCCTTATCTCTCTGAGCAATAAATTTAAAAATCTTCCACGTTTACCAAATCTTGACTCGTCGTTCATGTTCTTCGAATATTAGGAGGGGAAAGCCACTTAAAAGCATCAGTTGCTTCAGGGGCATCAGTTCTTTAATCACGATATTTTTATCGTGCAGCCTACAAATTGTGCTGGTGATCAATATATATTAATCACAGTTCGTTTATGTAAGGTCCACCGAAGTGCCTCGTGCTCAAGATAAGCTCGATGGGATTTATTTCCATCAACAACAGGTCAAGAACGCCATATGTCCTCATGAGAATATCAGTTCCGTACGTTTGCTTCCACAATTGGATAGCTAAGTTGTGGTTTTTCCACAACTTTTTAACAGACATAAACAAGACATGTACGTGCTGTCAACGAAAACTATCGAATAAGGAGACAAAAAAGTTATCATTATTGACAAGCAATGCATTTGTACATGTGGATGTCTGTCATAAAGAAAAGGCTCGATCAATCTTATGTGAAATTTCTCATTTAATCATTACTTTTTTCTCATTAATTAATTATCGGTTAAATTTTGCAGATTTACGAGGGACTTGAGGTGGCGAACCGGGGTGGAGATGATACCGGTCCACTGCAGGAGCTCAAACAATTTCCGGTTAACCGTAGAGGACCTGGAAGCAGCCTATGAGACAGCCCAACAAGGACCCGACCCCGTCAATGTAAAAGGTTTGATCATAACCAACCCGTCAAACCCTCTCGGGACAACATTTGACAGAGAAACCTTGAAGGGATTGCTGAGATTCGTGTCTCAGAGGAACATCCACCTCGTCTGCGATGAGATATACTCGGCGACCGTCTTCAAGCCTCCACATTTCGTCAGTGTCTCTGAGGTCATGGAGGAAGTGGACGGCTGTAACAGAGACCTCATCCACGTCGTGTACAGCTTGTCCAAGGACATGGGGTTCCCTGGCCTGAGGGTCGGGATTATCTACTCGTACAATGATGCCGTTGTGAGCTGCGCTCGGAAGATGTCCAGCTTCGGGTTGGTGTCCTCTCAGACTCAGCATCTTCTCGCTTGCATGCTCTCCGATGACGAGTTTGTCGTAAGGTTCATCAAGGAGAGCTCCAAGAGGCTTGCTAAGAGGTACAATTTCTTTACCGAAGGACTAGCTCAAGTGGGAGTCAGCTGCCTCGACAGCAACGCCGGACTCTTCTTTTGGATGGATCTGCGGACCCTCCTCAAAGAACAGACGTTCGAGGCCGAAATGCAGCTCTGGAGGCTGATAGTAAATGAGGTGAAGATTAACGTGCCGCCCGGCTCGTCGTTCCACTGCACGGAGCCGGGCTTCTTCAGGGTCTGCTTTGCAAACATGGACGATCCCACAGTCGAAGTAGCGCTCCAGAGAATTCAAGCCTTCGTGCGCCGGAGGAAGCACGTTGATGACGATCAGGCAGCAGCAGGCGCTGGCCATCAGTCGACGACAGCAGTACTGAAGAAGAGACGTAGTAACTGGCAGAACAAACTCAGTCTCCGGCTCAGCTTTTCATCCAGAGGATGCGATGAGGGTATCCTGTCGCCCCCCATGATCTCTCCTCACTCACCAATCCCGCAGTCCCCACTTGTCCAAGCAAGGACATAAATTAATTAAATTAATTAAATTAATCATATTCCATTCCATGCCCTCGGCAAATACCATAGACGTCCTAGCTAAGCTCCCACCCCAATTACGTACTCTAGGGACTACATAATTTTTTCCCCAAATTTATAATTTGGATGCAGCATTAAGGTTTTTTTTTTTTTTCTGGTGAAACGAATTGAATTATTGTTTCATTCGGGAAGAGACTAGCGTGTGTGGCTTTTTTCTTTTTCTTTTTTTTTGTTGGGCTGGGGATGAATAAAAAGATTAATGTGTTGTTGTAATCATTAGTGTAGCGTGCTGCGCTTCGCTGCAAAGAATAATCAATATTTAATATAATAAAATAATTCTGAGCTAAATCGTTTTTGAATTACTCTTCTATAAAAAAATTATATTTAAGTAGGGATTGTTTGTATATAAGTATAATAATTGGATTTTGCATGAGAAAAGAATAATATAACTAAATATTGACAGAAACGGATGTTCATGCAATTCGCTATGACCGGTCAAATAAAAGAAAGAAGAAAGGGATAGGAATTTAGTATTTATTTATAAATAATTATGTACCTATATAATTATAGTAATATGTCCGACCAAAGAAAAATTATGAATGAAAATATGCAAAATCGTTAAATTGTTGTTTTCGTATTTTATAATATTGGCATGTTTATGTAATTGTACTTTTTACAGAGTTTCATCATCTTATATAACAAATAAACATTATGAAAATTTAGCATAAAGGTACGTTATAAATATACAATATTTTCCAGTTTCATATCCTCACAACATCTCCCGGATATAAATTTTTTCGATCATAAAATATTCATTTAGGAAGAGTAGAGTAGGATATTCACTCTACTCTCGCTTAAAGGAGTTCTAAAAACTCTCCTTTAATATTATATATAGATATATAGATTAGTTGTCTTTGATGGACAAAATGCTAGTGTGGTCTGCTGTTATGATCGCGACACCTCTTCAAAAAAAAAAAGAAAAAAAAATGCATGTGGTTTCCCTCCTCATCTGTTCGCGTTTTCCCATTCCCCCAGTTGAATTCAACAAGCATTAATCGAGCTGTCGGTGGAGCTTCACAAAAGTTTGTGTTTGGTTTATTGTAATGTAAAGGGTGAATTGCTTAACAAATTATGAACTAATCAAATATTTTTTAATTTATTACGAACTATTTTTTTTACCCAGAAAGTTACGAACTATGCTCTGTTTCCTTAATTTACCATATAGTTAATCTTGACTGATAATTGCGATAATGTGCACTGTTGATTTTACTGATTGTACCAATGAAGTCTAACATTGCATCACATTTGACATCCATCTAGTTATAAAAATAGGAAACGTATGTTTACATATTCATTCTCGTGATAAAATAGAGAATTCGAGAATAGTTTGCACATCTATTACGCCCTTTCTTCTTCCAATGCTCAGTCAACAGAAGAACGAGGGCAATGGGCACAACGATGAGGGTGCTCTTATAAATTTTGGGTGTTATAATATTATATTATTAACTACTTTCCTCGTAATTTATGACATTTAACAAGCACAATAATTTCAAATTATCAACCATTTTTAATGTAAAATAGTTATTTTTTCTGCAATCTCACTTTATCATGTAATCCGATAATACTCAAACCTAAACGCCCCCAAAGTGTTTCCAATTATATAACATGACTGAATTTAATTTACTGCAGTTTTAAATGTCAAGTATTATATACCGAAAAATGTAAATATGTAATTGTCTCAATGGCAGTTACTTACTACATTATTAATGCAAAAAATCTAATAAAATTTCATAATTATTATGCCAGAAGTGTATTTACGTGTTTTAATTGAAATCTACATGCTCTTAGTAATAAAGAATATAGTAAATGGGAAATAAATGATTTTTTTATTGATAATATTAATAGATAAGGTTATATGTTAAATTATTGAACACACGGCATATGATATAATCATCGTTTTCTATAAATAAGTAGACAGCATCACTTTGACTCATTGTCAGTGCTCACCTGTTCGAGGTCATTGCTATCGACCAAACAGAAAAGAAAGAGTGGGGTTTGGCCGCCTATTGACAAATCGTGGCAGGGTGGTGCTGTGTCTCATTAATTAATATGAGAAAAGAATCAGTAAAAACTGTAATAAATAAATTGTAAAATGTTAATTACTTGAAAACTATCATCATATAACTATGAGATATTATATATTTAAACTTTTGTTTAATTGGACTGAGTTCGGCGGTGTGTGTGTGTATATATATTGACTCAATTTGATTGCAATCTCTTCCTGCACGTTTAGCAGTACCAGGTTAAACTTCAGAAAAATATAGAGTTAACATTCACTTTGGTCCCTCAATTTGTACCCGGCCAGCACTTTAGTCCTTAAACTTTTTTTGCCAACAATTAGGCTCAAACATCCATGTTTTTGCCAACAAATCAGTCCGACCGTTAGTTTGTCATTCGATGTGTCACTTACGGGGTTAAATTTATACTTTTTTATTAGCAAAATATAAAAACAATGTCGTTTTACTGAATAGAAAAATGTAATAACTGTTTTATCATTAACTATTGATCATATTTCTGATGAATTACCATTGGTTTAAAAACAAACTCATTGAAAATATGATCAATAGTTAATGATAAAATAGTCATTATATTTTTTTATTTAGCAAAACGACGTTATTTTAATGTTTTGCTGATAAAAAAGTATAAATCTAACCCCGTAAGTGACACATCAAACGGCAAACTAACGGTTAGACTGATTTGTTGGCAAAAACATGAATGTTTGAGTCTAAGTGTTGGCAAAAAAAATTTAGGGACTAAAGTGCTGGCTGGGTACAAATTAAGGGATCAAAGTGACTGTTTTCTCAAAAATATATGTTTCTGACTAATTATAGTATCCTGTGCTGCTGTCATCACGAGGCGGCGACAAGCAGACACAGATTAGAGGAGATAACCAAATGACACGTGCGTGTACGGAATCGTGAATGCATGTGGAGGTATAGATTTAACACTGGTGTTTGACTCTTTTAAGTTGATGCATTGAAATATTTTATTTAATAAATAATAGGCTTGATATCTCTGGAAAAAAAGTTCGTTATGCATGTGTTAGTTTTTTTATTCGAATCACTAATATATAAAAATTTAATAAATTCTGACTGATCCAGCTTAAATTAGACATGTCCATTGTAGATAAAATTCATCCAAGATCAATTAGAGATGGATCTAAAAACCATTTATCCGGGACCCCGAAATTCATTCCGGAACCGACCCACCGCAACGTCTGAAACAATGAACAGATAATGGCCTTCCGCTTTGGCTACTAGGATATAAATTTTGATTCTCATCGCCGAATTACTGTACTCATTCTTTATCCTATACGTGTGTGTGTGTGTATCCCTTGAAAGCAAAGCAAAGCAAAGCATAGAAAGGTTGACTCTGTACGCACTTTCATCAAATCTTACCGGTGCAAGATTTAATATGGAGAGTTGCGGGAACTTTTCACACAAACCTGCCCTTACGTTACAGACTAGTTATGAGATGGTCGGCAGTACGTTATAGAAAATATATAAAAATGAAATCAGATCTCATTTGATTGGGACATTAATTGTGGACAGCTGTCCGACAAGACCTTTGAAAAAAAATGGGGGAGGTAAATAATGATACGTACGCACATGTAATGCACGTAAGAAGTCGAAACATATGTAAGATCTGGTCCCAACTTCCGACTAAGATACGTGAAACCCGCCCGTCTTTGATGTTGGCAGTTCCGCAAGAACCCGTGCGCATGAAGGAACTGAGTCATCAGCCCAAGCTAGACCCTGACCCGACCCCTTTTATCTTGCCGTCTGGGACTGGATCAAGTTAAAAATCCTCCGGGTATCTACTTTTGATGGTGAAATGATGATTACTTAGCTCTCTAACTGATGTGATGATCTTCTTCTCTTTTATATATATATATATATAACAGCTGTTGTCGATTAAATATAATTTGAACATGTCCTCCAGTAAGCACATCCATGTACGTAAGCTTTCCCGCACGCCATCGTTACTGTCATGGAGATCAGTCCAGACAGACAGAATGTCAATGTCCTATAGCTAGAAGCTATATATTATGCCCACCCATTGTCTAATAACAGAATGTCAATGTCCCTATAGATAGAAGCTATGTATTATGACCCAACCATTGGCAAATAAGTCAAACGAAGATGCCTTCTCCTTGTCTCCTATCGATTCATAGTTATGAGATGTCTCATTCTCATACGTGAAATATAGTTGTTTAGCAAAGGGATGTCGATTAGAAGAGTGCGATTGTCTTGTCCATATTATATATGCCAACATATATATATATATATAATATTATTAATCAGTGGTAAAGCTCAATTACTTAAGCATCGATCGATCGATCGATCATTGCAAGAAGAACCCTAGTAGAGGCCACGAAATTATGTCGCCTTGAAACAATTTATAACTTGACTCTTTGGTCATGTGTCTAATACATGGGCCAGCCGGGTCGGAATAAAACGAAAAAATTGAATGAGTTTAATTGAAAAAAAAAAACAAATCAAATAGTACATATAATTTGAAGAAATATTGGTAAATCTTCGTATTCTTTTATCATAAGAACACGTGGAATGAATTTGACAGCAATTGACGGATACCAAATTTCCTAGGTCAACAAACATAATTGGATCCATTTCAATAAATTTTCTACATCTCCATAAGAAGAAGCAATCGGATTTTAAAGGTTTACCATAATTGCCTTTCCCACGTCTTGATCAATATCGTCTTTTTTTGGGGGGCTGGTTGAATGAGTGACACGTGCTCTATTTTTAGTGCTGGCGTAACAGGGAATAAAACAGGGAATCAAAGAGATCGAGCATGACCACGGCATTCAGCCAAAAAAAAAAAGGAGAGGGTATTTAAGACCAATTTATTTTAAGGTCCGAAATTGAATGCGAACAACACGGCAATGAGTCTTCTTCGTGGGATCACGTGCTTCAAATTAGTAATGTAATGAGATGCGATTCCATTAGTTGAGTAATGGACCCATCTCGCAGGCCGCTGATTTCGGATGCTAACCATGTCCATATCGCAAGTCTAAAAGTCCATCCACAAGCTCAAGCCCATCACCTTCGTCGTAAACAAGATAATGGGCCTCCATTCCATTCCATTCCCAATGCTTTTTGTTCATATAATCTCGTATTTATAAGTCCACTATATCTCCACTGATTTAAATTCAAGGTATGGGTCAGCTCACCGAGAAGCAAAACTTTTCCAATCATAAATTTTTTCTATTAACATGGCTCAAGCCCGAGACCTGATTCTGGTTGGGGATGTCTCGCAATAAAGGGGAAAATAAAGAACCTAAATTCTTGAGGAACAGGGTTGGAGATCGGTTTGAAGGTGCAGGAGCTATATAAACCATAATCAATGGCCAAAGCCAGGGTTGGAAGCACTACTACACGTACAAATGTTAAACTAAATCTTCCTCGATCTCATGGAAATTAATTTTATTGATTCTGTTTCCCGTTTGAATATAAATTGTCATAGTGTCGAAATCTACTTTTTTAGGAAGTATTTTAAAGATATCACGGACATATTTTCTAAAATTTTTAATAGAGAGAGGCCTTATATTACAAATATAATCTTGTGCAAGTTAAGAAAGTGTCTCGGGGCCTTGAGGCTCGGGGGTTAGGTTCTTGGATCACGTCTCTCTCTATATATATATATAGGTGATAGTATAATCTTCTCTAAAAAGTTCAAGGGTTAACTTTTCGATAACTCTAGTTTAGAATGAGAAGCATGAGGAACGTATAATAACCTACTACGTGTACTATCGATACTAACTAAGCTAAGTTAAATTCTATGTTGGTAATTAAACTAATAAGAATTCGTTTTTCTTTTTTTTTTTTTTTTGTAATTAAAAGATGTGTAATATGCATTTTTAAAAACGAGTAAGAATAAAGTGCAATAAGCAGGTATAGAACTTATATATGTCAGATTAAGAGTGATTTCCTTTTTGAACCGAATCCAATTATTCAAGGGATGAAATTGACATCGTGGTGCGAGATATCGTGGCAATAAGAAGAAACTATGCAATTATGCAAACACCGATTTTGGTCGAATAATATATGAGGTATGCATCTTCTGCTCATTTCCCTTTTTCTTGTTCCTTTTTTATTTTAATGCTCGATGATATAGATATTAGATACTATACACACACACATATATATGGGGTCTTTGATGATGGATGTTGTGGTTGACAAGAGCCAACGCAGAACAAAAGCGAAACAAAATTGTCAGGGGAGGAGGAAATTACTGGTGGTGGGATCGAAAGGAAATGGTGATTGATCGACCGACTACTGATCCATATGCATGGAGCCACCCAAGGGACGGGGGACCCTTTGCGAAGCTTTTTTGTACCTTAAAAAACATATAATAATAATAATAATAATAATAATAATAATAATAATAATAATAATAATAATAATAATAGAACAACCAGAGACAAGACAAGAGTGAAACGCCACACTTTTAAAATAATTATATTATGTGTATACATGCCATCAAATATTCATTTAGAAGTCTAATTACAAGATTTTTCAGATCAATTTCAATTGCAGAAGAAGTTGCTGTGGTCTTGGGGGAGATAAAAGAGGTGGGTGATTAGAGATTAATGAGTAGATGGGAGAATTAAGCTCTCAGCATTTCTCGGATGAAGAATAGCATATGCTAGTCATACCAATTCTCCTTTCTTCGACTAAATGTTATTTAAAAAAAGGAATTATCGTTATCTATCCATTATATAGTAAAACATACAATGATCTATAAAACTTGTATCAATCTTTGAAATTTAAACTCGGAGAGCTTTTCTCACATGAATAATAAAATGTCACTGTACCCCTTAAAATATTATTTTAAAAAGGACCTATCAATATACACACACGATGATCTATCTATATATAAAACTGTGCAAGTCTCTTTTATTAATTATATGCATGTAATGACAGCATTTGGACTGTTAATGCATGAATTTCACGTAATTATATAGGGCAGCATTGACGAGACCGATGAGGCCGACTGATCAAAATCTAACTCTCTCTGTGTCTCTCTCTCTCACACCCACATGTATAGAAAAAGACAGTTTTTAATTTCAACGGATGCTAGTGCTTTCATGAAGGTCAATGGCATAGATGAGCCGATCCATCAGATCAGAGACCCGACGGAATCTGTAAGTATACAACAATAATTGATCATCAGCTACACTACACACCCAAATGAAATCATCATTCATCGCAATCAATCAAAGTCTAATTATAATTAATAATTACAGGAAGATTAGATGGATGTTGGATCGAATTAAACAGCACTGAGATCTCCTCCTCCTCCTCCTCCTCCTGCGTGCAGCTCAACAGATTGAACATGCATTAGGGTTCTCCTCCATGCTCCGCACAAAATAACAAGCAGGCACCAACTGAGGATTATTATAAGCTGTGTGAGTCCTCGCGACCTCCAACGCTGGGTCTGCCGTTCTCTTCTGATCTTCTTGATCATCTTCCTTTTTCCTCTCTTCTCGGCCTTCCTTGTAATTGGGCAGCAGCCGCTGCTGTTCCTCATTGTTTTTCTCTTCCTGATGGTGATCACCGGGCAGCTTGATCTTTTCTTGATCTCCTCCTCCTCCCTCTGGTTTCTTGCTGGGATCCTCCGCCTCCTGCCGCTGCTGCTGTTCTTTCCCGCCCCCTTCTGTAATTTCTTGGCTTGCTGCTCTCCTTCGGGCTTCGGCTCCTCTTTCAGCTTCTCCAGCTCCATTGCGGGTCCCACTGAGATCATGTCGGTCTGCCAGTACTTCCGGAGCTTCCTGACAACGTTGACAGGATCTGCTGTCCCAATAACGGTTAGCTTCTTTTCCTTCATGTCCACCTCTATGGAATCGATTCCTATACGCATGCATGCATGCAGGAGAGACATCGAACTAACCGTTACTTGAATGTTTGAAGCCACAACATTTTGAGTAGGGGTACGAGTGTATACCTGCCTTGTGCTTGGCCTTGTCACCATTAATTTCCAATTTCACCACAAGCTTCTGCAAATGATATTGATCCACTTGTCAAATTATCATATAGGTAGTAGTATATTTGCATTTTTATTAGCTGAAATTTTAAGAAGCATCATGATTATCCTTCTTCGAGAACACCCACCCAGTGAACTTAAACTTGAAGAAGAAAAAGGCTGTTTTTTTTTTCCTTAAAGAAAAATAACTTTCACTGAAAACAGACCGGTAATTTCCAAGGGAATTTGGATGAAAAATGAAGAAAAAACAGACAGAAATTAAGTAATAATTGAAGCAAGAGAGGGAGCAGAGATGCTGTTAAGGAAATTAGGATGTACCCGCAGAAAATAGACGCTTGGGACTGCATTTGGATAGAGAGGAAGTCGAACCTCCTGGCAGACGAACTAGCGAAGCTGGGGCAGAAAGTGAGCAGCTCAGGTCTTTGCTTCCTTGAAGGAAAAGATCTTTGCCTTTTGGAGATGTATGCTCGAACCCAAAATGGCAAAACGCAAGGTGTAATGCCGTTTTGGCTTTATTAATATATAATAATACTATTTACCCAGCCAAAAAAAAAAAAAAGGAAGCAAGAGAGGGAGCGTTAAATTAATAGGAAGGAAAGAAAGACAGTTGGTCCCTGGGGAATTAAGAAAGCAAGCAAGGGGAAAAAGGGCATGCATGCATGCATATGTAGTTGAGTAATTAAACAACCTTCATTTCGATTTGATGATGAAGAAGGAGAGGAGGAGTGGGGGAAGAGAGACAGAGATGATGGGATGATAATTGGCATATTGATTGAGAAGAGGAAAGAGGATCAGGTTTAGATATACATAGCAATGGAGGGCTGTTAACGGCCCCTAACTGAATTTCCTATCTTATAAAAGACAATGTACTATAAATTAAAAAAAAAAAACTGGAAATCAGCAATGCCTTAATTTCTCAGTCGGAGTGCAAATTTAATGTACCAAGTATGAGCTTGGCTTTTTATTTAGTTGTGTTATATATATATATATATATATGATACATATTTGTGGAAAATATCGTGAATAATTGAAAATGAAAAATTAAGGAGATTGTAGAATCTATAAAACTGTAAGGAAGCAAGCACACGAAGACATGGAGATGAAGGGACCTCCGACTTCCTTTTCCGAGGAAGACACTCGAAAAAAAATTCCTATAACCTTGGTGGGTGGGAGTCCAACGCAGCAAACTTTGTTTTGCCCACGCACGTCTTTATAATAATCCTGTTCTTGCCTGCCCCTGTGTTAACATCGATTAGACCCGACAGTTAAGTCGCACGTTTGACAGTGACCGCCCGTTGGTTAACTAGTCCTTGCCAGCCAGCCAGCCAGCTTAGGTACTTACTACTGTTATTATTATTATTATTATCTTTTGCCAGTGTCCATCCACTTCCTTCCTCTAAAATTCTTCTATACATCATTACATCATCGTCAGTTCAATAACAATCCGAGACACAAATAATTAATATATACGTATAATTAAAATCCACGTGAAAGTGTTCATATTGACTGATAAAGTGAAGGGAGAGGGAGAGCAGACCCAGCACTAACGTGAAAGAATGAGGAGTAACCTTATAATCCTGTTATACTATTTATAAATAAATATAGAGTTCCTACTAAAAGATAAATAAGACAGATGTAATCACGCCCTAATAGAATAAATCAAACGAAATGAAATCCAAAACGGTACTAATTTCATGGAAAATAGGCTAGGATAAGTTCTCTTCTCAGGAAAAATAACCGATAGAAACAACGTATATATTATAATATTACCACAAGTTTACTGGATATTTCATTCGATCTGCCAGACCTTAGTGGGCCTAGAGGAATCTCCTATGGCCCACATAGAAGCCCATAGTACTGTGGACATAAGTTCGTGGGCCCTTTTTTTGTGAATTCATCCATTGGGCCTAGGCCCATTTATGTTTCGGATCGAAATACTGGACAGCGTTCTCTCTGATCCCCGAACGCTCTCTCTCTCTCTCTCTCTCTCTCTCTCTCAAGTCTTATCCGTCGTCGTCAGTTACCTAGTATGACCCCAAACAAACATCGGTCGCTTCGCTTTGTTCGCTGGGGTTCCACAATTCTCAAAACTCCTGAATAGGTCCTCCGCCATGGAACCCTAACCTGAGTCAATTTCATTTTCCTTCTTCCTGCCCGCTCCTCCTTCCATGGATAATAATAATTTCCAAGACAATGACGCGCTCACCTCAATGCCGATCCCCTCTATCCACCTCGAAATCCGCCTCTTCTACGTCAGGTTCGTCTCCTGCAGCGCCGTAGATGCCCTCCCTCGCCGCCTAATTCTACGTCACCTTCACCGCGGCCTTGGCGTCTCCCTGGAGATCAACGGAATTCGCATCCCCGACCTTAATCCCGCCACCCTCACCTTGAAACAGGACAGGGTAGACAGGGACGCTCGAGAGGTCACCTACCTCAGTACTGACAGCGTGAGGGTCAGCGGTAGTGTAGAATTCGAGGTTCTCGACGGCGAGGATGTGGTCCTCTGTGGGTCGCTCGAGCGGATGGATGATAATTGGACCAACGGGGGTGTGGGGTTCGAGAATCATTCAAAGACAGGGTGGTCTATGGACTGCTATGCGGCAACTTCATTCAGCTCGGGGAAGAATTCAGGGGTCTCAGCACCTTTGATTGAGGTTTATATCGCTGGATGTTGCTCAGGGTCGCCAGTTATATTGACGAAGACGATAAAGGTGAGCAGGAAGAACTCGAGGCAGGGAATGCTTGATTCTATACCAGAGGGCGAGGAGGTTGGGAAGGAGGAGAGACTGAGCAATGGGCTCCTTTGCCACACGAATTCAGAGGTAGGTGCTGCTTTTCTTCCTCGCTATGGTCTTCCCCTTGCTATAAAATTGGAACAGCTGTTTCTCATGTGTATTTAATGGTTTAACGGGCGACCTTTCTAGTGTTGAAAAAGTAGCTGATATACTAATTGTGTCGCGGGAGTTTGAACACACTTCGGACAGATGAAGCTTATATAATCACTTACTTGAAATCTCGCATGTCAGATTCCATTGTGGAAGGGACAATTTCTTCGGAAGAATTTGCCATGATATATCTAATCTATGCATTGTAAGATCAATTATTTGTCACACGGCACTGGATCTGCATCATAAATACTGTGCACAAAGGGCTATATATCAGACTTGTTTTTCCTTTTTTTTTTTGTCTCAATTTTTTCTACCCACCACCACCTTTTCAATGGGCTTTCCTGAATATCTGATTGTGGTGAATTTTGAGGAAACCTGCTAAGCTTTGAAAGCTCAATTTCTCGGTACTGACAGTGAAATATATCTGGTAATCTTGGTGAATGTGGTTTGCTCTATGTATTTGATCACGTAGTGTTTCTTCCTGTTGTCATTCGGCATCCTTTTAATGGCTGACATCATTGTTTCGTGCTGTAGAAATTGTAACGTCAGTGTTCAATTTTTATGTTGATCGTGCAGATTCCAGGTTCAGATGAAGATGACTATGGGTCAGACGTGAAATACAGACACAGTTTCTATTCGCAAGACATGTACACTGGTGAAGATGGTGAAATCTCTTGGTTTAATGCTGGTGTGAGAGTTGGGGTTGGGATCAGCCTTGGTGTGTGCGTTGGTATTGGGCTCGGCGTTGGGCTTCTCATGCGGTCGTACCAGGCAACTACCAGGAATTTCAGACGGAGGTTCTTCTGAAGCTGAACTTCTCGAGTCTTGACTGAATGATTGTCAGCAATTGAACTGAGATAGAAGTGACACGACAGGAAGGAGATGATGGTTGGGAGTCTTGGTCGAGTGAGTTTTTGCACTCTATGTAAGTTACGACAAGGGCTCAGAGGCTGAGTGGAAGTTGTACAGCGAGCTTCGCGAACGCACTGCACTCATTCTATGTAAAATATGGAGACTCAATATATGTGCTCCTCCCACAAAGATCTGCTGTGCCATATGAATAAAGATGGGAATGTTGAGTCCCTAAAGGCTATAGCTGAGATAGGAGTGGGATTTGCGGAGGAAGGAGGATTGTTGGCTCATCAGTGCTCCGTGTGAACTAGGATCTTCCTTTTCTTTTTTCTGTGTTTATTATTGCAATTTAAGTGGTCTATGTACAGTGCACATGAGAATCAAGTTTCAGTCTCAGTTTTGAGGAGGGTATATAGGGCATGTTTGGCGTTTTTCTATTCCTGTGTACTTTTGGTTTAATTACAGCTTGGTTTTGTTTGGTTTATTGCATTTGTTCTGTGTTTGAGAATTTTAGAAAACACTGCTGTTATGGGAGCTGTCTGCCTGTGCTGCCTCTGTATCGAGTATAATAAAGTTATGAGATATTGAAATGAAATGGACCAAATAATGGAAAGGCCATTTAGTTTTTTCCTTCTTGGCAAAGTGAGCAAACTTTCCCTTTCCTTTTTCCCCCAATCTACAGTCCAGTACTCCTTTTTTCTTTTTCTATTGCTTATGGCAAGTAACATTGCATCAGAATTATTCAAGAAAAAATAAAATAAAGAATTCAGAGAAAATATAATTCAAGGAAACAAAAAAAAAACAAAAAATTACATATATCACAAAAACATAAAATAAAATAATGATGTCCTAAAATTTTACCCTTTAAAAACATCGCACGTGATGCACCCGCCGGGAGGGGGATCCTGCTTATTTTTCAGGAAGGTCGGGGTGCGAAATGTAATTTTGAATGTAAAAGGGGCTACCGCCGCGGGTAGCGCATTTTTCTTTAGGGGTAAGAGGAGGAGGAGGAGGAGGAGGAAAGAAAGAGAAAAACGTCGGTGTGGGGAGATCGCTTGTCGGGTCGCTGGGGGCTGCTTCTATTCCATCATCTCATCAATTTTCACTTGACGCCAGCCTCCTCCGCAGTAATACACAGCATCCTGCGCATGGAACTTCCACCGGAAGAATCACCTCACTCTCACTCTCTCCATCTTCCATCTTCCATGGCGTTCCCTTACATGGAAGCTGTTGTTGGTATGCCCTCCCTATCCATTTACAACCATCTCTGGAATCTTACACTCAGTCTCTCGTATTCCCCTTCTCTCTATTGAGCTGCCTTTAGCTTTGTCTTTCGGTTCCTGATTATTGGATTTCAAAACGGACTTCCGTCAATGATCACTCTTCTTTAGGAGCTAACGCCAGTTACTGGTGCTCTTTTTGTGCTGGCGTTCCCAGGATATGATATATGTGCGGTGTTGGATTTATACGTTAATCGGATTTAGGGTTTTCTCTTTGTGGACTTTTATCAGTTCTGAATGTGCAGTTTACCCAGAAATGTGAGTGCATAGTGCACTCCACTTCTTTCGGGGAAGCGAATCGTGTCGAAAGATCAGGAGTTTTCCCCTCATATCCTTATATTCATCCTACTGATAGTATTTATGTACTTGTAGCATTACGTGTGAGTTTCATGCTAGCAATCACGTTAGAGAGTGAGGAAGGTTAAGTTTACTATTCCTTCCTTCCTTCCTTCCTTCCTGGCCAGTAAAATCAGATAGAACATGCATTGCAAAGCACTATATGAGTGCTTCGCCTTGACTAATCATTTCCTGGATTGCTTTTTTGCTGTTGTGCATCAGGTCGATGATCAATTGATCCGTATGTTTTCACTCCATCTTTTCTTCTTAAACTCCTTTGCAGGTTTTATGATTCTGATGTATCTATTCGAGACTTATCTGGACTTGCGACAACATGCTGCTCTTAAGCTCCCAACACTCCCCAAAACTTTGGAAGGTGTAATCAGCCAAGAAAAATTTGAGAAATCTCGAGCTTATAGTCTTGATAAAAGGTATATCTTCTCATGGCCATACTGTTGTACATGTTCTTTATTTTTCTTCATCTCAACTTTATCATCTCCTAATGGGTGGATTTTCTTTCATTTCAGCCACTTCCACTTTGTTCATGAGTTTGTGACCATATTGATGGACTCAGCAATTCTCTTCTTCGGCATATTGCCTTGGTTTTGGAAGGTAATTAGGTTATTATTTTTGTGGTATTTTTCTTTCTATTGATTCCTCAGTGGATAATCCATTGGCTGCAGAAATCTGCAGACTTTCTGGTGCTAGCTGGACTTAATGCAGAAAATGAAATACTGCATACCCTTGCATTTTTGGCTGGTGTAATGATTTGGTCACAGGTGCATCCCTGATCCGTTGTTTGTCAGAATCAATTAACATTGAACTTCTCATTTCCTATGCCTGCAGATTGGCGGTGAAATTCCTTGTGGTCCTATTTTATGAAAAGTCATTGATCATTCTCTTTTAAACACTCTTTGTACTAGATGTCATTTTTTTTCTCCTCACCTAACATTGAGTGAGGTGAATTTTGAATGGCCAACATTTTAATAAGAGCATCAATTATCCATTTACTTACTGGGAATCTTATCTAACCATGGGTTATTTTGCTTATACCTGTGGAGCTTCTGGATTCTAACATTCAGGAGCTCCCTCGTGGGTTCTAATTACAAAAGATATTTTCTGCTCTTTATTCTATTAAGTAACATCTTTTTATTTTATTTTGAAAACTTTGCAGATCACTGATTTACCATTCTCACTTTACTCAACTTTTGTAATTGAAGCTCGCCATGGGTTCAACAAAGTATGGTATCTATCTTTTTTCTTTTTGGCCTTGGTATAGTTTATTTGCTCTTATTTTTTTGGTTAACATTTCATGATATTTTATTCGGGTTATGGAATTCTGTTTGATCTCATGCTGCCTCTTCTTGATTGTCAAGATTTTTAATTCTTATTCAGCAAATACTGTCTTCTCGCAGCAAACAATATGGTTATTCTTCAGGGACATGTTCAAAGGAATTCTTCTTGCTGCTATAATTGGTCCACCTGTTGTAGCCGCAATTATCATAATAGTACAGG
Source organism: Lagerstroemia speciosa (assembly GCA_037672795.1). Classification (NCBI taxonomy): domain Eukaryota; kingdom Viridiplantae; phylum Streptophyta; class Magnoliopsida; order Myrtales; family Lythraceae; genus Lagerstroemia; species Lagerstroemia speciosa. The sequence continues at coordinate 10,259,103 of CM075289.1, read as the reverse complement.
TAAATAATTTCCAACTAATGCAAAAGAATTATTCTGTGCTGAGTAGCCTATTTTATAAATTATTTCTTCACATTATATTTTGCTGAAAATGAGCTGCGATGAATCATACCATGGAGTTGGAGTTTGATATTCCGAAAAGTTTTTGTCGAAGAAATATAAGGGAAGTCTTGATTAATAAGAACCATGCTATTGGCTGACTTATGATGGAGGGTGGTGTGCTTCTCTGTTGAAGGGAGTTTCCCTCCTCCAAGATGGTTAGTTTTTCTCGTAGAGGAAGCCTGAAAAAAGGCCACTGGCTCGGGTATTCCTGCTTTATTCACTCTTGCACAATTTGACAACAAAGCATGGTGTTTGGTAATCTATATAGTATGTGCTACTAAAGTAGAATAGGTACATTGATCCTACATTAATATATCCTAATTATATAATTAATTATATTAAAAATAAGTATTTATTATTGGCACGGACAATATATAAATATGTTCATAGTAAATTTGAAAAGGTTGGAATAAATTTGCGCAATATGAATAAAATAGAACTAATGAAGCATATGATGCAATGATAAGGTGTGGAATAAATTTAGTGTAGACTAGCATAGATAAAGGTACAATTTGTTCACTCAAAAAAGTGCAATCTAATTCTGTAAATGTTCAAAAGTATTTTTTTCACTAATTTAAGAAGTAATTTGTGCCCTGTAATGCATGGGTACAACTTCTAGTTAGTCTAAAATGTGATTGGCATTTATACGGAAGGAAGCATGTGATCAGTCCTACTGAGAAAGGTTTTTCATGCGGTTTGCATTTCCTTTGTTGCACCGAATATAGGTAGATAAAGATAATGTTTCTAAAATAGTATCAAGAGATAAGTTCAGTGTGTCCTATTAGCTGGTGGTATTACTGACTTAACAATGACAATTGTTTTTGAGTTTTAGGCCAGTGTTAGGTAATAGAGTGTTCAATGCTTACCTGTCTTCATGTTCTTAAATGCCATCACTCTGACTTTGAATGGATAATGCAGAAAGGGGGTCCTTATCTGGCCATCTACCTCTGGGCATTTACATTCATTCTTTCCCTTGTGATGATGACATTGTATCCCATTCTAATAGCTCCACTTTTCAACAAATTCACAGCTGTGAGTATTTGATTTATTGTTCATAGTTTGACTATCGATTTTAGCCTTCATACTGATCCTTCTACTGCTCATATTTGCCAAAAGCTTCCAGAAGGTGAGCTAAGGGAGAAGATTGAAAGCCTTGCCGCCTCACTAAAATTTCCACTCAAAAAGTTGTTTGTCGTTGATGGATCTACCAGGTCAAGCCACAGCAATGTGAGCAACCTTGTTGTTACTCTGATTTTTGGAAGTTTCTCCCTTGAAAACAATTATTCTGGGTTCTTTGTGCCAAATATATAAAATTCAGGGTATAATAATTATCTTGCCCATTTCATTTTTTTTATGCAGGCCTATATGTATGGATTCTTTAAGAACAAGCGCATTGTCCTTTATGACACTTTGATTCAGCAGGTGTGTTGTAACTTCTTGTATTGGTGGTAGCATCTTGAAGATAAGTTTATCTTAAAGCTGCTCCTTTTTGGTTATTTTTAAAGCTCTTTAGCAGTGGTTATAAATGTCATGAGGAGAGGCATTTTGCAGCTTCCTTCAACTTAGGATTGGGATAATGTCTTTTTTAATCTCAATGGACGCCAATGCCTTAAACAGTGCTGGACATGTTTAAAATGCTTTCCTAGAGATAAGGCACTGAACAGGAACAGCTTGGCTTGCACTTCTCCGTGAAAGTAATTATTATGATGAGAGGATTCTTTGCAGTGCAAGAATGATGAGGAAATTATTGCTGTGATTGCTCATGAGTTGGGACATTGGAAGCTTAACCATACTATGCATTCCTTCATTGCTGTGCAGGCATGTTCAGTTCTTTCTCATATTAGTTCTTTTTGGCCCATTTTTTTTGTTTATAATTATTTGATCCAATGCTACATTTCCATCTGTTGCAGATTCTCACTTTTTTACAATTTGGAGGGTATACACTAGTGAGGAACTCAAGCGATCTGTTTCGAAGCTTTGGATTCGACTCTCAGCCTGTGCTTATTGGACTCATAATTTTTCAGGTATCAATCTGTAAAAGTGGTAACCATGAACTACAGAACGTGCATTTTTTGAGCAGTAATCACTGCAAGTCCATGTCTAAGGTATTCTCAGAACGAGAAAGATTAGAAGCTTTTAGTAAATTTGTGCTTCCTCCGGCTGCAGCATACTGTGATACCTCTCCAACACCTAGTGAATTTCGGTCTGAATCTTGTGAGCCGTTCTTTTGAATTTCAGGTAATTCATCCTTTTCTACTATAGCTTGTTCTAGGCCTTGAAAATTATCTATTGAAGTCGGTTTTGAGATGCTTTGAATTCTCCCTCTTGGCAGGCTGATGGATTTGCTAAGAAGCTGGGCTATGCGGCTGCTCTCCGTGCTGGCCTTGTGAAACTACAGGTGTCGTACTTGACCATTCCTAATCTTTACTTCACCCTTAGATAAGAAGTTGGTAGATGTTATGTGCTGACAGTTTTCATTAATGGGGGTAGTGGTTAATCTATGACCTGAAATGCTGAACATAGATTCTTTTTATTTCTCAGGAAGAAAATTTGTCTGCTATGAATACGGATCCTTGGTACTCAGCCTATCACTACTCACACCCTCCACTGGTCGAGAGATTGGCTGCTCTTGATGAGCCCGATAAGAAAAAGGCAGATTGAAGCGCATGAAGCAGCATTTGAAGGAGGATGCAGGTATCCATCCTTTTGATGGGCCGGTGCTTAGAGAGCTGTAGTAATATGGTATCAGCTTTTGCAGAGAGAGGAGCCTGGTTGAGCTCTCTCTCTCTCAGTTTTAACTTTTTGAGAACACCTAGAAGTTTACACATCAGAGGCAGGAAGTCCGGCAAGTACTTCAAACAGGAGGGAAAAGAGGTGTATGAAAACTAATCGGATGAAGAACTATAGGTCTAAGTTTTAACGGTGATGAGCTTAAAGATGACAGGAAGCTTTTAGCACATGGAATTATGAGAAATTGGCTAATGCCTTGTTTTGATTTCAAACTAATGGCATGCTTGGTTGGGGTAATAGGAATACCTATTCTGGACAGAAGAGGTATTCCTTTGTTTGGTTCACAGGTTAAGTTAGCTATTCCGGATCTCACTTGGAATGGGGGGGAATAGACATTCCCCTCACCCCCACAAGGAATGACTATTCTTATTTGGAAAGAAGCAAAATGACCAAATTATCCCCCATAACTCTTCAAATTTTCCACTTCTACCTACTGTTCTTGCAACCCCTCTCTGCCTCGGCCACCTCCACGAGCCCTCCACCTCTGCCTCCGCCACTTCCACGAGCCCTCCGCCTCTGCCTCCGCTATCGCCAGCCCTCTGATGACCTCCCCGCTTCGCCGAACCACCTCAAAGCCACCCCCAAACCTATTTGAACCTTTCGAACCCACTTGACCTTGCGTGTCCCTAAGCCTCCTCAAGGGCGTTCGAACCACGGGCTCAATTCTCGACCCTGGACGAGCCCTCCCGTGGGGTGGTGAGCCTCCGATGGGTCAGTCCCAGCGCTTGACGAGGCCGAATCACTCTCTCTCTATTGGTTCACAGTTTCTCTCTTTACTAGTTGGACGAGCTCGGCGTGATCTCGACTGGAGCAGGGCTCATTGGCGGCAATGAGCTTGACTGCAGGCTTGGTTGGGGCTGCCTTGGCTCAACCTCGATAGGCTCGGTATACTCTATTCCTTTTCACTTTATTCCCTCCGATCAAACAAAAACATTATCATTCATCATTTTATTTATTCATCTCTCTATTTATTTTTTCATTCCATTCTATTCCTACTCTATTATATTTCAGCGAACCAAACGTGTCATGAGGCTCTATGGTCTAGCTTCACTTAAGCCAATGTGGTCATTAGCAATGAATAGCATTTGCTATTTGCTACAGTTATTTTGAAGCCAAGCCTACCTCCGATAGCCAGATGTCATCTTGTGCGTCATGACAAGTGTGGCTGGTTTATTGTTGCTCCAACAGTATCAATACGATGGGACATCAAGTCTGTCTACTGAAATTTATAACGAGTTTTCGATTCCCTGAACGGCCTGGTTGGGAGATTTTAAGATTATATAGTACAAGGCGGTGGATAAGCTGTTCACATCACCAATAAAAGAAAAGGCAGTTGGATAAGCTATCATGCCGTGCTATTCGTTGGCTTGGCTGGAGGGGCCACGCCACGCGTAATAATTTAGGCTAAGTGAGCGGGTCCGTGGCAGAGGGAAAAGGGAAGAACGACCTGGAAAGGAGGAACCTCAGGTGGCAGACCTCACCAGGCCCCGTTGCCTTCACGGGTCATCGTTAACTTCCCCACGCTTCCCCCGTTCCCCGCCCCCTTTTATTCGTTTAAATTATCAATCATTTCGTCGCTATCAAAATTCAAAACTAACGAAAGTGACACTGACATTAGTAAGATTATCAAAAACATCATCAAACAAAACAATAAGACGAGGAAGAGAAAGTGGCCTGAAAAATGTTTGTTCCTTTCCCTTTTTTTTCATAACTATTCTTATAATTTTATTTAGCTTTCCTTTGGGCTTCTAATTTTCTCTCTATTTTTTCTTTTTGTAAATTTTGATAGGGAAGCATACCATATTACATGTACCGTTGTTATTCCCAGGTAAAAGTATTCTTTCTCAGCGTCTTCTCCTTCAGTTTCAATTCATTTGTTGGATTATTACTAATATTGAGAATTTAGATCTGCCGCATTGTTAAAATACACAACCTTGTTACCCCTGCCAAGTAATTTGCATATAATATATATATATTCTCAACGAATGGCTTATTTATTATTGTCTAGTTTTTTAATATAAGTAATCGGACTGTCTAATTTTAACTGTACATAATTTTCGTACTTTTATATTTACTAATGAATATGTCCACCCAGTCCACAGGGCGGGCGCGCACTTAAACGTGTTACAAGTGGGACTCCATACGGTAAAGAGAGGAGAAAATGGAAGGAAAAGACAAAGTCAACAGCAGTAATACTCAAGCACCTACCGACAAGGTTTCAACAATCCCATTCTTCCTCCTCTCTGCGTCCCCTCCTCTCCGTCCCGTGCCCTCCTGGATCAGTAGCTTAGCAGTTCCGCGGGGGAGATGTCCGTGGAGTCGGCCTCCGGCTCCGGCGCGCACAACATCAGAGGTGTCCCAACTCACGGTGGCCGCTATGTTCAGTACAATGTTTACGGCAACCTCTTCGAAGTCTCACGGAAGTACGTCCCTCCTATTCGCCCCATCGGCCGTGGAGCTTACGGCCTTGTCTGGTATTCTCCTCCTCCTCCTCCTTCAGCCTCTCTCTTTTTCTAGTCTACCAGTTGGTGCGGGTTCTTTCCTTTACTGACATTAGTTTCCGATTCTGCGTTCACTTCCACGTATCGATGGATTGATAACATTATCTTGAGAGATATATTGCGTCTACATCATTTTAGCTGTTGCTGCCAAGGAAATTTTCTGGTAACCATATCCCCAGTGCCTGGCTCCCCGATGAAAATGCTGGATAGCTACTAAATTCAACCCCAGCAGCCTCAGGTTTCCACTGAATTTAGGTTCTGCATGAATTGAAGCGAGTATTGATTGCTTCAGTTATGCAAGCACCGGTCGCAAAACCCATTTTTTTGAGTTTTGCTACTTGTTTTGCGACTTTTGTTCCATTTTTCCTGTGAAATTCCTTTTTCCCTGCAGAACTGTTTAAAAAAAACTGCTTTCATCATATATCATGTACTTGAGTCAGTTAGGGAATCTCGATTATCAGTTGTGAAGCTATGTCTGTTGGTTCGATTCTGCATTATATCGACTTGATCCTGTTAAGGAGACTTTGTGTCCTAACTTTGTTCAGTGCTGCTGTAAACTCGGAGACTCATGAGGAGGTTGCCATCAAGAAGATTGGCAATGCATTTGACAACAGGATAGATGCCAAGAGGACTTTGCGGGAAATTAAACTTCTACAGCACATGGATCACGAAAATGTAACTGCGCTTCTTAACAGTCATGGTCTTGTATTCCTGCTTGGATGTTACTTATCAGAAATGTTAATGCTGAGGGTTCTCCTGGACAAGATTGTTTGGCTTTTCTGAATTGAAATTCTGAATAGAATAGCTTGTATTTCTAGTCTCGAACAATGGTCAGATTTTTGGAGCTTAATTGTTGTTTCCAGCGGAAAATTATAAGTGCGTATTTTATTTCAGATGATCTCAATCAGTCCTCATGTTATGGCATGAACATGGTATGTCATCATGATTTGTTATTTCCTTTTCCGTGCCCTCTTGTTGCCGTATGTCAGATTCTTGTAAGCCACCTTCTTCTGTTTCTCTATTTATTCATTGTTGTGTCCTCAGAAATTTTGATTACCTTTTCTTTCTCAGGTTATTGCACTAAAAGATATAATTCGACCTCCTCAGAAGGAGAACTTCAATGATGTCTACATTGTCTATGAATTGATGGACACCGATCTTCATCAAATAATCCAGTCCAGCCAGTCGTTAACAGATGATCATTGCCGGGTAGTCCCTGCTCCTATATCTGATGCCTTTGCAGAGTTAAGCTAAATTGTATGTATCTGGATATAATTGCATAATTTGTTGGTCAGTTTCTTCCCTATCGATAAAAGGGAGAGTTCTTGTAATTTGGCATCTTGAGGGTTCCACTGCTAAGACAAAAATCATTCGACATCTTCATTGATGACTCCCATGGCACAAGCTGTATGTATGCAGGAGATCGTACAACAATGTGCTGCCCAAGTTCTAAACTAGTTGTACTCTCATTCATTCAGCATCTTTTATTGATGTATATAGGCCTTAAATGCATCTGCTGGCCAACATGCTGATGTACATTTCTGCATATCCTTAACTAGGTTCACGTGCAAATCTATGTATTTTATGATATTGTTCTTTCAAGTTTCATGCCTGAGCTGAAAGTTAATCTTACACAACATATATGCTTGTGCAGTACTTCTTGTATCAGTTGCTACGAGGCCTCAAATATGTACATTCAGCAAATGTTCTGCACCGCGACTTGAAACCCAGCAATTTGCTTTTGAATGCAAATTGCGACCTGAAGATTGGAGACTTTGGTCTTGCAAGGACAACATCTGAAACAGATTTCATGACCGAGTATGTTGTTACTCGCTGGTATCGTGCCCCAGAGTTGCTTCTCAATTGTTCCGAATACACTGCTGCAATAGACATATGGTCTGTGGGTTGCATACTTGGTGAAATTATGACAAGAGAGCCCCTTTTCCCTGGCAAAGATTATGTTCATCAGCTGAGACTTATTACAGAGGTATGCTCGAGGAATTTTTCTTGATGGTATAGAGTGATTCATTTGCGGGTTTACAACAAAAACCTGGTTTTCCCTTCGAAGCGCCAAGTTCATTGCAGTCGCTTTGATTTCTTGTCTGAATTCATGTATGACCACATACCGGTTTTCCTTCTTTGAACTTTCACTTTTTTATATTTTTACAATTTGCTTATTGTTAGCCGATGAATGCTCATGCAGTTTCCTCAACAGATTCTGTTATTCCCACCAATACAGTTTTCTTATGCATACTCTTGTCATAACCTCAAGTAGCTTCTACTTCTCTGCATTGAGTTAGCGATAGCTTTGGTATATTGACAAGTTGTGCATCTAAAAAGCTCATAGGTTCTCCGGATGACTCGAGCCTTGGATTTCTAAGAAGTGATAATGCTCGAAGATATGTCAGACAGCTTCCTCAGTACCCTAGGCAGCAATTTTCTGTCAGATTCCCTGGAGTATCTCCAGGAGCTGTTGATCTGCTGGAGAAGATGCTCATCTTTGACCCAAGCAAACGCATTACAGGTAAAGTATTAGAAATTGCTCTCTGTCAGCTTTCCCCACAATAATTGCTGTAAATTTCAAGTATTCAGATCATTTCTTTGAACTTATTTTGTCAGGGTAAACATTGAAAAGAAAAACTGTCATTTATAATAGGGTTTTCTACCAATGGTCATTATTATCTGATCTCTAAACATGAGAGTGTTGTTTCTTCTCGACCTCCTGAAAACTACCATGTTGAAAGCTCTGATGATTATCAACATATCTATTTCATTCTAGGCATCAAATGTTCCTCCTATTCCGATATGCTGATTCTTTATGCTGAGAACTCATTTCATCTTGGCTGGGGGTTTGCAGTTGACGGGGCACTATGCCACCCTTATTTGGCACCTCTTCATGATATCAATGAGGAGCCGGTCTGCCTGACTCATTTCAGTTTTGAGTTTGAGCAGCCCTCTTTCACTGAAGAACACATTAAGGAGCTCATATGGAGGGAGTCCGTAAAATTCAACCCAGACCCAACTCATTGAATTACCTCAATGATCTTCCTCGTAAAGGTGGAAAAACATCCTCATTCAAATGTGTTCCATCCAGTACATCATTTGATCCTGGAGGAATAATCCAAAATCAAGACTGGAGTATATTATGCTCGATTCAAGATTTGTATCCAGTTGGTCTGCTGGAAGTCGACTGGGCTTTCATCAGATGTATTCCTGTCGTTTGTAAATTTTATCTTGTAGGAAGGAGCTCAAATAGCTATATGAGACTTTAAATAGCTGTTAGAGCTCTTGGTCCCAGTTCTTTGCTCGTTCCTTTTGTGCTTTATAAAACATAACCATCCAAGAGTGAAGCTTAATCCTCCCCCTACTATAAATTCAGCTGTTATTTTGTTCTACTATGCTCTTGGGACGTACGAGCCTGTAATCTTTTGAATAGTTTGTCCATAGCACTCAAAGGTTTGGTCAGAGTTGTCAGTTAGATTTGCTTTATCTGATCGTCCGTTGGAGATTGTAAGCGCAACTCCGCAAGTACTTCGTAGAGGAGACAGGAGAGACCCAATATTTAAGCTTAAAAAGTTACAACAGAGTAGAATAAGAGAACACTCAGGATGACGGGTTTAGATAGCTCTCTCTTTTGCCTTGTGCACAGCCCTCAGAATCTTAAATCTGATCAGGCGTGCCTCACTTTGTAGAGGCATTTCTTGAACCTCACCATGTCGATGGGCAGTTTCTCGGTCGGGAACTGGCACAGGACATTTTTCTCAGGTAGCATGCTGCAAGGGCGAGGAGAGACACTGCTCGTGATCCCTTGAACGTGGCTGCACGTCCATGGAGCCTCTTTTGACTTTGGGGACATTGCGATAGTTGCGTTCGAGATGCAGATGCCTGTAAATGGATCTCCTGGGATGCCATTGAACTGGGCTGCCATGGTCACGTTCTCTGCCACCACATCCCGGTAATTGATATCGCTGATCCTTGGCCGGGCATTGGGGTTGTAGTGTCCGTCCGGGTGGGATCCATAGTTGCCGTCCATCCAGAATGCCCACTTCATGGTGTGCATCTTCATCCCTTAACGTACACATCTCTCACATAACCTCCTCTTCCCAGGGCTGTCTTGATCCGAACTCCAGACTCTGTGTTGATTGCGGTGATGTCCTCGGCCCGGACGTCCTCGATCCCACCTGACATCTCGCTACCAAGAGCGATCATTGCGCTTGTTGGGGAGATGCAAGTGAGGCGTCTGATTGCCAAGTGCCGGGTTGGCATACCGTATGCGATCCCGTATTCATCCCAGCCGCTCTTAACGGCAACACAGTCATCTCCCGAGACGATGAAGCAGTCCTCAATTCTGGTGTTAGTGCAGGAATCTGTAACACCACCACAGGAAAGGAGCTCAGTTGGATTTTTCTGAATGTAAAATCAAACTCTGTAGCAGCCGTTCTGGGAGGAAAAAGAAGGAAAAACACATACCTGGGTCGATTCCATCAGTATTTGGAGATTTGAGAGGAGCAAGAATTGTTATGCTTTGTATGATAACGTCACTGCAGCAACAATTTCACGACGACCTTATATTAACGTTCTTCTCCAGGAGATCCAGGAGAGAGGGGGGAAGAAGTTGTCTGTAGAGACAAAGGGGATATAGAATAAAATAGAAGAAGAATTAGAGGTCAGCTTGAGCTGCCTGACCTGCAATAAACAGGATGGAGGGTCCAAAATGGGGAGTTGAGGAGGGTGACATGAGAAATCTGAATGTTGGTTGAGTGCATGATCTCGATCAGGTGCGGCCGGGTGTGGCTCAACTTTCCCTTGTGGAATTTCGTCCACCATATCTCCCCCTGACCATCAATGGTCCCATTCTCCCCTGCAAATGCAAGCAGAATGAAGCTTTTAAACCCATCCAAACGCAGAAGATCATTTTGTGTTCTTCACCAAGTGAAACACGGCATTTCTTTCATCCACCACTAATCCACTGATCATAGGGTAGCTAATATTAAAGTTTTCTTGCCAAAGCTTGCTTGGAAGATGGGTGCTCAAAAGCGGATAAAACTTCCACGTTGGTGATAATTACCGCCATGAGCCATATGCAGGTGAAACCAAAGTCGGGTTTTCTGGGTACCTGTGATAATAACATCGGTGAGGTTTGTCCCGAAGATGAAGCTCATGTACCTTCCCCCAGGTGCTTCCCTCCCATGCCCATATGATGGCAGAGGTTTCGATAGTGGCCAGTCGTTTATATCCTTCATTACAGCAACAGTTCTCCATCAACGTGATCACTGATTTCGTCACCCAAAAGATGTGCACACAATCTTGCTATACCAAACAAAGCAAACTGATTTCCCCCCATTTTGTTATTTCAAGTTTCACGGAAAATGGAAAATATTAGCTGAAACATGGCTCACATTGCATCCTGGGAAGTTCAACGTGGAAATCAGTTTCGCTTTTCATGCTTACTAAACAGATTGTTCGATATTCTCTGCCAATTTATATTTCCCAGTAAAGAAAAGAAATGAAAACTTGCTGCGACATTCTGAGAAGAGAACGGCCAGTGAAACTAGGAGGAGGAAATTAAACCTGGGAAGCGAGAAGAACAGCATCTCGGTGAAGGAACAGGGTAAAGTGGCTGGTTAAGTTGAAGGTACCGGTGAGCCATCTCCCGGCGGGGACGTAGAGCAGGGCGCCGCCCTCCTGTGAGTAGCGGCTCAGGTGGTCTACCGCCTCCCGGAAGGCCCCGGTGTTCAGCGTCTTCCCGTCCCCGACGGCTCCGAAGTCCGTCACCGAGAAGCTGTGGGATCTGCAACTCACAGCGGCGTACTCAAACACAGAACCCGTCTTTCCCACAGAACGGCATTCTGCTCCTCCCAGAATCAGGAACCCAACTACGACGACTGCAGCAAGTTTAATAATCTCCTGGTGAAGCAACAGATCATTAGCTGGAGAGTTTCGCTAAGATGATGAAAAATGTAACAAAGGAGGCAGCTTTGGAATTTGAAATAGGAGAAGAGTCTTTACCAGAGATCTCCGGAGCTCCATTTGCTAGTTGAACGAGAGAGAGCTTGGAAACAAGTTTACTTTGAAAGTGTTGCAATGGCAACAGCCTGCTTACTGCTACTTATAGGGCCAAAAAAAGGTCTTAATCTTAATCATGGTCAGTTTTTGGTAAAGCTGAGGTAATTGTCTTCTTGTACGAGAAAGGTGCCATGGTGTCAGTTTTCGTATTCATCAAGCGCCATAAAGAATCATTCATCCTCATCCTCATCCTCATTTGAGGCTAATTCATTGCGTATATGTACCCTTGGCTTTGAGGAAAGATAAATGAGCACAGAGAGACAGGTAAATGTACGAGATGAGATGAGACCAAGAAAATTTGAAAGAAGGGAAAGAAGGAACAAGGAAAGGTTGGCAGGCTCCATTATTTAAAAAAAAAAAAAAATAAGGTTGCATTTAAATCATTATAGATATCATGTTGAAGCCCTCAGTTTGGGTTCAAGAATGTTGTCAAATTGGATCAATCTCGTTTGAAAAGCAAAGCATGTTATGCTTTTCATATCATGAAAGCAAAGATTCAGCAAAAAGAAGAAGGAGAAGAAAAAAACAGAAACAATCCTGTAAGCAAAGCATCTTTAAAATTAAGGATCAAACACAGCAATAGTTGTGTATCACCCACCACAGCACACCACTCATAGAATTTGCTACTCGTAACAGAGATTCAAAGACTTGACCGTACATGTCAATGAGCATACTCATAAATCTGCTTGCCTATTTCACTATATATATTTTTTTGCTCATTCCAGACAATCAGTAATAGCTAATATTGGCTGGTAGAGGTTAATCTTTTCACTTTCGATTGATAAAAAGTGACTCGTAATTGACACTTGAGAGTGATATGAAAAAGAGATGGAGATAAGAGGTATAAATGATGGCGGTACAAATCCAACTTAAAATTCTATTCCTCTTCCTCCCTATCGTAACACCAAAGAGTGAAAAATCTTCTGCACAGTATTGTTACTCCGTGATTTGAGCCTAAATTTCGCAGGATTAGAATATGTTGTCGTGTATTTGATAAGTTAGATGCATGTGGGTGGGTCGGGTCAGGTCAGGTGGACCAGGTACTTTGGCTGCACAGATAGAGGTGACAAATTTCTATTTCTTTCATGTATGTAAAGTAAAATAGATACTAATTAATCTCAAGTTAAAACTTATCTTATTTTATTTAGTAATAAAGCACTCTTCATTATAGATTTTTTATACTTGCAAAAATTTAAATTCAAAAAAATTAGATAAGAAATTGTACCACAGAACCAATTCATATTGGTAAAAATATAATTATAGAAAAAGCAAGAACTACAGTTAAGTGGGCTCCACGTAGCACCTATTGCCTCCCGGAACTTTGACATTTCTATCAATCTCTCCACTTGTGGAGGCAATCGTCAAGGTTGGTGGAAATTCAACACTCTGGGCCCACACCTGGGGGGCCCCTTCCTTATTTTTTACCTATAAATAACCGCAAAAAACAATATTTATTTTGAGAAAGTCGAGTACTAAATGTAATTTAAAAAAAAAAGTTGAAAATTATGGGGGAAAAAATTGAAGATCAAGATCGAGACTTAGCTTTTTTGGTTTACGATTAACTAGAGAAATCGTGTACATTTGATAATTGAGGAGGTGAAAAATGACAATCGGAAAATTGGGGTCCTGCTTTTGTCTAGTTGCGAGGGACCAAGGGCAACGACCGTGTTTGATAAAGAAGAAGACAATACAGAGTAGATGATAAGAGAAAAATTGATAATTAACTAACTTTAGTTGTAGATGAGTAGTAGACTGGATGGAAAGCCCATAGGACTGTGCACTGCTACTGCCATATCATTATTGGCAATTGGCATCAGCTGACTGAAGAGAAATGCTACAGAAAGAAAGAAAGAAAGAATTTTCAAAGCAACACAATACCGATTTTGGGAAATAAATAGCTAACCTCATCAGCGAGAACGACCGATTATAGTTAAGAATTACCGGTGAGAACAGAACAACATCAGTGTAGCGAGGTTTGGTTCCAAATATTATGAGACTTTGGTATGGTACCTGCCAGCTGCTGCATCCGCTTCCCCTTCCTCTTCCATGAGACGTTACCGGTCTAAGGACTGGCCAGTAGTGGCCACTCATTTATGTCCTGAGTCAGTTCAATTGTATTTGAGTTGGATCAGGATGTAAAGGGTAAGTTGTGTTGGTCGGGCCCCCAAACTTCACACACACATACACACACACTCTCTCTCTCTCGGATCCCGTCCCACGAGTTGAGTTGAGGCGCCCGCCCCGCCAACTATTGCCGACCCACTTCAAGTTCACAGCTGCTCCTCATTATCATGTCATTTCATCATTATATGGGACGGACCCAGTCCAATCCAGTCCAGTCCCCACAAATCACAACCTCCAATACCACATATTTTATGTTTCCCTCTCCCCCTCTTTTCCTTTTTATTGCTTAAATTATATTCTTAGTGGGAATGTAATTTGATGCGGTAGTATCATCTTTAATTTGAGGTCAAAAGACATTGATCTAATCTCTATTAATAGTATTCTCATATCCTTTATTTCTCTAGTGGCAAGTGGCACTACGTGAGTAACACAACGGTTGTCTTCGGTATTTTCATAAATCAGTAGGCGGATGCAGGAAGGATAGGATAGGTTGCTACCATCCTCTTTGACTTTTTAGTCCCTGTACAGTTAACCTACTTTTATTAATTAAACTGCAATTTCCGAAGTGAACCCTACGTTGCTTTTTCCCTTCCAAATGAAATGCATTGCGTTTCCTGTGCACTCTGAAGTTGCACAACCGCGACATCACCCTTCTCAGTCTGAGAAATTATAACCTTTTTTGGATCGTGTATTGAACTATGTATAGTTCCTAGAGTCTTGGTGCATTTTAAAATAACAATGAGATGAGTGGGAAAGCTCAGCGCTGGAAGAAAATAAAAGGTAAAAGAGAAAACAATCATCATGGTTACAGATTGTGTTGCGAGATACATTGGCAGTGGCAGGCTCTTGCCGTGTAGTAACTAGTAACCAAATATCCTAGAGCTCCCCCTGCTAATTCAAGCACTCCACGAACTCAGCGTCATACTCTCGTCGGTGCAGCTCACGACCTCCGAAGATTTTGGCAGCCTCTCTCCCGTTATTCCTCAGTTCTCTCCCTTCCTCGGACACCATAGCAAGCCCGAGAGCATTTGCTACCCTGTCTCCGGTAAAGGACCCGCCTCTGACTGCTAAGTTTCCCTCGACTAAGAACCTACCGTTGAGCGGCCGATCGATGATGAGAGGTAACGCCACGAGGCAATGGCCGAATTGAATGGTCTCTATCACCGAGGCCCACCCGGAGTGAAACGGGGAGCCCCAGCCCCCTATTGAAGGGTGGGCCAATATGTCCATCTGCGGGACCCAACCCATGCACACCATCCCTCGACCACGAGTCCTGTCGGCCAAACCATCGGGCTGGCTTCGTCTTCGTCCACAGACCGAGCGGGCTTCCTCAGGGCCCATAGCAATGGGAGCCCTGAAATCTCGAGCCCATAGGCTAACTCATGGACTGGCTCCTTCGTCAGCTTGCAAGTCGCTCCCGAATCCAACGAAGACCACGGACTTGGACTTTTGACTGTCGAGCCACCGAAAGCTCTCCACGCCAACCGGAGTCTCACCCTTCTTGGACTTGTCGGGGGGTGGGGTAGCATGCCCTGCAAGGCTTACCGTGGAAGGGAAGTCGATCCATGGAGCCGGTCTCGTCAGGCTCTCCGGAGATGGCCTCAGCTTCTTCATGGGGAAAGCAGATCCGGCGGACCAGTGAAGACTTGCGCAGCTGCGGATAGAATGGAGAAGAATGTCAGGGGGACTCCAATCTCTCGGGCTATGCCAACTGCCCATTCGGATATGAAGTGCTGAGAATTAACGAGATCCTTGATGGGGTCCTTCAACGTGTCGTTTGCGGCCTTGAGGTGGTGGAGTTTCTCCAAGGGGATGTCGACGGTGGAGTTTCTCGGGGTTGAAGGACGCGAACAATATTCCTTGGTAAATGCTAATGCCATTGAGAGATGAAAGAGTGGCATAATGTGGCCGGATGCGGACCATGGAAGCATCACCACTCGAATATCTGTAGTCATCTCTCTCTGTTTTTTTTTTTCACCATGCAACATCTCTATACTAGCCAAAACACACATTAGACTAATTCGCGATCAGGTCAGGATTCTTGAAAAAATTCTCATCAACACTCCTAACCGGGATCGTCCATTTAAGGTCCAGTAAAGAAACCTACCAGATCACTCTTATGTTAGTATTTCTAGTCATCTTTCTCTCTCTATTTTGGACACACAACTCTCTTTTTTCCCAGATTAGATTCAAACTCGGTCATTGGGAGCTAGGCCGGATGGTATTAGAACGTAAACCTATCAATCTCGGCACATAAATCTGTACATACGGTGGGCACGAGGAGAAATCAAGCAGCACTAATGGTCTTGTCGAATTCAAGACACTCATGGTGCGTCTGTGAAAGGGGCAAGCACCACTATGTATGTTCTGTCTGTCCGAGATTCTGACTCGACTATCTGAACCCACCCGAGCCGGATACATACATACATACATACATACATATAACGCATTTCACGCGAAAACTTTAACAACCGACGACTGAAGTGAAAGAAAAGGGAGAGGCTGGACCTCCCAGTCAGTCCCACGCGATGATTTAATATGGTTAGGATGAGAAATTATTAAGTAATTCTACTTTATCACGTGATATAGGAAAACATTAATTAAAATACGATAAACTGATAAAATTAATATTAATCACCTAAATAATTATCATAATTATTTAAGTAAAATAATTTAATTGATTATTTCTCACAATGTCATTGTGATTTAGGACTATCTAAGATTTTTTCTGATTAGGATGGACACGATCTCCTTAGACAGCGGTTCCTGTGATTACTCCAACTTCTTATTGAGTGATCCCGATTTAAAACACACTCGGACGCCAGATGAATCCGGAGGCCCAAACGAAGTTGATCTATATGCTCGAACCAGACACAACCAGTGACATTTTAAAAATGAAATAAACTGGTGATTGCTAGAAAAAATGGAATCAAATATAAACTGTACTATATATCATCCAATTAGTGGAAAGTCCCGCATGCCACCGAAGATCGGCAATCTGCCACGCGTTGCCACGTTTCAAGCACGCTGCCACCCACTAAAGCTTAAACTCGGACACGAGCCCTCCATGCATTTTTTTTTTTTTTTTGCTTTAGTGCTTTTCAGTTATCAAAATTTAACCTGGTGAACTCATCCCCATCCATCATTCATTGCCATTGCCTCACCATTTCCATTAATCACCTGACCTGTAATTTGCCGGAAACCTGCTATTTTAGAGGGTCAACATCCGGAGATTCACATATCTCAAAGTCAAATCGGGATATATAAGAAAGTTGATCCCCCATCCAATTCGACCAGGATTGATGGGGTGGTATAGCCCTCCCCAATTAAGCATCCTCATATACAATGGTTGAAGGTTAATAATTAAATGCCATTTATGGAGAAGGTTATACATGGTTAATTATTGATGTGCGACTCCGGCATCACGCACATGATGAATGTGCGAGAAATTGCTCAAGCTTGTGCGACATAGCTTGCACGCACGGCAGGCAGCACTTGCAGCAGAATCAAGGGAAGAAAGAAGAGAATAAGAAACGGCATCAATTTGCAGGAGATCCATCTTCCCCACCACTATAATATTCGTATTCATTTAAGCCTCTACCAAGGGCCAGAATGCATCAACTTGATCCTACACAGTGCATTTGCAATTTGCTAACCCCGTGCGTCGTCGTTCATCAATTTTTTTTTCTTTTAATTCGTAAGCTGTGCTATTTTATTTCTGTAAATGATATATGTACGCCGTGCGTCGTTCGTAAGTTTATTTAAATAAAATATTGCCTCATTATGTTTTAGCTTTGGCATCGCAAATATTAAAGGGCCACAAAGAACACAGAGGCCTTAATCATGTGAAAAACTAGGGAGACTGACTTGGGCAGCAAATTGCGTAAGAAGCATAAGTGACGACCCAAGAAGAATTGATACGAAAGTGATAGGAAAATTATGAAAAATCTTATCGATAGCTCATCACCATCGCCATGGTTGCATGTTCCTTGCACCAATTATCTGCAAACCCTACTATTAACTCAACTTTATGATTTTTTTTTTCTAATTACAAAACAATTATGGATCAAGATGGATAAAGCGCATACCCGAATTAAGTGGTGCGGGAAATCCATCGATGATAATCGAACCAATTAAATTTTATTTGTGTCAAATTAAGAGTGGCGTTACTATATATTGATCGAATAAAGAGCAGCGTTATTATACTAAACTTTCTTCTGTATTTATTCTATAATATAGAAAAAATAATAATTATATATATATGTGTGTGTGTGTGTGTGTCAACGCCAGCAAAATTACTCTCCCTGCAATTTTTAGGTTTTCTGCCTCATTTATTACTTATATCGATCATGAATGACAGGGATAGGATTCATCCCGTTGATATCATACACTATGGAAAAGGGGAAAAATAATAAAAGAGAGAGCTGAATTGATATCATACACACTAAGCAAGCACGAATCATGCTTTCTCCAAATTCACCCATGGCATGCCCACAAATAGACCCTCGACATACACATTACATACCGTGCGATGTGACGAAAACATCAATATAATTTTTCAAAATATGCAATTATGTGCAGGCAATAGGGTACTAATCATCTAAGTAATATACATAATTAAAGTTGACTTGAGCGATTCTATTTCTATCAAAATATATCACCACTTCAATAGAAGCTGGATTGTCGAAATTTTTCACATATAGCTGCTGCACAATCCCACGAACATCGTAGGCAGCTGAAAATACAAAATATTGCACTAGAAAAACAACAACAATAATAATAGTAATAGTAATTTTTTTGGAGTACATCACGATTAAATCAGATTTTACTCGAGTAAATGAATAAAGTTATCACCAGTTGTAAATACAAAATAATAATCAAAACGGTTTAATATCTGTTCCTCTTAAATGTGATTTTAAATTCAAGTTTTATAACTATACTAACTCGAAATTTAGGTTAGTGATGACCTATTAAATTTCTAAATAACATATTATATATTGAATGGTTGATTTTTTTTATGAGAAGCACATTTTTTATTCTCAACCATTTACTCTTTTACTATTTTTGTCCTCAGCCTTTTCTTAGATAGATTTGTTCCTCAACCCTCTGACAAAACAAAAACACACTTCTATTTTTTTATTTTAATATTAAAATATTAATTAAATGGTAAGAATAATAAAATAATTTTTTTTTGAAAAAAGAGAGAAACGAATGGAGAAATTTGACGGTAATCACATTTCTCTTTCGGGATCGTTAGTCACCATTGAGGGAGATGGGACTGTAAGCGACAAATAAAAAATTAGGAGTGCTGGTAAAGAATTGAAAAATACCAGCTGTTACCACCCATAAAAATCGAGTTTTGGGTGCCCTATATGAATTTCAGACAGTTTTCGATGTCTAGAAAAATTAACAAAAAAAAAAAATCGCGTCTCGATCAAGAAAAACTAAGCGAAGTTGAGACCGACCAAATTGATGCAACAATAAAGTACACTTCGTGGTCGACCCTTTCACCTTTTTTTCATTTAATTTTTTGAGGTTTTATTATTTTATTATTATTCTTACATTTAATTAATATTTTTAATATTGAAACAATGAAAAAATTAAAAGTGCCCTCATACAAAAAATGTTGAGGACGAAATTTATCCATAAAAATATTTAGTACAAATATGATAAAAGAAGAAAATATTTAGGAATGAAAGTGAACTATTTCCTATTATTTTTCATCCACAGAACTTTACTAAATCAAGTTTTAAAGGAAGACTAAGATATGGTAAACCAACTGTTATTGCTTACAATTGTGGGAATAAAAAATATGGTAAGTCTCGTGAATGATTTCCTGTCTATAAATAGAAGAGTTGCTATCACTCTCATTCCGTAAACAGATTCTCCTTAACTCGGCAGTCACTGAGAGAATTGTGGCTTTCTGCTCTATTCACACAGATTGATCGCAGAGGAAAACAGAAAGAGGGAGAAGAGAAACCAAAAGACCTCTAGGGAGTGAGAGATCGACGATAATGGAGTCGATGGTCAGTACTCGGAAGATGGTAAGAGGAGCAATATGGGTGGTGCTAGTGGCAGTAGCAATGGGGATTTTGATGATGTGGATCGTGATGCCCACCAACACCTACCGCAAGCACTGGCTTCTAACCATCCGTAAAGAGGTCAATAATTCAACCTACATCGGCACCCAAGGTTCGTACGTTGATCGGAAGATTTTCCATACACGGACAGTTGGTGATCGGAATTTCTTTCTCAACACTCTTTTATTACTAAAAATTACTGATGGGAAATGAACGTGTATCAATGGATTTTGCAGGGACGACGCTCCTCATTTACACATTCCCGGTCCTGTTCGTTGCTGTCTTGAGCTGTGTATACCTCCACCTTGGAAAGAAACTGAACGATTCCCAGAAAATGGGAAGGCACGTACTATTTATTATATACACATTCAAACCCTAGATTAGCAGCTTATGTTTTTGTTGTTGTGGGAATGATTGGGACCTGTGGCAAGTGCAGTAATGGAAAGAAGGACTTGATGGCGAAGTGGAAGCAACCGGTGCTGGTGAAGGGCCCCCTCGGAATCGTTTCCGGGGTCGAGTTGAGCTTCTTCGTAATGTTCATGGTACTGCTGGTCTGGTCCTTGTCCACTTACCTCCGTAACAGCTTTGCCGCGATCACCCGGGCATCTGCTGCTAAGACTGGCAATAAAGTGTACGTAAAGATATACATAATTTGTGTCTGATCATATTATTAATCTAGTAATTAACAGTTGATTCTTAAAAAAAAAAGAGTAATACAATACAACTGCTCTGTCTCTGTCTTGATGGATGAAATAAGTGGATATGGATGGGTGGATATTGCAGGTGGGAAGTTAAGTTGGAGAATGCGGGCTACTTCTGTGGGATCGTGGGGAACATTGCTGTGTCGTTTCTGTTCTTTCCGGTGACGAGGGGGTCGTCGGTGCTGCCGCTGTTAGGGCTGACGTCGGAGGGGAGCATAAAGTACCACATCTGGCTAGGCCACATCGTCATGACTCTCTTCACAGCTCACGGCATCCTCTTCATCATATTTTGGGCCGTCTCGAATGAAATCTCCGAGGTACGTAATTATCCAAATTAATTTACACTCCTAATTAATTGTACTGTTCATTAATTCTCGCCATTAATACGTAATAGTTTCCGTTTTGGAGAAACTTATACATGTATCTATGGCAAAGTAACACGTATAGAAAATTAATGCGAGAAACGGTGAATGAGGCTGTCACCGGCCTCCGCATCTTTTCCGGGCCATGCTCCACAATTCTTGCCATGCAAATGCAGTAAGCAATCGATGCCCTATTAAATATTGCCACGGACGCCATCCTGATCTAATTTTAACATGCATGCGACGAAATATGATGAAACCATGCACCTAGCCACGCATATACATGACCATGCACACACACACACACACATATATATAATGTGTATTAACTCTCTCTCTCCCTCTCCCTCTCTTGTTTACATTAATTTAGTATCAACGCTGTACACAATTCATAATGAAACCTCGGTTACACACATTTCTTCGAACTATACTGAAAATTAACATTAATAACTATATTTTAGTATTTAATCACATGTTTGGGTGTGTCTGTGTGTCATCAACATTAGTCTAAATCGACTGTGAAATTGAGTTTCTTTGGCTTATGAGCAACAAAAGAGAAAAGAGGAAGTTTCTTTGATTATACCAAAGCACTACAAACAATGGTAGATAAATACTCCAAATTAAATTATGGTGTTATTAGTATCACACTCAATTTATTGGGAAAATTTTTTGATTTAATTATCATTAGTGAAATATTCCAGTTTCATTTACTCTAGTCTCTTAGCTTGTGCAAGGTTGTCCTCATTTCGTTAAAAAGAAGAAAAGAACATTGAAGGCTAAGGGTTGACTGTTCGATGATGAGGTTGAGGTCTGTCGTCTTGCAATTTATTTTTTCAGTGGATTGTTGTTCTGCAAATATCAGTTTTCCTTGTCAAAATTATATTATTTGATGACCCCATTGCTGGCTTAATTGGACTTATTAATTCTTATGCGATCACCTGGCTTAATTAGCTTAATGAAGAGATTTACCAAAAACATAAATAAATAAAACTCTTCAAAAGCGGCGTCTAAAAAAATTAAAAAAGAATAACTGAACTCTGTTATTTACTCATTTAAAGATAATTTATTAGATTCAAGTGGGCTTTAAGTTCACATAGGCATATATATTAATCATTCTCACGTAAATATGTGCACACTTATTACATATATATACACCCTCTCACACACACACACACACAAAAGCACACTTCCACCCACAACAGGAAAAGGCATTTTGAACGGCAGCGAATGGCTGTGAGTGTTTGACTTTGACTCTGTGGGCTGAGGACAGAACCACATAGCATGTAATGGGCTTTAATTGGACACGTGTACGGTTGGAACTGACAAGAGATGCCCATCCCATGCCACGCCTTTTGGAAAGTGGACTAGGGCCCCCACTATTTTTGCTTACAGAAATTCTCTTAGCAGCTGAATTCACATGGTAAAAGAAAACATTGGCAATTTACTCATTTTTATATCTAAAAAATTAAAATATTAGCGTTTACGGAGAGATCGAACTTATCAATGGATATTTCTTCAATCTCATATGAGATTGCAGCAGCATGATGTGTTTTTACTCCTACCTTACTCTCTACTAGCTTAGTTCCTGGCATGGGGTGGCCGTTCGAGATCAAATTTTCCCCTGATAGCTAACAATCAGATTCCATTGATGATATAGATTGTCGGACAAGGTGATCGAGTTGATTAAATTAGTTGTGATAGTCAGATTGATTGATATTGTGCAGATGATAAAATGGGATTTCGCGGGAGTATCAAACGTGGCCGGGGAGCTTTCACTGTTGGCGGGGCTGGTCTTATGGTCGACAACGCTCCCACGAGTGAGGAGGAAGATGTTCGAGCTCTTCTTCTACACCCACTACCTCTACCTCCTATTCATGCTCTTCTTCATCCTCCATGTTGGCATCTCTTACTCCTTCATTATGCTCCCCGGCTTCTACCTGTTCCTGGTCGATCGCTACCTCCGCTTCTTGCAGTCCCGGAACCGAGTTTCCCTGATTTCTGCCCGGGTTCTGCCCTGCGACACTCTCGAGCTTAACTTCTCCAAGAGTCCAGGTCAGTAATGATACCCCACCCACGTATCTATACACAGACATACATATGTTTTCCCGAGAGATTTGTACGAAAATACTGTATTTAAAAAAAATAATTCTTTAAAAACCGTTCAAGGCAAACTATTTACGTCAATACCGTCAAAAGATCGCATCTTCAACCTGCGATCTCATTTTTGTACTGAGATCGCATGTTGAAAATGCGATCTCTTTACAACTATAAATTTACTTAACACAAAAAGGAAGATTGAAAGTAAAAACTGAAATTTTATTTTTACCTGAAATCGCATCTTCAAGATGCGATCTCTTAACAAATATAAATCATTTATATTTGTTAAGAGATCGCATCTTGAAGATGCGATCTCTGTGTACAAAAAAAAACTTAACAAATATAAACAGGGTATATTTATAAAGAGATCGCATCTTGAACCTGCGATCTCAGTACAAAAATGAGATCGCAGGTTGAAGATGCGATCTCTTAACGGTATTGACGTAAATAGTTTGCCCTGAACGGTTTTTAAAGAATTATTTTTAAAATGTACGGTATTTCCGTACATTGCTCGTTTTCCCGACGTAGTCGTGCATGTGAACCATTTTGGGTGGCTTGAGCAGGTCTGAAATACAACCCGACGAGCATCATGTTTTTGAATGTGCCCAGCATCTCGAAGCTGCAATGGCATCCTTTCACGATAAGCTCCAACAGCAACCTGGAACCCGATAGGTTAAGTGTCATCATCAAGGGCGAAGGCACTTGGTCTCAGAAACTCTATCAGATCCTTTCTTCACCTTCCTCCATCGATCGTCTTGAGGTCTCCATTGAAGGGCCCTATGGACCTGTTTCCTCTCACTTCCTCAGGTACTGAGCCCAAAAACAAAAAAAATCATCTGCAGCATTTTCTTTTTGAGATGATTTTTCATGCACACTTTCCCGAATATTGAAACTTATATATATATGTATATATATGTATGTATGTATATCTATTCAACAGGCACGACAAGCTGGTGATGGTGAGCGGAGGGAGTGGCATAACTCCATTCTTCTCCATAATCCGAGAGTTCATCTTCCTAAGCACAGAGCTCAAGTCCAAGACCCCACAGATCGTGCTCATCTGTGCATTCAAGAAATCCTCCGAATTAACTATGCTAAACCTCCTCCTCCCGATCTTGGGCACCCCTTCTGACCTATCCAATCTTCAGCTACAGATCCAAGCTTACGTGACGAGAGAGACACAGCCCGCTGCAGAAGACCATGCGAAACACCAAAAAACAGTGTGGTTGAAGCCCAGTCCAACGGATGCACCGGTTTCAGCCATCCTGGGGCCAAACAGCTGGCTTTGGCTCGGAGCGGTCATAGCATCCTCGTTTGTCATGTTCCTTATCTTGATGGGGATCATCACCCGCTACTATATCTACCCGATTGATCATAACACAAACAAGCTCTTCTCCACCTCATCCAGGGCTGTGCTGCACATATTGGTTATGTGCATATGTATAGCAGCCGCCGGCAGCACAGCGGTTCTTGCAAACAAGAGGAGGAATGCCAGGGATGCTAAGCAGATTAAGAACTTGGAGAGTTCAACTCCTGCAGGATCCCCGAGTTCAGGATTCTTCTGTGCAGGAATGGAGTTGGAGAGTCTACCTTACCACTCTATCCTCCAAGCTACAAATGTGCACTTTGGTTCCAGGCCTGATCTCAAGAGTAAGCATATTCCTGTTCCTCCTTTGGTTCTCTCTTATCGTTGACTATAATTCTATACTCAAAAGAGAATGTGTTTTTCAACATCGGTGCAGGGGTGCTGTTTGAGTGCAAAGGGTCGAGTGTGGGAGTTCTTGTTTCTGGGCCAAAGAAGCTGAGGCAGGACGTTGCGGCCATTTGCTCGTCCGGTTTAGCTGGCAATTTGCACTTCGAGTCCATCAGCTTCAGCTGGTGAATGTGCAGTGCATATCTTGATGATTCTCAGAACACAAATGGTACCCTGGCAACACGTAACAGCTGCTTACCACGTCATCTCATGCATCTCCAAGCCTTTCACCAATTTGATGTACTCCTGCAGTTCAGTTCAGTTCAGTTACCCTCACGACTGGTTTGCTTGGTTCGTCGGTGCGGATCCATCTTTTCTTCTGGGTTTTCTGTCGTCTCATGTAAATGCAATAAAGGGGTCGGTGTTCATGATTTCGGGCTCTCGTCCATACGCAATTGTACCTATCGCTTAAGAATAATAATATCATAATGTTGATTTTGAGACCCCTCTCAAAAACCTAACTCTAAATCAGATTAATTATTAAAACTGTCACAATTTTATGTTATCCAAATCCTCGCATGACATAACAAGAATTAGAAAATAGGGAACAAATAATATGCAATAAAATTTTACTTAACTCAATGGATGGAAAATTTTAAGAATCACAACTTCCTCCAATACCAAGTCCAACTTGATCCTCGTCTAAATTTTGTTTTGTTATTTACAGATTTCAAAAGAGCTTCAAGTTAGTATTGCATGCCTTTCGAAAGTCTTGCTAATCTCGAAATTTCGTTCCAGCCATGGATGCCAAGACAGTGGTCCACTTCAGAGCGGCAACATTGATGTTGACTTTGAGTGCTGGCGATCAGTTATCGCCCGAGAGAGGTTTCTGCCTTTAGCTATCACGACACCGATTAGATGTATAAATTACCCACAAAAAATGGATAAATGAAAAACGCTCGACCGCCCTAACCTTTATTGAAGAAATACGATAACTTGATTTTCGAAAAAGAATAATACTTGAAGGGAAAAATACGAGGATAGACCAACAAAATACCAAGTTGCAAAGAAAAAGACGCGGGGAAACCCTCGTACAGGTAAACTGTGCACATGGCCCCTAAAGAAAAAAATTACTCCCCTTTTTATCTACACAAATTGGTAGCTGACAAATTTTCCCAACCCGTCCAGCCTTCTTTATTGCAGAGGCTCCTTCCTCTTCAAGGTACTGGTCTTCTTCCGTGCAGGTGCCGGGGCGGATGATCTGGACATTGATCCAAGCCTCTGTCCCGAGAAAACTTCATCCTTAACTTAGTAAACAAGTTGTCTAACAATCCTAGTAGTTGAACTAAGTCTCTGCTTCACTTATCCTCCGAGTTGCTGATGGATAAAAGCTTCTCTTCCAGGGCCTGCACAAGATCCTGATACTCCATGAAAGTTGGGTGGGACTGCCAATGCAGCACGATGAGGTTAGAATTCAGGGGGAGGGAGGAAGTTTTGCCAGTAGAACAAAATCTGAAGAAAATCAAACCTGTAATGTCGCACTATAAGCCTTCCATAATCGCAAATCGTGCCGAAAAAGATCAAAGAGAACCTGATGATGGCAAAGAATGTGATGATCAAACTTTGCTTAATAGATCTATCCTCTTTAACTCATTCTTCTTCAAATCAGGTATTTTCAACATGCAGTCACACTAGGAACCATAAACAGGAGGATTGGTGAAGATGGTTCATGTAGACAGCAAATCATACCTCTGATCGCCTTAGAAGGGTCGCCAGAACAACAATCCACTCTTTAAATTTCACAGAACACATATGAGCCAGGAGGAATTCTGCATCCAGTCTGCTTTGCAATGTTCCCATTTGAAGCTGAAAATATAGGAGATATCACTCAACAACAACCAAAAAGATGAAATAATTTATTTGGATCATTTCAAGGAAAGGATGAAAACAGGAGGACAATTTTGTAAAGGATTTCGTCAGAGGTTCCTGCCTTCTGTCCAATCAGCTCAAGCCCAGATGCAAAGCTCTCTAGTCGTGCAGATCTGTATCTTTCTCGTTGAAGATAGTCCTGTCACAGATGGTTATTGTGATTTTTTTGCAGCAGAAAGATTATTGGTCATAAAGTCGTACAGCTTCTTTCTTTCTTTCTTTTTACACTGTTGTGTTAGATAGTTCCACGTACCACCAAATCAAACTGTGTGCCTTTCACAAAGGCAACAAGCTTGGAAAGTTCTTTCCCCGACATCAGATAACTTGCATGGCTTTCTAAAATATTCTTTACCGACGCAACATGAGCACTCTCTTCCGTGAATGAGGAGCTGCTGGAAGTGGGGGGAAACCCATAATGACTATGTCAGAAATTAATCCTTTGGAACAGAAGAAACGGGGCCAAAAGACACCCACCTTTTGTAGTCCATGGACTGCTTCCCGTAACTAGAACGAAACAGAAAGTACCCCAAGAATCGGGGGGATAATTTTTCTGAATCAGATGGTGTCTGTTCATATTCCCGTCCTGATCTAAGCAAGAACCTCACCTATTAGACAATGAAGAATAGTATATGTTAAAACATAAAATTTTTACCCACACAATTAGTAGTAGAGACTTTATGTATACCAGCTCTCCTGCAAGTTCATACAAGCATTCATCCAATGTTGCCTGCGGGCATATGAAATCCAAGTCATGATTTTTCTTTTCTTTTACAGCCGCTCCCTTACAGAAATTCAAGACAAACTGGAACCTGCAATTAGCACCCAATGCAATGACATACCTGTAATAAACGTAGAGCACAATACTGACTGACAGCAGGACCTTCAAGTTTTGCAATTACCTATAACAGTCAAGCAAAATGCAATTACCTATAACAGTCAAGCAAATGCAATTACCTTCAAAATTTGCGTACTATGGAGAAATCTGTTTATTTCAGAAAGAGCTTGGAAAGTATTCAATTCTCTGTGAAGAAGCATTAAATGGCTAATTCTTTTTCCATTGGCATTTGCTTCCAAAAGGATAAGCTGAAGCATCATAAACTACGTATCCACGCATTCTTATAAATAAAAATATGATTATGGCTCTTACAAGAATATAGCAAGCTGCAGTTCGATACCATCTTCTCTGGAAGCATTCCTCGAACAACCTGCAAAGAATATTAATAAATATTGGGTTTTCATGTCAAGACAGCTACACAGACACTACATGAGACCCTTCAGAATATGTCGTTACAAATTATGAAATACACAGCAGGCTAGAAATCAACAGGAAATACATTAGCTACAGTACTGAGAGAAAAGGTAAGCTGCTTCGTCTCAACCTCAACAACAGCAACTTGGTCAAGTTGCTGTTTTGTCCTCTGAGGCATAATAAGCCGGGTGTGAATGCCTCTCATGAATCTAAGCCATTAACCGCACATAAATATCTTAAATATCTCATTTATAAACCTGTATTGACAACCATGCAACATGGATGCTCCACTATAAGCCCATTAAGGAATCCATTCAATAAGAGAGTGAGACTCCTTGAATGATTAACTTACAAACTACGAGGTGATCAAAATTCAATCGAGCAACTATTTCATGCAAATTCCTAATATATATTAAACTAGTTTCTAATCCAAGAACAAGTAAAGAAATTAGAAATGAGGGCAAAAATGAAAAGAAGCACATACTCCGTTGATCTTCCAGCAGCAGAAAATAGATCTGTCCAGTGACGGCCATCGGTTTTTCTTGCTACACTAACCACCACATCGAAGTACTCAGGAAAATTTCTGATCAGATCACAGGTCTTCTCCAATAAAGACAACTTAGCCGTGTTTCTGTGACCAGATGTCTGGTTCTTGTTCATGCTTTGTCTGCAAGATACTACCAGTAAGAAATTAATAATCACTCACGGACTCTCCAGAAGAAAACAACTAATACTGAAAGTAATTAAGTAAAGTGGAAAGAAATCAGCATACTTATTTTCTTAAGAAACTATTTGGTCGATCCCAATTACCTGGAAATTTCTGCATCAAAAACAGTAAAAAGAAGCCACTCCAAACAATGTGAAAAGTGAGGCTTCTCCGCTGATAGTTGTGCCAGTCTTAAAGCTTCCTCACTTTTGTCTCTCTGGAGGCAACAGACAGAACAACAAAATGCATTATTTCCCCTGAAAAGCGCCTATCAGATTTATAATAATCCGATGAAAGTTGTCCAAGTCTTTTGTCTAGCAATAGCAGCAGTTTTACAAGTATTGTAAGGCCTGTGCTAGCAACAAGTTGTCTTTGATAAATTGTTATATCTCCCTCTGACAGCCTAAAATTTATAATAGAAAACCAAATAACTGATTGTTTCTCATGAATGCTTGGAGAAAGAATCTTTCAGAATAAGTTGTCACCTAATTCAATCAATAAAAGAACTTAAATGAACTACTCTGCCATTGATGTTGTGATAAAACCTGATGGAAGGACAAATTTACTGATATTCATATAACTATGGAAACCTGAAGAAGGTGCCTAAGCAAGCAATGCAGTATGGTCTGAGCTTGAGGTGCTGGCTCAAAACATGGAAATTCTGTACATGCTGAAAATGACATTCTCTGAGAGACCCCAACAACAACTCCAGCATTTGGTACAAGGCCAAGAGGATATACTTCTCGGTCAAATTCCAGCTCCGGATCCAACTGAAATATTTTGTAAACTAATTAATCCCATTGGTATGGTCCAACCAGTTGATACAAACATTAAAAAAAAAAAAGCCCACAAACTATGACTAAGCATGTTACAAAGAAAAATCCCCAGAAATCCAGATAAGCATTTTTATCAGTTAAAAGGGTATGCAGGCACATTGTGTGCATCTGCATCAAGCGACCATCCAAAAGATATTATTACACTGATCTCCGCATAATGCAGCCTCTAATTCCGTTTTTGTTTGACTAACATCTAGCCAAGTACTTCCTACAAGACTATATAGAATGTTCGGGGTCATAAGAAAAGACACGAAATAAAGCCATTGTATTAGAAGTAAATTTACAAACTGACATGAATACAGTGCATGCCTGCAAGAAAAAGCAGAGTATTGTACCAACTACCAGACACTTACCTGTAAGAAGTCCTCCTGCTTAAAGGGATCTGCGCCAGGAGATGGATACCATACCTGCAACAAGTTTCCAGCTAGAATCTATTAGAGTACAGAGAGAAATAACTGTGACAAAGAAAAGCAAATGTACTTGGCACAATAATCACAAAATGGCCCAGCAATACATTTACCTGCATTCCTCGATGGCCATAATCTAACCAGGAAACCTCCTCAATCAGATTTGTCTTCTCATCTGATTGACCACAGGTAACCCAGAATAATTCAACCGAGTCAGTAAGCTCCCTTTCCCGTCCATCATCCAAATCAAGAAGTGAAAGCTCCCCATTCACTCTCAATATTAAACACCTGGAAAGGTTTGAAACTGTTAAAAGGCATGTTACATTGTATAAATAACTGTCAATATTTCTAAGGTGAATACCTTGCAGGCTCTCGGGAAACAGAATCAGAACTTGCAAGATGATTGTCTGAGATATTTACTCTCGGGAGCTGATCAGGAATAAACCTCATTGCTGCAGGATGGCTCTTTGCAGTCATGATTGATAGTTCTCGTACTGTAGAAAGCTGTTTGTCATTTTATCACTTAAAAATGTACCAAGAATAGAAGATTTCAATTTTAGCACTCTAATGAAGAGTGCTTTATGGAAACTTTTGAGCACACAGATGAGCAGATCAATCATGTGAGAGACCAAAACAAATGGCTGGGAGAGAAAGTGGAAACAGTCATTTACCTGTAATTCTGAAGTACTAGCTGGAGTTAATTCACCAGATATGCTCACATGAAATATGTGGACATCAAATGGTCGATATGTCACCAGGATATAATTTTCGTATACATCCATCACCATCGGCTTGGTAAGCAATGGCTTTCGACAGAGTAGTGAGCTTTGATCAAGATGATATCTTGGATAGAATAGCAATTCATACCTGCATCACATTAAAGAGTGCATTTATAACATAGGGAAAACAATTTAGTTTCACCAACATAGAAAAACCAGCAGAATCTCCTCCAATAGCAAATAAGCAAACTCCATGGTGCATACAACAATAGCAACTTAGGAAACTTCTGTGTACATAAGGCAAAACATGTATGACTAACTCAGTGGTCTCAGTTTTATTCAAGACAAAAATAACTGATGGCCATTGAAAACAAGGAGGTCATGGCATAAAACAGCTCAACCACCAACAAATAAATATCTAACAAATGTAAGTAGAAATTTTTTTTTTCCTTGTTGAACTTAAAATAAAACATCTCTACTTACATTTGTTAGTATTCGCCCAAAAAATTTCTTGAAATTGATGCAGTCTGAATTTCAGTGAGACATTGATATATTGGCAGAGGAGATTCCTTACGTATTAGAAGAATCAATGTAATTGCAGACAACGACAATTTTTCCCAGCCATAACAGTCCCTTGCACTGAATCTTTTGCTCTTGACTTACATCTCCAAACACACGCCACTTTTTCAACCGTACATCATACAATATCAACCCATGGAGACCAGCAACAGCTATGTACGTTCCATCTTTGCTGGCTGCCACATGCTGAACTGGCCAATTTTGAGAAATATAGGAAACCTGCTCCAGAACAGAACAGTGTTACAACTGGTTGTAATAGTGACATCCAAAGGCAATAATCCACCAAAAATTGCATACCGACCGGAAGATTAAGATGCAGCATTTTAAGTGCATTTGTATCTTCAGACTGCACGACAAGTAATCGATCTTCACCATATATCACCTGGCGCACATATGTCATGCCAGAAACACCTCTGTTAAGACAACACTTGCCAAAAGAAAAAACAAGAATTGTCTCCAGAGACTGTTCCTCAATAGCAAACAGCCTATATCCAAATTCATCCCACTGCATCAAAGAGACCCCACTCATTAGGGGTTCATGTTTACTGTCTTGATTTGTTCTCCCCATTGGAGATGTTATAGAATTTAGACCAATTTGGCGAATAGTTGACATCAAACGACATCCAGAGACAGACCAAACTGTGAGCCCTCTGGACTTCCATCCTACTGCGAAGGCTGAATTATCTGGCGTCCAAGCAACTGAACTGACTGGACCTGTATCTTCCACAGAATACCTATAAAAATGAGGTGAACACATTGATGTCTGTCTCATCAAATGGTGATGTGAAACCATATGTTCTTCTAAAAGCTATCATTTTGAAGACAAGTGCTCAAATAGTTACAATTTTAAAGGCATTTTTATCTCTTCAAATATTGTCCAAGTTCGTACTCCATTTATGTTAAACCTTTTTTTGAGCTTTAAAATAAAATTTTATCACTAGAACACCAAATAGGTGCAAAAGTTACAAAAGATCATTTATGTTAAGTCAAAATTCGCATTTATCCTCGTAATCAAAATGCTATCCTCAGAATCACCATGGAAATAGGCAAATGGTCTGAAGGCAGGTTGTAAGCATTTCATATTCATACTGTTGCCACTTTATTAATATATAAGTGGGGTTGGGTGAACTTTACTGCTGTGTCAGAAGAACCTATTCAGCAAGGAAAAATTACCCCCAGTCATGTAAAGAGACAGTTCGAATAAGTGACGTCGATTCAGCCACATCATACAACTCAACAACTCCCCTTCTGGTGCCAACTGCAAGGATCTGCTGCTCAGAAGCTACTGCTGCACAGACAGCATCGCCACAACCCACAATTCTTTCTGGCTTTATTAATTCAGCTTGCTTCAAACCCTTCTTACTTATGGAAAATGACACCAGCTGCCCGTCATCATATAACACGAATAGCAACCTCATGGACAAGCAAAGCTCCAAATGGACAATAGCAGACTTTCTGGAAGAATTATGATTGAGAATACCACGTTTCCATTCCATAGAAACTCCATTACTCAATGATTGAGGTAAATCACTAGCTTGAGTGCTTCCAAATTCAATGCTCTCGAGACCAAAAGGCCCATAAAACTGCAACAACAAAATAGTTTATGTGAAAAAGTATAATATTTTCTTAAGCATTTTGAGGTTACGGCATTAAACCCTTCAATCAAAGGTCTTCATTTTGAAGGGGAACAACGTAACGGATGGGATCATTATCCACGTGATCCATCAGAAAGTCCATTACCTCTCCCTTCCAGGAGATACAGTACAGTGATCCATCAGAAAGTCCAAGTAACATATGCTTGTTGTCACTCACGATGTTGCTCCTAGTAAAAACAATAGCATACATAAGACAATCCAGACAGCAGACAGAATACATTGAATCGATGGTGAAATAAATCACTTCTTAAGATATGTGACTACATAATCTTAATATTCCCACTTATTTTTTGCTCTGTAGAAATTTTTTTTTCAGACATTGCTCACATAAGTAAATGAGAAGCAAAGAATGACAGTAAGCTTCTAAATCACTTGTTTTACAATGTATTCTACCAGCTGCTTTACCAGATTAGAACCATTATCTCACATCTTCAGCATATACTATACAGGCAATTTCAACAAGAGCTGAATTTACTCACGGTAAAAGTAAGTGTTGTCCCAAAAACAGCAGGAAAAAGAACCGAAAACATTGGAAGTGCAAGTTGAAATAGGTTAACAGAGCACTCACACATCCAAGTTCATTTCAGCAAAAGGAACCTGTTCATTGAG
The DNA here is from genome assembly GCA_037672795.1 of Lagerstroemia speciosa. Classification (NCBI taxonomy): domain Eukaryota; kingdom Viridiplantae; phylum Streptophyta; class Magnoliopsida; order Myrtales; family Lythraceae; genus Lagerstroemia; species Lagerstroemia speciosa. The sequence continues at coordinate 10,225,901 of CM075289.1, read as the reverse complement.
AACAAGAGAAAGAGTTGCAAAGAACAATCCAGATGGCTGTCGCCCTCCAATTAGTAATCTTCTCTCAGAAAATTGGACCTTAAATATGTGAAGGAAAAGAGAAGATGTCTGCAAAAGAGGAAAAAATCACAAGTGAGACAAGGCCGAAGCTTATCAAAACTACGTACCAAGGAAAATGAGATGTGTGCGTTCCCTGGGAGGCACCCACAATCATAAGCAGAGAACTGACTATGAGTGGTAATTCGCAGGAACTCACCAGGACAGCAATCAATTTGGCATCGGGACTCCACACAGCTTGTATATACTCTCCTTCTTTCTGCACTGAATCTGCATCCCTCTTGTACTTGCCCAGTCTCACTCTATGCTGCTCAAGGCCCAAAACAATACACAATTCACTCATCAGAAGCACCAAAACAACTGAACCGGCAAAAATCTCCAACAGAGAGTAAGTCGTGCAGATAATGAAAACCTGGGAGGAGCTCCAGAGCTCGAGGTGGGTGGGGGAGACGACGAGCAACAGGCGATTGATGACTCTGAGGTAGACGATGCGATGCGAAGACGGACAGAGCCCCTGCTCGAGGGGGATCACTTGAGGCCAGCCATAAGCCATATACATCTTCGCCCGTGGATCTCACAAACCGAGGTGCCGATCCTATTCGATTCGAACAAAGAGGAATTGTGGATCCAGGGTCAAACTAAATAGGAAGAGAGATCTGAGACATTTTTTGCCATGGGAAGATTGAAGAAGCTCCGTGATCTGATATCTCAGATGGATCCGACTGTGGCTCTCTCTCTCTCTCTCTCTCTCTCTGAGTCCGATCCGAGGGAAGGAGAAGAACCGAACTCAATATTTCTCTCTCCTCTTCCTTCTCCCGTTTTCCTTTTTCATATTTTACCTTTTGAGTTCGTTTTCTGTCCTTTTTCCTTGTTTTGTTTTGGCATGAAAATATTTTATATCAAAAAAATTGACACAGCAATGCAAGCTGAGGCACGTGCAACAACACGTGCGCCGGGACGACCCTGACCTGACGTGCTCCACGGCCCGGCGACTGCTTTCTATCGCTCTCCCGATCAATTTTTCTGGCCTCTCTTTCGTACAGTCCCAAGATTTAGACTTTTTTATAAATAAATTTTTTTGTGATTAACAAAACAGCCTCTTAGCTTAAGAATAACAATGTCATGGCTGGTGAAGACTCTTGATATATAGATGATGGCTTTGAATAAATGAATATGAGTAGCTGGATGTCCGCGGCACGAACCTGACTAGTTCTAGATGTGCTTCGTGGTCTGGATGAATGGAGGATGTCCTACTGGCGTTGCATGGATACAACTTGCAAGTCTGGTTTAGTCTGAGCGAAAGATGTTAGGCCCAGGCCCATATTTTCTGGGCTTTTGTTGGCCCGGGCCCATTTCATTTTTCCCTTCTTTTAGATGGCTTTTTTTTTTTTAAAATTCCTATTTGTATTTATCTTTTTAATAACTCATCCAATAATACCGACTTGTCACAGCAAATATACCGAGTAAGTACTTAAAGCAAGGGCTAGCCTGAGGAGTTGAAAGCGTTGGGTCCCTTGCTAAGTTGCTATGCTCTTTCTCTTCTTCTTCTTCTTCTTTTTTTTTTTCCATTCAAGCCCTTCCTTTTATTTTATTTCATTTTTTCTCCCCTAAAGAAACTAATAATCAATCACTATGGATTTGAACTCCCGGGAACTGTTATTCATTAGTTATATATGCATCACTTTCACTGAACTGTTTTCACATTTTTTTTAATCAGAAAAGTCGACAGATCAATCAAAGATCTGCCTTTCTGAGAGATTTTGTGTGGCCTTTTCTCCAGCATCTCACTTTATTAATTAGTATATATTTTCTAGATCAAATCTCATGGTCCAATTTGAAGGAGACAAAGGCATGCAAAATAGTCATGCGTACGAAAAAGTGTAATTAGATCCGAAGAGATTGCACTAATCATGAGCATCAATAATTAAAAAGTATCGCACATTCAGAATTCTATTGTAGCTGATTTTATCTTTCTGGTATTATACACTAATGACATGAATGGTGCTTGCTCGTGCGTGGACATGTATCGGCATTATGCTGTAAAATCCAGCGGTGGAGTGGCCGACTTGTGTCATGCCTCAAAGTGGATCAGATCTTAGCAGCATGGAATTGGAGCATATTATGATGTCCAAAAATCATGCAAGTTGAGGGAGAGGAATCCAAATTAATGGATTAATCCTGGCCGTGCTACCGCTATATATTTCCAAGTTCTAACTTCCTTTCTCCTCCCTGTTTCTTTCTCCCACCCTCTCTATCTATCTCCTTACTGTCCTCTCCTGTCCGTCTTACTGTAGACTGATTGCAATGGGTTTTCCACTCGGCTACACGGAGATTTACTTGCCAAATATTTTCCTCCACACACTCTCCATTCTGGGTCTCATCAGAAACCTCATTTCCTACCTCTTCCACTTCCTAGGCCTCTCGGACTTCTTAGAACCCGAGTTTCTCGTACTCACTCAAACTCAGACCCCCCGGCCAGTACCCGACAGCCTTCCTCCACCTCCGTCAACCATCCTTATCAGGGAACTCCTGCCGCTGGTTAATTTAGAGAGCATGGCAGACCCGCCGGAGAGCTGCGTGATCTGTCTGCAAGAGCTGGAGAGGGGAGACGAGATCAGGTGGTTGAGAAACTGCAGGCACGTCTTCCACAGCGGGTGCCTGGACCGTTGGATGGATTGTGATCAGAAGACATGCCCGCTGTGTAGGACCCAGTTTGTGCCCGAAGATGATCGTATGAAGGAAGAGTTTAATCAGCGAATGTACGCAGCCGAGTTTCTCCACGGGCATAATATAGCTCAAACGTAAGCCTTCTGTCTTCTCTTTTGGAAAGGGAAAGGTAGAGGAACCGTACGTCTGTATATTTATGTTATGTGGAGACTAGACCAGGAGATGTCTGAATCATGAGATGAACTACGAGCGAGAACAGCTAGCATCTACTCCTGATGGCATTTGCGTTGGCCGAGGATAGGACTATGTCTTAATATTATTTTCTTTATTTTTCCCTTTTTTTCTTGGTGCAGCAGTTATTGTAAACTTTTATGACCTCAGTTAGCATTTTTTCAGACAGGTCCACTGAATTTATACAATATCAATCTAAGACAGCTATCTTTCGAATTCGAAGTAGCCCTTTAGTTCGATGATTGTAGCAGTGTGGTGCATCCGATAATTTCTAGCCGAAATCCTGCATGGCGATTTCGTTCTTTACTACTACAATGGAGGAAAATTTTCAACCTGTTCTACTAATTCTGATATCTATAACAACCGCAAATAAAAAATCCTTCTGACACTGATCAAGTCTGACAAGTGCAAATTCGTCATGGAATATATGCATTGCAGTGATTATGTGAGTTCTAATTGGTTAAATTGTCGTAATACAAGCAATTACTCGAGAATGAAGATTGGATGCGTCGTATGTCTTCCAAGACGGACACCAACCACCCAAATCTAAGTTTGTTGCAAATACAGTGATTCGCCTATGACAGAAACATTTTTGTTCCAGAACAATGAAGAAAGTGGATCATTTCTAGATTCCAGGAGCAGTGAAGAGCCGGATTTGAAAATTGAGAGACAAGAGCAAGGACAGCAGATTTGCGTACGTTATCACGACGGTGATCGGGGCAGCTGTCCCTTATCAAGGAGACAGGCCCCAAGAGCTAGCTTGAGAGAGAGAGAGAGAGAGAGAGAGAAGGGACGTACGCCACTGGACTGGAGCCAGAAGTTATGCCTGCCCGCCTGCCCGACGATGTTGAGTTGTTTGGGACCTTTAAAAAGTTGGACTTCGTGCCTGATCCATCACCATCTCATGGTTCTGGCTCACTGCACTGATAATGCCTGTAACCTCTCGTTGAACTCTGGTTGGCCAATGGGATTTCACCTTTCCTCTGCAATCGATAATCTTATCAGAACATAAAATTGAGTCAACATCCATCCCAAATAAAATCGATCAATTTTTTCATCATTTGTCTATTCACTAAAAAAAAATGATCACAAATGATATTCTCAGTAGAAGGGGCCCATTGAAAGTAATGCCACTGGTGTATGAACGGGATCCGCAGAATAGCACATAAGGCAAAACAACCTGTTGAGAGCCAGCCCAGAGTAATTCCCAGATGAGGTTGCATGAAATGAGGAAAACCATGTGGTTCATTTCAGTGTCAGGCAAGTTGGAGACTTACAGAGGTGACATCATTCGGCTAGTATATCCATCCATAGTCATTGAACTCATTATGACAGTTGAAGTTTGTAATCCTAAGCTCAAAGTCTAGTTTATCCATCTACAGTAAACTAGCCTTTGTCACTTGTAAAGCTCGTTCACTCATGCCATCAGACTAGGAAAGCACAATCCCAGAAGCATCAGCTGTTCTGGAGCAGTTTGATTTTCCTCTGCAGATCATTCTCTGACATTCCATCCCTCCATAGAATGTTTGAAGAAGAGTTGGGCAGTAGCACGCTCAACCCAATGATCAAGGTAAATGATGGGAATGTCCAAGTGCCGGCAGCACATCTCAAGGTGGACTGATGTCATAGGAAACATCTGCATCGAACAGAAAATGAAAAGCCAAAATCCCCTCAAGAGGGGCCAGCATACTAGGATGCAGGAATTTTGGGAACATGCAGCAGGCCCACCATGGAAGTGGCCAAGAAATGGATGCGAAAGGGCTTATTAGCAGCTGACATAGGTTTTCACTAAAATTACCATCTAGATGCAGGGATTTTGCTGGTGCATCAGAACTTGTTGGTGCAAGGAAACAAAGGTGAACTAAACCAACGAAGAATGTGTACTGACCTACGAATTGAACTACAGATGGTTTCTCTCAGGTTTATAGAATAATAATATCATGAAATATTGTATTTAGAAAGTAACTTCCTGGTGGGGTGCCCAACGGGACTGTCCATACTTCCCTTTGTGATGCATGAGAGCAGTATAAAACCACAGCCGCAGATTCAGAAGCTGCCCCAGTCTTGAAGTATTGTAGATTCATTCTAACCCAAGAGCTGATGTAGCTTTCAATTGTAGCGAATGTTAATCAACTGTTTGATTCTGCAAAAAATGCTCCATAGCCAATCCTAGAACAACTTTCTCAACCATCTAAGACAGCGTATCTGTCAGACGACCATAAAGTACATTTCGTGCTATAACCCAGGATTGACTATCTGATTAATATACGAAAAATATTACTCACTGAATATGTATATATGGATAGCGTCTTCATTGCATCCCATGCAGTTAAAAAGATGAAAGCTCATGGTTGAAAATGTCTCCTCCACCCCATTAACACTCTCAACATTTTCTTTCTTTTTCTTATTTTCCTCATAAACATTTTTTGGGATGAATTTATCCCTCAAATCATTTTATTTATTTTTACTACTTTATTGAAAATTCTGATTTTATAAAAATGATTTTTAGTAATAGTGAAATTTAAAAAAACTTCGACATCAGAGTTTGAGGATGAAGAGGAATAGGTGAACCCTCGTGAGCTTCCACTCTTTCAAAAGTCATTCTAAAACCTTATAGGTGTTGATAACCTTTTAGAAATAGGGGTAGCTAGCGGCAAGCCCCTCCTATTCCTTCTTCTATTCTGTTCAATGTGTTTTTAAATTTCATTTTTTTTTCTGATGCAATCAAATATTTTAATAATAAATAGGACTAAAAGTGAACTAAAGAGAAAAAGTTAATTACTAAAACCAACAGAAAAAAAGTTTAGAACTAAAATAGAAAAGTAAGAAAAAATTGATGAACAAAACCAATTTTTTCTATTATTAATTATAATACTATATAGCCTCCTTTAATATATAAATATAGGATGTGAAATTTCTTTGAGCAGTTATTAAACCGTTCAAAAACTTAATACAATGACTCGTAATTAACTATTCAAATTGAAGTAAGGATTGCAGCAAGACATGATAATTTTTCTCTCCTACGTACAGACTAATAACTGGACCATAAAATTTTCACAGAAATAAGTTGTGAAAAACTTTTGAAAATATTTATAAAAAATAAGAAGAAATAAAATCCGAAAAATTAGAAGGCCTTACATAATAGTACAGAAAAATGTTTTGAAATTAATAAAATATTTAATGAGCAAATTATTTCTTGCCACATGTTAAGAAAAATAAGAGTTTCCCTTAAAACCCTTCCATCCCGGAGGTCTCAACTTTTTTAAAAAAATATTACTTTTACTTTTGTATTAAGTGTCTTTCATTCATTACCTAGAAATAGGATTTATATGCTTTATTTCATTTTTCTATCATTCTTTTTTACGTTCAGGGATATATCTATACAATAAAAGGAAGAGAAATCTAAGTCGAAAGTGAGATGATGTTAGGTCAGTAGGTTGGATTTATGTGTCATTTCTCATTTTATTAGCGCAAAATAGTTGCGAAATATAGGATTTTATTTAGATTCTTTAGAATTTTCATTTTTTAAAAAATTTAAATTTATATTTTACTGCTTAACTTCTCTCATATGAATTTGGTGACGCGGATAACATCTATTGGCGTATGACACCAAGCGGTATGACGTGGTATTTTTATAACATACAAGACTTTCTCTTTGGTTATGGGAAAATGCATTTTTCTAGTGGATATTTCCCTTAATTTAATTGCACAAACATATGCTCAATTTATTTCACCTGTTTAATCCCACAATACAGGCGGAGAGCAATAAAAATGTCATTCAAAAAAGTTAAATCCCTTGCAACATGTTTCTTGGACCATCACTCGATCACTTGAGACAATTCTTTTGCAGAATATATCTACATGTGAAAATCATTCGATTATGTATGTTGTGTTGCTTATCGATTCAAAAGTTTATAAAGATATGTTGTTCAATAACAAAATCGGATAGGCATATCATTTATGTAAATGGGTTTTGCATGTCTCAGTTCTGACACAAATATATGTTTGATGACCAAGGTATAGATGGGACTTTCGAACAATACTTACGATGAGGGAATCACCTGCTAGAGATTGTCCACCTTTTCTCTACTTCTGATTTCAGGCACTCTTCTAGATAGTTGGACAGCCGGTGAATGATGTGATAACATGTAGCATCTAGTACCCATTTCCAATTTCCCAATACCTGGCCTGGCATCATGTAAAAACGGAGAAGCCTATGATCAAAATTGTCCATTCACTTGAGTATCATATCAAGGACACATGAAAGGTGGAGGAGACAGAAGACTATAGGAAGCAACATAAAGTTAAATAAGAAAAGCCACATTATCAAGTTGTGTGAATGTTGTGTCTGAGGTCTACTTATTCAGAGATAAGAGGGAGAAAGCCCTAGTTGCAACCCTCGCTGCCCAAAAAAATTCAAATCCTCTCTCTTTATAAATATTCATCTCCTCCATTAATTTTCTCTCTTCTTTTCGTGTCTGCGACACATTTCGTCGGGAAAGAGAGATATAGAGGAAGCCATCCTACACGCATTCATGAGGATCCGCAAGAACGGCAGGTTCTCCTCCCTCCTCGCCCTCTCTTATTCATTCCCCTCACAGCCACATGTGTGTAAGCTGAACCAGTCTCCCTGGGATGTGATTCGCTTTTCAAATGATTCTTTCCCACCGACGTCGTCATTCGACTTCCATCCCCGCCTCCACCGCCAGGTAGCTCTCCCTCTATTCATTTCATCGGCAGATCTACCACTCTCGCAAACCCTCTTCCCCTCCCACCAGTCCCTGCCACCTCTTTCGCTATAAGTTTTTCACTAGGGTTACTCAAAACCCTAAGATTTTTATCCTTGCATTTGACCCGCTTTAGTCTATTAGGTAAAATCAGTCTCCTCTTAATCCTTGCAGCGTAAAAGAGGCGACAGCCTCACCAAATATATGAGCTTCGACAAATCCCTCAGAGCAGTGGACAAGTGAGTTACTGCTAACCCTTCCTAGCTCTCTCGTTCGATTACAACTCGTTCAATTATGTGTTTGTTGCTCTTATAGATAGAAGTAGGGTTTTGTATTATCACCCTCAAATAATGTGGTGATAAGTTATTAATTACCTGAAACCTCCGGTCGGCAACTAGCTATTACTATCGGCCCCCATTTAGTGCCCTTAGTTACAATATGGATGCGCTGTGATCTTTTATTGGGACAGTGACGGACTATGACTTTAATACCAGGAAATGGAAGCATGAGGAAGCTCCTGATGATAATCATGACGATGAAGATGATGATGATGATAATACTGATGACGATGATAGTTATTATCAAGATGATGATACGAGAGGCAGGTCCTCTAGTACTTTTGGCATGACGAAGGGATGCTGCAAGAGGACCAATGGGAAGGAGAGACAGTGCTCCAAAGAGGCCAAGGAAGGCTACTATTTACGCGAGCGCCAATTGAAGCCTCGCCAGAATACCAGCAATAGCCTTAGCGAGGGCTTTGGCTTTGTTGAGCCATTTTCATCCTTCGCCAAGAAAGGCAGGCGGGGGCATGGCTGCCAAGGACGACCACCGAAAAGATGGCCATTGTCTAAATCGCCCAAGGCAAATAAATCAAACCTATTCTACTACTACTCTGAGTTCAATCCCTTGTGGGGGAGACAGAAACCAAGGAGGCCGAGAGGAGGCAAGGATAGAGGCAGGAAAAGAGAGCAGCAGAGTGGCTCTGGGACTCCACCTCCATCAACTTGGGTCAGTAGGGAGGAGGAGGAGATCAATTACTCTTTTGTTTGCAGTATCGATGAGGAGCAAGAGGAAGAAGGGATGGATGGGGATAGCAATGTAGGAGGGAGGAAGAGGGCAAGGCGGCTAGTGAAGGCTCAACCATTGAAGTCCTTGATGTGAATCGTGCAAGAAGAGTGCTGTCTTTCAGCTCAAAATATAGCGTCTTCTATTGTCATAAAACTTTGGGCATTTGACTAGGGTTGGAGAAATTTCGGAGTTCTTTCACCCTTATTTTTTTCGCATTTTACTTTTTTCTCTCTTATTTTAATTTAGGAAAATGGGCTTTCTGATTGCAAATAATATGAGTGTGAAACAGGCAGACTGAATAGAATAGACTGTGTTTTTCTAATCAATACAGGTCAATTTTATCATTTAGTACTTTTTCTTTTTCTTTCCTAATTATAAATATCTTCTTCCTAGCGCATGTTACAATTAAATTGCAGTCCTAACTTATTTTCCTTAGCAGTAGAGGCCAAGGCTTTCTTGATATGTCACAACATAGGATTTTTTCTCTGCTTGTGTCATCTAATATTTGTAATTAGGAAGAATATATTTTAATTCTCAATCTTTAATTTCTCTTCTTTTCTTGGCAATGGTCTCTCTACTTCTCTCTGGCATGATAATTGATGCTCGCTTAGTCTATTGTCTGCCAGGGTAAATCGCTTTCGTGGTACTCATCTTAATGCTCCTGTACACAGACACTTCTATCACAATCTCTCAGCAGCTCCCAGACGACTATCAACATTCGGGTTTTTGTTTTTTGAATAGTTTGAGAGAATTTATTCCCTTATTGTAGATAAAGTCTGTCCACCCAGTAATTTATTACTTTAGGATGATACGGATGTGCCGAGCCAAATTCGGGGGAACTCCAAGTCCATCAATCCCGTATTGGACTTAAAAGCAGCCGCTGAGTTGCCATAGTAGATGTTTCGTGGGCTGTCTTCGACAGGTATGACCGATTCCGTTTCCAAGTGGACCCCCATCATCTTGCTAATACCAACAACAAATCTGAAGGAATTACATTTGACGAAATACCGTGAAATCTAGTGGAATTTTATGTTATTTTAGGACAAAAGGGAAAATTTCAGCTGAATTATTACCTAAAAAGTGGATTGGTGTATGCTAGATCTGATTCAGGCAAACGGTTGACCTACATATGTCGGAACAAATATAGACACCACCTAGAGCTGCCGAATCATCGGCATCAATCCCATCGTTTCCTCATCATCCACGTGGCACCTCCTCCTCCTTCTTAGCTTCTCCCTCAGGGTAACAACAGACAGAAAAACGGTAAATTAACGTCAAGATCAAATCAGAGACGAGTCAAAAAAAACATTTACTATTATTATTATTAGTCAGAGAGAGAAAAATTTTCAAGAATTGACTTGGCTGTCGTCAACCGGGGGGCGCGAAAATTGCGAAGGACAGAGAAGATGCCGCTCTGGTGGTGGTGGACGGTGCGTCCGCCTCCCCACCAGGAGGTCGGCCTTGGCCCTCCTCCATGGAGGAGGCGGCGGCTGAGCTCCATCATGCACCCACAACGGTGCTTGGCCCGGACGAGGAGGACACCGACTACCCGCCCGTGAGGACCTTCGAGGATGCGAAGTTCATCTGCTCATTGGAGTCTGCGAAGCTATGGTCGATCGCAGGGCCCATCGCTTTCAACATCCTCTGCAACTATGGCATCAATTCCTTCACGAACATATTCGTTGGTCACCTCGGGGATGTGGAGCTCTCCGCTGTGGCTATTTGCCTCAACGTCATCTCCAACTTCTCCTTCGGGTTTCTGGTGATGCGTTAGCCATTGCCTTCCTTCCGTTCCAGCGTAGTCATTCCATCTCAATGTTTCATCACAATGAGTTTGTCAATGCAGCTCGGGATGGGAAGCGCACTGGAGACGCTGTGCGGGCAAGCATTCGGGGCTGGGCAAATCCACATGCTTGGCGTGTACATGCAGCGCTCGTGGATAATCCTCCTCGCCGCGTGCTTGCTGCTGCTCCCACTTTACGTGTACGCAACTCCGATCCTGAAGCTGCTGGGCCAGGAGGATGATATAGCCGAGATGGCGGGCAGGTTCTCGATCCTAATCATCCCACAGATGTTCTCCCTTGGCATCAACTTCCCCACCCAGAAGTTCCTCCAGGCTCAGAGTCGGGTCGGGTTCCTCGCTTGGATCGGGTTCTTTGCCCTTATCACCACGTCTTTGTGCTGTACCTGTTCATCGTGGTGTTCAAATGGGGGCTGGTGGGGGCGGCCACAGCTTATGATATTTCAGCCTGGGCAATCTCCGTGGCTCAGGTACTGTCCATGCTTTCATCTTAACTAAAAAAAAAAAACAAAAATCATCACATTCAACCCTGCATCAGTTACTGGCATTAATGCTCAGAACGGCTCTATATTGAGTTTCAGGTACCTAATACTAGTCGGCCAAACAAAACCCGACTTTTATCTGACAGATTAACTTAGAAACAGCATTTTGCAAGAGGTCTAATTAGTTTCAGTGCAATAGCAACGGTAGTGTCGTTAAAATTCATAACATGCGTGGCCTGACTGTGACTGACATGGAAAAATGACAGGTAATTTATGTGGTGGGGTGGGGCAAAGAAGGGTGGAAGGGGCTGTCATGGTTGGCTTTCAAGGACATGTGGGGGTTTGTGAAGCTCTCTGTTGCATCGGCCATAATGCTGTGCCTGGAGATTTGGTACTTTATGACCATTATTGTCCTCACGGTCACCTCGAAGAACCTATCATTGCCGTTGGCTCGCTCTCAATCTGGTGGGTGCTCTAAGTTTGTGCAAAATTCTTTCTTTTAATTAGTACAACAATACTCGAACTCAACCGCACTCAAGAGAGATTTTCAGATTTCATTCCCAACGGCATGTAATTTCCTGCAGCCGGTGTTATCTACATTCTTATCTTCACCAGGGAAACATCTTTGAGACAGATTGGTTCTCCGAGTTATGGATGTGGATATGAAATTTTAGGCTATATTCCTAGTAATAGCAGCAGAGTTATGTATGTCTCTTGGAATTCAATGTGGAGGAGGAGGAGGAGGAGGAAGAAGCTCATGATAAAGTTATCCTAAATTACTACTGATCTGTTGGTTGTGTGTTTTCCTGTCTTATTCCAGCATGAACATCAACGGCTGGGAAGGAATGTTGTTCATTGGAATAAATGCAGCCATAAGGTAACAAATCTCGCCCAATTCTTTTTTCGTTCACCAATCAAGACTGAGCTCCGTCTCCTTTTACAATCATCCAGTGTTCGGGTCTCCAACGAGCTCGGTTCCCGGCATCCGAGAGCAGCCAAGTACTCCGTGATAGTTACGACAATCGAATCATTCATCATCGGGATATTGGCTGCAATAATCATCCTGGCAAGCCGGAACCACTTTGCAGTCATATTCACCGATAGCATCAAGATGCAGAAAGCAGTTTCCAAGTTAGCTTACCTTCTAGGTATAACCATGGTGCTCAATAGCGTACAACCAGTTATATCAGGTAAGTAATTAGTGTATATATATATACATATATGTGTGTGTGTGTGTATATATGTACATACGGGAATATTGATGTTCCAAAAAAGTATGAAACGAAAACCGAACTAATCGCTTTGCACAGGTGTTGCTGTTGGGGGAGGTTGGCAAGCTCTGGTGGCTTATATAAACTTGTTTTCTTATTACATTATCGGGCTGCCGCTCGGGTTCCTTTTGGGTTACAGGACAAGTCTGAAAGTTCAGGTAAGCAAAAGCAAGCGTTTATTATTTTCTCTTAGCTCAAAAAATAAAAATTAAATTAAAAAAAAAAAAGAGTTTGAATTTGTTCTGGCTTTTCCAGTTTTCAACCTTTTTCTTAATCACTCCTCTCTCGTGTGTTTTTTTTTTATTTTTATTTTTTGGATCTGATGTTGCATTTTTGTTTAATTAACAATATTGTTATTATTATTAAGGAATTAATTTTGTTATTTGCATTGGCAGGGCATTTGGATGGGAATGATATTTGGCACTTTGCTGCAGACATTCATACTCCTGTGTATCGTCTACAAAACCAATTGGAACAAAGAGGTCAGCCTTAGCCTCGTTCTCTGATTATACTACATTATGCTTGCCTGTTTGGTTGGTAAGAAATACGATGGAAAGAGACAAAATGCGTATTTTTGACATTTTTTATGTGATTGGATTATTAAAATTTGGGATGTACATTCTATTAGAATAAATATTTTTTCCTATAATTAATGAACGGACGTTTCTTCCAAAATAATTTATGAAAATATTTGTTTCGCACATTTTCTTAACTTTATTTCAAATATGTACTTCCACATTTTTTATTTAAAATTAGCACAAAATTAACCGACTCCTCTTAAGATTATTTCATATTGCTTCAACAAATCCATTCCATCATAGTTCTTTTTATTCTATTGTACCAAACATGACATTAATTTCTCTTGCACAGAAAACTCCTGAAGGTTCTGATTGCACATATTGCAATTGTATTCATGAGGCAGAAATGTGAATATCATATCAATTAAATATATACATATATATATATGAGGAAAAAATAACCATCGAAAAAATATAAGAAAAATAATGATTCCTGAGACATGGAAATTCCTCTGGATCATGATTTGTTCATTGGAGACAGACTTGGATTTATTTAATTGACAGGTCGAGCAAGCATCCGAGAGGATGCGGCAGTGGGGAGCCGCTCAGGAGGAATTGGTCGAAATGACATAGGAAGGAGGATCCGTTTTGTTTATTCATTTATTTATTTTGGGTAATATTGCTCCCCTTTTCGCCTTCCATTTTCACTCTCAAGACTATGGCCATTTCGATGCAAAGTTTGTTGATAATCTTATGTAATCCAATAATCTAACCATGTTTGAACCAAATATTTGCAGGCTCCTGGTTGAAATCGCTTCCAAAAATGTCAAATGGGCCCCCCCCCTTACACGCTGGCCTCGCCCTTCATGAAGCCCTTGCAGAGTTTCAAGTACCAACAGCGTAACTCATTACCCTCACGCGGTGAAGGAATAAGTAGCCTACTCGTCTCCGCCATGTTAGATACAATTATGGGATACTGGAATTTAAGCACGGGTGCTAATGGAGATTTTTTTTTTAGTTGAAAAGTGACTGAATTTTAAAATTATACTATACAACTCCGCTTTGAGTGCAAGTAAAAATTTAAAGTTGGAGTATCTAAAAGTATACGAATAAATCTTATAACTCGAACGGCTTAATTTGTCCAATTTCATGGGTTCATTACTTGTTTCATGCCTCTTTTTTCATTTTGGGAATCGGGAAGAGTCGACAGGCAAAATTTCCTCCACAGATGAAGACTTGTTGGTATGGAGGTTTGACAAGCAATCATCCCCAATAAAACACCGTTTTGCCATAAGAGACTCATACGAGCTGAGAGAGAGATGTTTTGTGGGATGTGGAGGATTGCGTTGCGTCACAGTTTCACAGGGTACGTAGATCATGTGCGTTTAACGTAGTAGGGGTAAGGATTGCACCGATCATCAATTAACTATCAGAAACTTTAAGAAGAACAGCTGAAGAGAAGTAATGATACATATTTGATGAGGAAGAACAACAGGAATATTCATGTTGGACATGCAATAACACAACAATGGAGGTTGTCTGACAGGTAGAAAGATAGTAAGAAACTTTGTTTTCCCCACAAATTATTACCGATGCCAGATGCGAGCGACAGTGGCTAAAATATTAAAATCGGTAACAGGTAAAGAACTGAAACTCGGGGCCCATCAGTTCCTTCTACGCTTGGGGGATCAGCACTTGCTTTCCCCCTTCTATCTCCCCTCCAATTAATAGTCCACCACCAAACAAGGAGACAATCATCTATTCTTACTGTATTATCCCATATTCAAGGAGATCCTCATGGTAAAAAGATAACTAACCTTGGACACAATCCCATTAATTAATGGAATGCGACGATGGCAGAAAGCACTAAACTTTCTTGCCACTGTACATGGACTCCACCTTACCGTCGTTTCCCCCGAGCAGCAAGTACTTGTCCTTCCGTGTCAGTGATGTGCACTCGAACCCGAGCACATCCCCGAGAACCTTCTGCACGTAATTGGCCACTTCGATGGCCGACTTCCCGCCTGCCTTGCACGTTATCTCCTCGGGAATCCTGTCAAGGAAAGTGGCCTCGTATGTTGGCCTTGGGTTCATGAAAAAGAAGTAGGGGTCCCAGAACTTGACCCCACGAACCGTGGTCCCGTGGAACATGTTCTGCTTGCAGTCCATTGCCACAGGAACGATCCTGTCGCTGAGCTCAGCAAACAGTGCGCTGAACCGTAGGAGGAAAGGCTCGCGACAGGTGGTCCCCTCAGGGCAGACCACCAGGTCACCCTTCTCGAGGAGGGAACGGATACGGGCAGCATCGGCCTCGCGGTCCCGTGTGAGAGCGACTGCAGGGATGGGGGAGAGGAACCGGGAGAGCTTGCTGACACTGTAGGTGACGCAAGAGACCTTGCGGCCAAGGGCTATGGAGATGATGATGGGGTCTAGGGCGGTGCGGTGGTTGCATACGTAGAGGTTGCCCAGGGTGCCAGGGGAGGGCGGAGGGGGACGGTGGCCGCGGATGACAAGGTGAATGCCAAGGAGCTCGTAGGTGTAGCGGACAATGCGCTCGGGGAGGGGGAGGTTGAAGTAGACACGAAAGATGGAGAGGGCAAAGCCAAAGGGGAGCCAAAGGTAGGTGATCAGAGCGTTGAGTGGGTCTGGGCGTTGGACGAGACGGCCGTCATGGAAGATGATTCGGCTCTTCAGCTGGTCCAACGGGACGGTAGTTGCAGACTTGCTTGAATGCACCATGTAGCCCTCCTGCTTTTGACACGTGTTAATAAACCATGATATACAATGCAAATAGCAACCACTCGAGTTAAATGAGACAGACACCACGTCATTGATCATTTAATCTAATTTGAGCGTCATGAACGAGAATGATATATCAATTGTGTGACATTATTCGGATGATTATCGAGAATTTATGGGATATATAACAAAATTCGCCTCGTGGGACTGATAACGACATCTTGGAATGGACAATTCAACAAATAGGAATTTTAAATTCCAAACCACCAACATATATTAGCCAACTTAAGGATCAATGCTGAACTGGTTTTTGCTCGATTGAAGCAAGTTACTGCCTAGATGACTCGATTGGAAGAAAATGTTGCCATCAATGGCATCGCCTCCACGATAACTTGTACCGCAGGAAATAAATTCATCGATGCAAGACAACTCAAAATTTGATTACTCATTGGACAGCAGCCTAGTCAACAATTCAAGCACCCTGATATACAAAATCCTTTTTCCTTTTTATGAATAACCTCATATATAAAATCACCCATATCTGATGTCCCACTACGGTCCAGGAGGCCCTGGGACCCATTTGAGAAATGCACCGCCTAGTCTGCTCAGCGTATTTATCATGAACGTGCAGATGATCTTAAAATTTGTTGTACTTTGTTAAGATCGGGGAAAAAAAGTTGATTTCCTCTGACGAATTATTCTTTAAAATTACTGGTATCACAACCTTGTGTCGAAGAAATCACTAAATAGGTAATCATTCAAAAATTGTTGGATTTCGGGAGCGATCGCCCTCTTGAACTAGAGAAAACTCCTGAAATACTATACAAAATTTCTTAATTTTATCTATATTTTTATTACACTATCCTATTTCGCCCCCATTAAAATCTATCCATTTACTATTCTTTTAATTTTGCCCCCTGGCTCAAGGTCCTGATCCGTCCCCTTTCTCGCTATTCACTGCTCAACCATATACTACCTTTGGATTTAAATCCAAATCCAGTTAATCCAGATTTGTTGATTTGTACAGATTAAAATCCTTTAAAAGAAAAAAGCCCTGGTAGATTACATCCATGAGTATCCCAAAACATCCTATCAATGGGCAGTGTGTTTAGTATATGCTATTGCATTAAATATTGTGATTCTATATAATTCTTTATTCTCATATTCTTTTTATTCCATTTTATTTTTCTTAAACTTCCCCTGTAACCAAGAAAAAATATTCTAACAAATGAGAAGAAATCTCTCACAGTAAACAGTTTCGTGTAAATTGCGAGAAGGACGAGAGTGTTGTTGATGCTGTTAATTGTTATGGAAATGCCCATATGATTGCTCTTTGGCGCACTGCAACTGCAATCGCATCTTTACTCCGAGTCACACGTTCGCGCTCTGTTATGCCTTGTAGGACTAACTACATACATGTCGCTGGTGGGCCACCTAGAAAAATGTAGCTGGTTGGCCGTTGAGATGGTTAAGACGGTGGGGCCTTTTAATATCCTTATCCTTTTTCTAAATTCTTGTAATTTCTTCTTCCTATATTAAATGCAGTTTTTTTTCAAATTTATACCATTATTATTCAGAAATTTAACAGATTCTATCTAATTTAATTCGAGTTTCAGTCCACCAAGGGATAAAACTCTTTCGAAGTGAATTCTATCCGTTTATAAAACTCAAAATTAAAATTTTATTTAAAAGAAAGGAGTATCCTACTATTTCTACCAATTCATTTATTTAAAATGTAGCTTTTGACTTGCATGCAGCAGGTTGCCTTTTTTTAAAAAAAAAATTTCCAGGAGAATTTCTTTTATTAATTTTTATTTTCGTTCAATGGGTTTTATTTCTTTACTTGGAGATCCATAAATGTAATAGAAAAATGCAAACAAACAAGCAGGGATGATCAAATACAGCATCTATTAATTCTAAGTTGATAAGTTACATTGTACTATTACACTAAGTCTTTTTACAGGAATTCATTTTCAATATATTTATTTGTGTTCATGCAATTAGCAGGCTAAATAAAAAAAGTATGCTACTTATTTATTCCAGTTGGTCCAGTAAAACTAAAAATCACCAATTAAATTACGTAAATAAGTAAATATTTTATGAATTTCACATGCAAGGAATAAGTTTATTTGTAATTTATTTTTATGAGTTGGTATCATCTAATATTTTATGAATTTCACATGCTTAATGTGTTTATGTGGTATTAATGTTCATTCTCACATCTTACTCACATCTATTCATAGATTTTAATATGAAAAATTCTAAAAACAATTCAAATTTTTCATTTGTTTTTTTTAGACCAGATGTCTCTTGTCGCGGTTATTTGAATCAAATCATGTCACATTTCTATAGCTTGTTCATTGTTCTATTATTCCCAAGGAATGTGTTATTAGTTTGAATATTGATGCCTAAATCGCAAATGAAAATGAAAAGAAAATCGAAAGGGCTATGGTAAAACTATGAGGATTAATAATAGAGCACGAACCTTGCATACCGCCATGAAATCGTGATCAGTTTCACGATCTCCAATGCCAAGATCTGGAGATTCCTCACCGAACTCTTTCATGATAGCGAGGCGCTTCCATTTCCCGACTAGCACGCCGGGCTTCTTCACGAACCCTGTGGCCTTTTTAGTCCTCGGATCCACCTCGATCTCTGTTCCCAAAACCTTATCTCCGCCCAGGAAGTCCTTCACGAATGGCTCTACCATGATTGTGGGATTTGCCGTCACCACCACTTTCCTTTTGCACTTATCGAACACTCTAAAGCTGTCCGATCTCACATCAGCTGCATAAAACCTTATAGAACCATAGAAATTGGTCAGAGTAAATACCAGTCGATCAGCAAATTAATGCCAACAGTCATAATATGCTTCACGGGACGTTGACAGAGTATTTAAAAATATGAAGATCTCACACCTTGCGAGTAATTTCTTTGAGACTTTAGTTAGAGTTCTCTAAACCAGCTCCATCGTCAGTAATCAATATATACAGATTAGATGAACTGTAGCAACAAAGAGCTTGAAATTCTAGCAATCAAACTAGGTTCGAATCGAAGCTAACAATTGGATTTCTTAAAGCTGCAAGTCTACCAGTGTAAGTATGTCCAAAGAAATTTAAACGCAATAACCAAGTAAACGCGCCAATTTCACCAGATCAGTAGCAGTAGTTATGAGGCACCAATGATCCATTAAGGCAGCAAGAAGTGGAACATAAGGTTGGACGGAGCAGTACCTAGGAAGAACAGCGCGAGAAACAAGCTCGATGTCACGGACTTTGAGGCCAGCGAAGGAGATGAAGATCAGGATCTGAATGCCGAGTGCTTCAGAGATGAAGAGGTAGGAGACGATGACGATCGGCAGGGAGAGGAGCAGGATCAGGCCGCGGAGGAGGCTCCCTGCTTCAATCGCCACAAGCATGAAGTACGGGAACGAGCTCCGAGACAGCAGGAGGGTCCCGTCGAGATCAGCCGCGATCGACTCGTAAGCCGAGCCTTTGCATTCGGCGATGGTCGGGAACCTCCGCTTCTGCTGCGACATTGGAGCTCTCAGATGCAGCGCTCTTCTTCTTCTCCTTCTTCTCGACTATGATTCTCTCTCTAGCTTTCGTGGAGGGAGGGAGAGACTCGTTTTAGTGGTGGGAAGGGACTGAAGATCACGAGGTTTTAAATGCGGGAGCCGAGGGACCAGAAATGACGAATTTGGGCCTCAGCAACGTGTTCGTCCAGCCTAGAATTTCTGGCGGGTGTTTTTAGTGAATAAAATCTTAGAATTTCTCATTAATAATAATAATAATATTGGCAAAATGAGACCGCATTTATGGCACTGAACAAGAGACCGGCATTTAAAATTTTTGGATTAATGGCCTCTGTGCGTACTCAGCCAAAAAAAAAAAAGCCTCCGTACGTAAATTAAAGATCGTATTGTTGGGGTGGTTGGAGTAGTTGAATTCCATTGGCTCCTCTTTTAATTGTCGAGACAGTATAATTTAATTTACTTTTCCACTATTTCTTGGGGTTATGTTCATATATTTATTTTTTTATTTCAAAATTGGAAAACATCATCGGTTTCTTGTGATCATAAACTAGAGTAGACAATTATTGGTAAGGTTTGGCTTGAAAACTTATCGTCAGATTGGACTGATGAATAGATATCGGTCTTCCCTTCAACCGCTAGCATTTCATTAGACGCGAATTTCACGAGCTCGGTACCTTTATTTTATGGAGTATGTGTTACATGAGGACATGTCAAAATTTTATTGTTTTTGTGTCGAACGAACTGCATTCGAGTCGGAGTTATTACGTTACATGACTCGTGGAATAGATTTTTGATTTCAGGCCATCCGAAACAGGGGATGATGCACCAGAATTTGACAATAACCACTTGACTTTTGCATCATGTTGGGAAGTCCTCTTTTTCCTTTGCCTCTCCCTCTGCTTTCTTCTTGCGGTTGGGTGCAGCTGTCGTATTAATTTTTGGCCAGCTTTGTCGTCTGACAATTTATGTTACAACTCCCAGCAGCTGTCCCATTGAATTAGTGTTAGAAACTAGAGACCTTAGTCACAGTCGCACCGACTTCAATTTAATGTCCCAACTTCACCTAGGACTTGTTTTTATTAAGTTAAAGCTTGAGACTAGACAGAGATCTAGTTGGTTTCCATGAGTTTAGTGTTGTTCCCCCACAAAAATAGGTTTGAATGTGATTGCTATTGCCTAGAGCAAACTGACCAACCTCAACTCAGCCCCCAAAACAACTGCTACGCTTCCGCATTTGACCATAATCACCACCCTAGAAGAGTAAAGGTTCACTTCACTCTGCCAAGAAGCATTGTTGATTCATTGCGGCCGTGTTCCTGTACCCTCCAGGATCCACCAAGGCCTATTGGGGTCCGTTCCATGATACCTTCACGAGACAGAAAACTAAGGATGGCGTCGGGGCCACTCTTGGATTATTGAGCGGACAATGTGGGGGCCGGGGGCAAGATTTAAGTGCAGACAGCGGAAGGTTCATCATCAGTGAGGAGGTGTTGTGCCGGCTATTTAACCACCCTCTCACTGCCTCTGCCTCGTATGTATGGCCATCTGCTGCAACAGTTGGTTCTTGCATGATTTCCTGCAAATACGAGCAAGCCGGCAAGATCATTTAGAACCAACCGACTTCAATTGCGGGAAATCTGTTCCAGTTATCTTGCTTTCTTCTCCTAGCAAAGCGTAAAATAGGTGATAAATGATATTGGACTTTCACAATTATTTTTGTTGTATGATCAAAACAAGAGGACTTGCCTTGATCTTCCTAAAGAACTAGAAGTAAAAATCTAATCACATTTCATTTTTTGGCCGTTGTCCTTCAAAACTGAATCAAGTCTAGGTACTTCAGAAACGAAACAAGAAGAGGATCTCACGTGCAAGATGGGACAATGGTAGCTGTCCGGAACTCAATCATCTTCTTCAGGATAAGATTGAGCGGATGACGGTACTTCAATGTGAGATTCTCTCAGCAGTTCAAGCATGCTCCACACCTCGGACCCCAGATCAGGTCTATTATCTGGATCCTTCTCGTCACAACCCCTGAGCGCCAGGCAAGCCAGATCAGTCACTGATCTAACCGGCCATTCTCCTGGTAATGGGTCCAGGAGGGTAGTCAAGTACCTGGTGTTTCCTCCGTTCACTGTTTCTTGCATCTCTCTGGCAAAATTGAATGCGACTCTCCCGGTCAGTAGCTGTAAAAGATTGACCCCAGAAGAGTACATCAGACTTGGCAGACAGCTCCCTCGTGGTGAGGTAGTGAGGGTCCATGTGAGGGATCCTCAAGTGAGGACAGACGCCGACTAGGACGAGGTTTGGATGTCACAACTTTGTCATGATGTCAGGCTGAGCCCGATTAAACATAAACATCACATAACAAGGGTAAGTTCGTATTTCAGAAGGTTCAGCCTTCAAAAAAAAAAAAATCACCAAAAGGAACTTGACTCTGCTTAAAAAGATGAGAAAGAAATACATGTCAACATAAAGAATCTTGCCTCCTGATGAAACTGTGATGGGCTCGAGGACTATCAGACTGCAACATTTTCACTGCCACTTGCGTATGATGAAGAAAACCTTTATAAATGCTCCAATGTCCATCTTCTCCAATTCTTGCAGATGGTTCGAAATTGTCAGTAGCCCTCTCAATTTCAAGGAAAAAGAACTTTCACAAGAAACCTTCCATCTGTGAGCTTGAGGCAGCTGAGGCTCGATTACTCAGGAGCTCATCCACGACTCCAAGTGCATCATCCCGCTCTTCCCCATAAATCATATCTTTCCTTTCGACAGATTTCGATAATTCTCTGTGAAGCAACAATCCTTTCATTTAACTCATCCACCATTCGCATAGAAGCCGATATTTGGTTCTCCGGAGATTCTCGGTGAACCATGGAAATCACTAGTGCTTCTTCTCCCTGTTTATTCCTCTCTTCAAATGACTGTCTCTCTTCACGCCCCGCATCAACTCTCCCAATCACCTCGAGTGGGTAGTCAGCGCCGTCGTCAAGTCATTTTGAAGGAAGAATTACACACAAGCCTCCTACATGTTGATGTCGATCATAACTCATTCTAACGTGCCAAAGTAATTGGTAATTACATTACAACAAAAGTTTTGTAATGGGATGACCTTGTTTATAAAACCATTTAATGCATGGTGCTTTTGTCTCGGATGGCTGAACACGGACAGATTTCTTGGACTTCAGCTCCACCATTCTTCCTCCTCCATGACCTCCACACGGGCAAGTCTAAGTCTCCACCAAGTTGGTCATAGTCCCTTCAGTCCAAGGACTCTTTGAGACCCATGCACACTCGGTCTATTTTGGGCTCGCGGCCCATTCACAGTTGTTAATTCCCTGAAACTGAACACGTTAGGTTCTCGGAGAAAGATTGACCTCTGGAAAAAAAAACTGAGCAAGTTGGTCAACTTCCTGAAACCGCAAGTTAATGTACGTATTTGTTTTAACCAGTTGACCATGAGACGTCTCATTCAAGTTATGAAATAGTTTTAACTATTTAGTTGTGTTTATCTTCAATATTATCGGTGCGATGTTATCTGTTGGTGGGTTGAGTGATTACACTTTAATAATTAAAAATTAAAAATATTGGCTAGTTAATTATTTTATTCTTATGCTTGCACTAATAAACTGTTTATTTTTCTCCAGTAGTTGAGCTGACCCATCAACCCGAGTTTGTTTCATCGGAGGTAGTCGGGGAATCGAGACACAGACGTGAGGGTTTCCCATTGATTAATAGGATAATATTCCATCGGAAAACCACTGCATTTGTCTTCTTAGCTAATTATTTTATTATTATTATTAATATTGGTATGATTAATGTTAATCATTATTCTATGGTTTCAATTATTATTGTCGTTGATGATAATGATAAAATGCAAGAAAGGTGCTTCCGGGTCGTGATCAATCCATTACCTGCTCCAACTTCAGTCCATTAAGTTACTTGGGGTGGGAGGACCCTACTGCCGACAGCTCTGAGTTCTCGATACGATGGTACGATGTTTGATGCGTTGACATTTTCCTAGTAAATAAAATTTCATATGACCCATCCAATGCATTTATATATTCACACTCTTGTCAAGTACAGAAGATCGATGCATAGTTCTTCAAGAATTCTGGGATTGAAATTCGTCATTGAAATAATTGAATGTGGCTAGATTTTAGGGGGAAATTATTTAATTATTATTACATACATGATTATTCTTAAAACTCGACCAGGTAGAGAAATTCCTTTCAAGGTAAATGGGTACGAGGGAAGAGCTGTCGGCATTTGCACGTAGACGTCTTTGAAAATGACTGGAATTTTTGCTTTCAGGTGTTGTGGTCCTCTGGGAGGCCTGACGCCTATCCATTTTTTCCCCCTCAATTTATATTCCATTAATTTCTCCCATCGTCCTTTAAATAAATCATCCTAAGGCCCTTTTTTTCCCCTTATTTTTCTTCCTTTATATAGGGCAGGTAAATAAATAAACAATAATCGAGCTTAATCATTTTACAAATGGTTGATCAAGTTTAGTTAAAATGATTTGGTAAAATAATATAATTCTCGATATAAAGATAAAAAAAAATTTAATAGGATTTTTTTGCTTGCATATTTTTTGGCACTCAGTCGCAGTGATGACTTGCCACCGAGGACCCGGGCCCAGTGGATGGGCCACGTCAAGGCCCAACTGCGCCCCACGTCACGGGAGCATCTTCTTCGTTAGTATTTTTTCCTGCTTCTACCACTCCGCGTGGCGAGAAAGCATTTATTAGGTGCATTTCTAGTTATTTTTTATAGCGCACAATTTTCGAAAGAAAGCCTCGTGTGTCCTGCACGAAGTCAGTCTGCATCGAATGCTTTTTTTTTTTTTTAAGTTTGTAATAAAAACAATTAGTTTGTGTAAAATATACGTGTTAGATTTTCACTCGAGGAATTTTCATGAAATTCACAAGTTTCCAATTTATTAATGGATTTCTTTGTAATTACCATACAGGTGTTTGGCGTAGAGATGGCCCGCGTTGGTGTGTAACTAATTTTCCAACGATAGCCCCGCCTCTGCGTCCATATGTTACCTCATTAACTTTTCACCCCTTCCACGTTCCATTGATTGTATTTATTTTTTTAATGTACAAAAATAATACATAAATTTATAAGAGATAAAAGAAATAAGAAATAAAATAGTACTGAAAATTCAACTAATAAAAATTAAACTCAAAATCCATTGATCCCACCGATCGTATATAGGGTTAGCATTTCTTCAGCAAGGAGCATCTTAAGTATCATAGACATTCAAAATAGATCTATTCTCATGAACAAAAAGAAATATTTAACAATGGCTATATGGCAACAACGATCCGGTTTCCCTCCTGATTTTACTCACCGTACTCTTTTTACGTAATCGTCACCTATTTCATTTCACCCTCTCTGTCTCTGTCTCTGTCTCTGTCTCTGTCCTGTAGCACAGCGACACCATAGCAGCAAGCTTCGCAACAGCTTCCCTAGGGCCTTTCACTCTCACTAGTCACTTGCTAGCCAGACTCGTCCATCCACTGTCCCTCTTTTCTTCTTTTGCTTAGTTCTGTCCCTCTTTCTTCAAAACTCATATAATTTTCTCTCCAGTCTTTATCTGCCGACTGCCGAATTTCCCCGTAGAAATTCCCGGTACCCTCACTCTCTATCTGCCTTTCTTTCCCCTGTACCATGCCCACCGAGACAGAATAAGAAAAGGAAGCTCCTTTTTCCCCACTAAATCCCGACAGACGTTTTTTTAAAATGTGTGCTTGAGTTGAGAATATTCATCATCTGAGGTTTAGTTAAACTCCCGCCGTTGAAGATGAATTTGGGGCGAAGTTCGTGGAGGATTCTTGAGAATTTTCCCTCCCTGGGTGACTGAGACTTCACTGACAGCTCAAGTAGAGGGTGCATGTGGATTGGAGATAACAGGTCTCCCTCTGAGGTAATTCAACCACTCTGCCGCACCATCTACTCCCCTTCCTATGCTTCCATCAAGCTCTTCTGCGTCTGTAACCTTTTTCCTGCTTTCTGGTTGGCAGAAGAACTAGTGACGATGGTACCAAACTTGACCCGCCATTAAGAACTTTAAACGAGCACGTGCATATATATAGAGAGAGAGAGAGAGAGAGAGAGCGAGGGGGTGGGGGTGGACTGTCAAGATGTTTCAGTTTCAAGTTCAACTCTCAAGTTCTGAGGAAATATCATTTGCGGAACGCAGAAGCTTGCGGGGTGATCATTATGCATGTCATTAGCAGTTCTTTCTGCTTCCCTCACCCTGACGCCAGTCTACTTTTTCTGACAAGATTGTGAACCCACCGGCCTCCGGGCACAACATTTTTGTCTAAATAAGTGGTCTGAAAAAGTCTTCTTTTTCCCTGCAAGATGAATTCAATAGACCATTTTCTAGTCGAAATTTGGTAAAAGAAGAACATGCTGACTTTATTGCCAGTTCTCTAGCATATATGATGGGGAATTTCTCGACAAACAAAACTCGTGCTGCTGGTTTGAGAGTAATTGCCAGCAGAGAGTTCAAAAATGCACAAGAACTTACTAAATAGGCAAAAGGAACAGCGTTGGGTGTGACTCTTGATGACAGTATTATTGGTGTCGGGTAAATCGAGCAAAACAATACACCATTTGCATTGATGCTGCATTTTTATTACTTCGTTACAGGTTTTGCATGTTTCGCATGCTTAGTTATAGAGACTCCAACTTGCTAAAATAGTTTCAATGGCAAAGAGGTCCCAGAGATGCCATGTTCGACGTGCAAAGGTTCGGCTAGTACGTGTGTGGGGTCTAATAAGTATTTTAGATTTTCGCCACTTTAGATCTCCTCGGAAGATGCTCATCTACGAAAGGCAGAGAAGCATAGAGCCCGCTGGTAATAAATCTATTCTTTTTGGCGGTTCTCAATTGAAGCATTTTCTGGACAACAATTTTTTGTAAGAGATTCTCATGTTTTTCGTAGAATCTTTAAGTCGCAGACGTCAAGTTTGTATAGACTTCTTGTCGTTCGTCAATTACATAAGTCACACAAGTTGTGCACATTTCGCCGCGTTATGGCTTCACAAAAGCAATTTCATTAGAAAAGCTAGTAAACATTCTGTTCTGAACTTCCTTCCCCACCTCTGCAGGTTCCGGTAAATCGACATGGCCGATGGAAGAGCAGACTAAGTTGGATGAAAATGAAAATCTTCAAGGAACTCGGGTTAGTCTAGAACTCCTCCTCCTCCAGTTGAACTTTCAAATGGGATACTCTGAAAGCGGATGAATTTTTGACAATTGTCGTCACAAGCTGCTGCCTCGCTCTTCCTTTTTCCCTCTTGATCTAGCTAATTGTGAGTATTTCAGCTTGATCGAGAGGGAACGGCGATCTAACTGTGTTAACCTGCAAGTTTTTCAGGTTGATCGAGAAGCATCAGCTAGTGTGAAGACACTTATAGAAAAGGAAACGGGTAAAGAGTGTAAGCTATCAGATTCAAGACAGAAAGGTCGCCGAATAAAAACTGGTAAAAAAGGAAAGATAAGGTCCAAGCAAAGCCAGTATCTGAATCAAGGAGACCTGGGAGACGGTAAAAAATGGGCATTGGAGCGCCCATGCCAGCAAAATACAGAACAAGGTTTGGAAAACATTCTAGGCGACAAGGGTATGGTTGAGGAATTCTGCCACCAAATTTATCCTAATCAGGTCGAGGAAAGACTGTGTGAAGCGGTGAAGGAACTTTTAAGTCAGCAGCTTATCTGTGGGAAGCGCAAAGAACTCGTAAATATGAGCCAGAATTTGCAGGATTCTCATTATGTAAGAGAAAAAATGTCTAACTCACTTTCAAAAGCCAACTTGCCAGGAGCTGGCGAGTTTGAGCAGCTAAACTTTTTTGGGAAGAACCCTGGGTTTCAAGAGAGAAGACCATCAGATGAAACTGAGCACGCTCAAGCAATCGTCATTTTGAAGCCCAACCTGATACATTCTGGTACAGCTCTTTTCCAAGACGCTCTAGGTGAAGAGCAGGGTGCAAGGACAACTCGAAGATCCTTCCTCTCTTCCATCAAGCGAAGGCTGAGAAGTGCAATTCCCTTTAGCAAATACCATTTCTATGTTCAAAATGCCTCTCGAGCCAAAGCAGGAGACAAGAACCATAAAATGGCCAATAATTCTGAGCTAACAGTGTCAAAGATCAACATTCAGGCCAAGAAATATCTGTCTGAGATGCTGAGCAGCAGTGATGAAGGTTCAGGAACTCTGACTGCTGCACTCAGTGATAAACTCGGCCGGATCCTCTCACTTCCTGAGTTTAGCTGTTCTCCGGGAGGAAGTCCGAGAAGAGATACCTCTCTAACTGCAAGATCGAGATTTTGTCATACGGTGAAGTTCCCAAGAGAAATAGGAAGCACTGTGGACAGCAATACAATTGTTCCTGCTGAACAAACTGTAGAGACCGAATCGAGCACTAACGAAATAGTAGCAGAAGAGATCGGATTTGCGGCATTTGCCTCTGTAGAGCATACAAACTTGGAAGGTAGTCCTCAATTGAAATCGCTCTTTTCAATTCATATTTTTGTTGTCTCCTTCTCCATCAAATACAACATAGAATCTCAAAATGCATAATCTTTGAAATGTCTTATCTTTTCCAGAAAATACTGGAGAATCTGACGAATCCTTAGCTGAAAGCTGCAGCACTGCACACTTATGTGAAGCACCATATGTAAATGAATGCGAGCAACATGTTAGAAAGGTAGCGCTGACTGATATTATAGCTTCTACAGATGTCAATTAACCTTTTTTTGTCTCATTTCATTCTGTCCAGTCTGCACAAGAAGTTAAAAATGCAAGTTAGTAACCTCCCTCATTGATCCTGCTGCGTTATGATGCCTCCGTGATTATATTGTCTTTGCAGAATTTTGTTGGTGAGAATGGATCCGTGCTTTGCCCATCTTTATCACGACCATGTGCTTTGTCCATGGGGAATGCCGAGGACCCAGAAACAGGTATTGACAGAGCAGAGCAGCCCAGTCCTGTATCTGTTCTCGAGCCATTATTTACAGAGGAAGACTACAGCTCCACCGGGACCGCATCCAAATATCGTAAACCTCCTCACCTTTAGTTGCATGAAATTCGGTTACATTGATGCCCAGTCACAGTTAAACTAATTCTGTTGTATGAACGTTTCAGGAGGACATCCAATTCAGATGTTACAAATCGAGTTTGAAGACAGAGACGTCTACACCACTGCTTGGGACATCTATAAAGAGATTTTAAATAAGGAATCAGTTTTCAACTATGTCAAAGCAGTACTTCAGACCTTCGAACTAAACTGGGATCAACTGTACCTGAAATCTCTGTCATCAGACCAATTACTCGAGATAGCGCTGCTTAGAGAGGTAGATTTCTTTGGGGACTTCCTTTTTCGTGACAAGAAGCTTCTCCTTGATTGCATCAACGAGGTTCTCTTGGAGTTCTGCGGTCACTATTCTCTGCTTCGCTGCTTTTATTTCTCCGACAAGATACATGCCATTCATAAAGTGTGTGAACGCGTGTACTCACACCTCCTTCCACCGCCTCTTCCTCACACTCTCGAACAGATTATCGGTAAGGACTTGTCAGGGTCGGATGTGTGGATGGATCTGCATTCGGAGGGAGAGAGCCTCCATGTTGACATGGGTGAAATTATTCTCAAAGAATTGATTCAGGACACCTTCACGAGCTTTGTGAATAGGACCCCGGAGACTTAAGAGTTGCCCTTGCCCAACTTTTCTGCTGGGCAAATCAAGAGTTTGGCATTATCAACCTGTACATATGTCAAGGACTTCTCTTTCTACGAAATAGCAAGCCTGTAGGACCAGCTAACTACCTCTGGCAAATTTCCTTCCCGCGGGGCTGCAGGTCAATGTGGCTATATATCACCAGGAAGTGTGAGCCTGTTCATAGCTCTCTCTCGCTTTCCCCTTTTTCCTTAGTTTGTTCACCTGTACCTTTTGCTCTCTGATTTGCCACTCTGCGTTAACAGAGGTACCGAATAATGTAGATACTGTTACTGGCACTGCTGAAGATGTGCGTATACAATGTAGATACTGTTACTAGCACTGCTGAATATGTATGTGCGCTTTCAACTATTTAAACTTCCGCGGAAGAGAGTTCCTGGTGGTATTCCTCTGCTCCATCTGTTGCACTTTATGGTTGAACGAGGCCTACGAGCCACTTCTGATACAGATAAATCAGAAACTCTTTTGGTGGCTTAATGATCATCAAAATGCTGTTGCAGTTTTGGAAGCGGACTCTTGAGTCCGTGTGGAAATTGATTGGAGGTTTACATATTTTCAAGGATCCCGTCATAGATCAGCGCTAAATTTTTTGGTGAAATAACCAAGGTTTCTTCACCCAACTTTATGCCTTCTTATTGTCCTTTTCACTGATCATTAGCCACTGGGAACAATTCCTCCATCAGTAATATTAATAAGTTGCAAGTGTATGGATTAATATTTCCCTATGGTTGCAAGGAAAGAGAATCTTAAGAAATTAAAGAGGAGGCAAAGAAATAGGACAAGCATGAACAGATCATATGGCCGTTGTATTTTCCTTTTCAATTTCTTCTCTTCTTTTTGGGATGGATCTTCTCCCAGTATTCAGCCTCCCACCTCTCGACTTCCTTGGTGATGTTCTCCTTCCTCTGTATGAACTCTTGAAGCTCGTGAGGTTCATAAGGAGGGGGCATCGAGCAAGGCAGCTCCCCGCTAGGGGACCTCACCAATGTCTCATCCATGTACTCCCTCACCTTACCTTGCTCCGCGCACGCCCTTGTCTCGGCACAGATCTCGACCGCAGCGGGCGGCACCGTGACCTCGAACTTCTGGAGCTTCGCGTACTCGCTCAGCAAGTGGAACATGTAGTCGTACAATCTTTGCATGCTCAGGCTCTCCTGTGCGAAACGAGTCCCTTCTTTCCCGATCTTCTGTGCCTGCGCTTTACTTAGACAAATCCATCACTTCCTATCTTTAATTTTTATCCAAATTATGAGAACCAAGCCACAGGAACTATATATATATATATATATATATATATATATTAGTACTAGTACTAACTTTGTCTTTGTGCTTATTGCCCCAGTCCACAGCAAACTTGATGTCCCGGCACTTGTTATTCGGTCGGATGGGCCAGTAATGCTCCAGGGGGATCATCCCCCTGACGAAGAAATCGTAGTACTCGGGCTTGACAAGCAAGGTCTCTGCATCGCATGCTAGGATGTACTTCTCGCTCACCGACCACGCCCGTCCCTCCACGTAGATCTTGTACCTTTTCCAGTCCACACACGTGTCAACAATTAATTTCCATTAATTAGCACGTAGTCGAAAATAGTTTTCACTGCTTAATTATATACCATGCATCTCTTATATATGAAAGAAAACAAATATATTTTCTATCAGGAATATTGAACTCTTTACACACGAGTAAACAACATATAATTTTTACACACGGGTATTTTGTTAAATAATCTAGGAATACGCAAAACGATGCAATGGATGATACTATCTTCACGTGCAACACATCCAATTACTTGACGACGATCATAAAAGGGAAAAAAAAAGGGAACGATGGTGAACGTGTCTTGTTGACGATGCATACCTGTGGGTGCATTGATCTTCAAGTCTTGATTCCTTGAATCCACTTGAAATTTCATGGCCCCAGTCCTGATTTTACACACATGTACATATCATTTACAGAAGTTATTCACTTTCCCTTCTTATTCATCAACTCCCTATAGCTTCTTAACTATCAGAATCATTAACCGATCAAGTCTTGATGCTGAATGACCATTTTTGAGATATTGATTGTTCTTAGAACACTTTCACACAAGAGAGATCAATCTATGGCTATGAATATGGCATATATCAGATTAGAAAAAATACATGTTAAAACCACACTCATTATCAGGAAAGGTCGGCGTTGCAGTTCGAGTCCATGTTGCTTAATTAATAGTGACAGACACGTACCACAGTGTACAGGCGGGCGTTCCAGTCCATGTCCTTACTGGGCTTGCATTTCATCAGGTCGCCACGCTTCCAGGAGACCCCAGGGTTCCCCTTCCAGTAAGCATGAGGGTTCCTCTTCTTCCACTCGGTCTCCTCGGCTCCTCGCTGTATGGCCTTCAAAGTAGTCTCCCACGGCTTTATATTCACCTCCGGCCTGTAACCAACCATGTTATTTATTTATTGGGTTCATACATAAGAAGTGCCTAGTGGTGGTGGTGAGTTGAGAGAACATTTCAAACTACAGGGACGAAAAATGAGACAGTTTGAAGTTTTCGGGGGTCATGTTGCAAAGTGAGTGAAATTCCGGGTATTGAATTGAATGCTCCGTGCCATATCAGACGGGTTATATTCAATAGACCGGGTTCATCTAAGCCCGTGCACCCAGGAACGGGCCCCACGTGCCTGTCTCACTGAAACGTGTTTCACGCCTTTCATTCGGAGGCTAATAAATAGATCAGGAAAACAGAGTTAATCTTAATTACCAGCCCCAGAAGGACCAGTCAGGGAAGGGGATGTCGAAGGCCGACTCGTGGCCGCAGTAGTGGAACATTGCGGGTGGCGCCGCCCCCTCCGGCACCGGATTGTCCCTCTTCAGGATTGCCGGGAGGTCCTCGCAGCAGAACATCATCTCGAGGTCGGGGACCCTCCCAGGGTAAAACCTCAGGAGCTGAAGGATCCCCCAGAGGGTGAAGACGTCGCGGGTCTGCCACGCCCTGTGGAACTGCTCCAAGTAGGCCTTCCCCTTGTAGACCACGAGCCTGAAGTGGGCCAGCGACTTCCTCGACTCGATCGCCTCCCGGGTTATCCCTGAGGCCCTCCACGGCCGGAGGTCCTCGTGGATCCACCTGAAGTATTCCGGGCAAGCAGTGGTGAAGTTCCAATTGGGCTTGATTGGTATGGTCGGGTAGTAATCCCTAGGGCATTTTTGAGGGTTGGTCGCGTTGGCGGAGTCGCTACAGTTTAGGGGGTATTCGGGAACCCTCGTAGTCGTATTGGAGGAGTTTGAAGAGGTTGGTGCGGTGATGCTGGTGAAGAAGGATGACACTTTGGATGTGAACACCACCTAGGATTCACCAAAAAGGAAAAGGAAATTTAAAAAAAAAAACAATATAAAAATAATTATACAACGAACCAATCTCATTACATGAAATATTATATATGTACGTAGCTATCAATAGTGGGCAAGGAGCCACTTGTTTGCACGAAAATGACTTTGAATGTACACAGTTTTCTTCTCAAATTATGTTCTAAAATATTAAAATACTGACGCGTATTGAAATAATATCGAAGGTCATAATTTTGATTATAACTCACAAAAAGTTGAAACTACTCTAAGATTAGAAATATACATGAAAATCGACATATATATATATATCATAAGGACATTTTAATTTAGTTGCACAGATGTTGTGGGGCTAAATGCAACTAAGAAAGCTCAGCTTGCTTTGTGAAAATTGATGGGATGAAGATGGATCATATATATGCAACACATGCTTATTACTTCGTGAAAATTGAAAATTTGGTAATAAAATTTACGGCAAGAAGTGAAAAGGTAGCAAATGTCGATGATCAAACACGACATTTTCCCCTTAACTCATTATATTATATCATAAGAGATAAGTTTAAAAAAAAAAAAAAGAGAAGAAAAGAAATCCCCACCATTTGATCCCATAAGCTAAGCTGACAAACAACCGATGGGTATATATCAACAGAAACAAATAAGAAACGGAACATCGATAACTTAACCTAATCAAAGTCCCAAACCAAGATAATATTTTTTTTTTCAGTTTGAAAGTCAAATCAGATACTTATTTATTATTTTTCACTTCATCTTTTGCATCCTGGGAAGGCAATTTCTTGGTCAGTAGTAATATTCCCCGGAGTAAGCCAAAATTCGTTAGTGGAGGCAAAGAAAAAAAATATATTATTTATTATTATTTAAGTGTATTTTTCTAAAGGCATTTCTCCATGCTCTTGTCCGAAGTTCGGCCTCTTGACATGATTACTAGGAGAAAACAAGGGGCATATTAAGCTCCCACTCCCAGAGAATCAACTATATATATTTACATAGTGTGTGTATAGTATGTACTCCACGAATTGTTACTTAATAGATAGAGTAAACCACTATTTTGATCATCAAATTTAAGTCTCACATGTCACGTGAGGAGTTATGAATGATTGAAATTAAATAATTCTATCCACTTATTGATTGCTACTTGGTATGCTACCATTCACGTCAGCCTTCATAAAAAGTATTATAACGTCCGAACCAAATTGACTGATGGGAATTAAACAGTGAGGGCCAAATTAATAATTTTCAAACTCTGAGGACCAAACTGTTAGCTTACTATAATTTTGAGGATCAAATTGATAGTTCACTCTATTTAATATATATATATATATATAGGAGGCTTTGATAATCAAGATATATCAAAGAATATTATGGCATGATATTAAGTAAAATGATTTATTGGGACTATTATTGCCTGCCTAAAAAGACTTTTAAAATAAGGAAAAACAATTCCACAATAAACGATTGAACATGCTTTGGACATCATGGTAGCGTTGACGTATATGGAAGCGTGCTCGTGCACAACTGAATTGAAGCACTGTCAGAACCATCGATGCCCAGGGCAGACAGTGCTCGATGATATTATCTATCTTAATTTGGTATAATTCAGCTGAGAGAGAATCTTGCACTCAGAGAAGTCTGTGAAAATAGGAAAATTCTCACGGTTTGATCGTAGATCGGGGAAGGACTTTGCTGCTTCGATCGTAATGATCATATCAATTGCCATGTCTCTAGATCTAGCTAGCTTCTTGCACGAACGAGAAGGAAAACCGAAAACAAGAAGAGCTTTCCCGATGGCAGGCGTGACCTACCAGCCCGCTAGCTATGAAATTAGTATGGATATGATATATATGAATCACACTTACAGCATCAAACCCGTAGATGAAGACTCCGGATAGGATGATGATAGAGATGAAGGAGAAGAAGACTGTAGCAGAAGCCCAGTTCCTCGACGAGGCAGGTGATTGGGAGGCTGCCACGGAGGCTGAGCCGGACCCTGGACCTGCGCCGTCGCCGCTGTCATCGCGTGGAGGGAGATAATTATTGAGGGGCTTTGCTTCTTCTTCCTCCTCTCCTCCTCCTCCTCTGAATTCCATTGGAACAGCTCGAGCGAGTCTTGCTGAGGACTATGATATTGTTATTGGATTGTGAGGATCACATATATGTGCGGTCATCGATCTACCGGTAATGACAACTTGAGAACCCAAGTCAGAGGGGGGCTCTGTCTAACCGCAAGTCTTTTCAACCTACGAAGAAAAGTCTCTCGCCCATAAAATAAGATTCAGTATACTGGTATCGTTTTCGATATATAATCAAGAGGTCATGAGTTAAATTCTCATCAACAACACTCTTCATTTCTTTTATTTACTATTCGTCCTATCTTATTCTAAATCTGTATATCATTTTTGTCCATAAAAAAAAATCTTGCAGTTAATTACTCTCGCTCTCTCTCTCTCTCTCTCTGTGGAACTGGGACCTCTTCTTCTCATTCTAGTGGTCGAGAGCCAATACAGCAGAGTTACCGAGCCAATCTATTCGCATGTGAATTGACTGGCTGTGGTCGACAAAATATATGTAAATGAATTACCCAAAAATATATGAAAATGAAAACGGAACGAAACTTTTATTTTTTTTAATGAGTGGATTTGTCTTAAATATAAATTTTTGCTGAAGAATATTAAATATGTATATCTTTTTAATCTTTAAAAAATATATATATATATATTAGTTTGGGTATAATGAATTTTTTTTTTGAAATCTCGGTCACAAGTGTGACCTACATAGATAAGAGAAATCTAGATTAAAATGCCGACCGTTATGTGATTGGCTGTTCGCCTGACTTCTATATGTCCCATTTTTTCCTTCCCCGGAGTGTAGGGCACGATGTTTTTGTATTTTCTTCGATGTACCTTTTACTTACATTTTTTTTTTTTGGTTTCCCACCCGGTGTCTGGTACCCGAAGGCTGGCCGACTAATCCGGATTCGGGGTACTGTCGGGCAGTTTCCCGGGGACCCCTCCCAAGAAGGTCTGCTGCATTCACAGGGGCTCGAACCCGGCACATCTGCTTAAACGACACAAGCCTCTTCCATTTACGCCAACTTTTATTGGTTTTACTTACATTTTTGGCCCTACGTGTCTTCTTTATTTACATTTTGGCCAGAAAGAGCGGTATAAATATAATTACATAAAAATTATCCCTATAATTCATAGAAAATCTCCCCATAAATGCCCTTTTCCCCTGACAATTCCCTATAAATAGATTGGATGTTCATCTACCAGTTTTCAAAAATCTCCCTGTATTTAAAAAAGGAATGAAAAGGAAAGAAAGATGATAAGAACTTTACCGCTTTACGGACCCAAGATATATGCACGAAATTTTCTGAGTGGATCGGATTATTCAATTTCTTTTCTTCATTCACGACTTTAACATAAAAAAATGTGAAATATAAAAACATAAAATTAAATGTGTTCTGACATGCACATGGCGTAAGAGTTCGGGTCGACAACCCCGCACTAGTCGCCAACATTGAAAGGGATTAAATACTAATCTATGCTCAATTTCTTCGGTTTGAATATTCCAACACTTGCTTCGTCACGTAAATTTATTATACAATAATATGCGCATTGCTTTATGTGTGTATATATATGCGGAAGTCAATATAAGTCAACATCAAGCGAGGTTTCATCACATTAACCGGTAAATTTTATATAATTCATGAGAGAGAAAGAAAGTAGGAAAGTAGGGAAATTAAAAAGGATAAATGTGCGACCGACTCGAGAATTACATGTGACAACCCACCTATTTACAGACTCAGAAAATTAAATAAGTTACGAAACTATTAATTCAGGATATTGGAATAATTTCAAAATTGACATCATAAAATCCTATAGATACTAATTAATTTAATTGTCGACACCATCGAATGTTATTTTTTCCTAAATGATGAGGATAATATCTTGGTCATAAACCTTACAAATTATTCACCAAGAACGAAGGGGAGAAACTGGCTAGAGAACCAGTATCACTATACATACTTCGAGTTCAAGGTCTTCTCCGAGATTATGGCATGTCGGTCGATGATAAACTGACTCCCGGCATTTATTAAGACACTGTAAGTGAACCAGGTCTTATGCATCTTCAACACAATGACAGGGTCTTCATTTGTTGTGATTTCTGACGAGCATGTCTCCGTTCAGTCAAGGCTGCAATTTGTATTCGATTTTCTTCCATCATCGTTGAAAGCAATCCGTTTGACTTTCTCTGCTAAAGAATTTGGAATAGTAGCTAGCTCGATTCCCTTTACTTCCCAAGTGGTCCATGCAAGCCTGTCTGGCGCTGTTGATGGAAGGAATCAAGATTCGGATGCTTGCCCGCATATTTAAAACGCCAGCTCCCCATTTTCAAAATATAATGCACAATCAATTAAAGCACCGGACATGGAAAGGAGTCGAGATCGACGAATAATATAATGGAGCGGTGGACTTTATAATGCATCGGTGAATCCAAGTTATGAATGCCTAACACAATACAAATGAAAAATGAATTGACCTTAAACCACGAGAT
Source organism: Lagerstroemia speciosa (assembly GCA_037672795.1). NCBI lineage: Eukaryota > Viridiplantae > Streptophyta > Magnoliopsida > Myrtales > Lythraceae > Lagerstroemia > Lagerstroemia speciosa. Next base: position 10,189,146 of record CM075289.1, on the reverse strand, counting down.
TCCAAAGCTAGATTTTCAGGCCAGCGCCACAGGTACCCAAGGAGAGAGCTGTAGATTGATTTAATTCGAGCTACAAGTCAAATTAATGAATCTCGAGACTAGAAAAGAAAGGAGCAAGAATAGAGAGATCATAAACATGAGCATCTTAAAGTAGTTTCTCTCGCTGAGGTTCTGCCAATACTCAGCCTCCCACTTCTCCACCTGCCTGCTGATGTTCTCCTTCCTTTGCATATACTCTCGGAGCTCATGGGGCTCGTAGGGTGGGGGCATGGAGCATGGCAGCGCACTGCTCGGGGAACTCACCAACGTCTCCATCATGTACTCCTTCACTTGACCTTCCGCCGGGCACCCCATTGTCTCGGCGCAGATCTCGACTGCTGCAGGAGGCACCGTGACCTCGAACTTCTGGAGCTTCGCATACTCGCTGAGCAAGTGGAACATGTAGTCGTACACCCTCTGCATGTTTAGGCTCTCCTGGGCAAATCGGGCCCCTTCCTCTCCGATCCTCTGTGCCTGCATCAGGTTTCATTTATCAACACAAGTCTAGTGCTTCTGATCCAATTTCTACTAGAAATACAATACAGCCCGAGCCAAAGAAACCGAGGAGGTAGCTGGACGAGCTTTTGTTTTGGTTCAGTCAGGTGATCAATAGAAAAAATTTGGACAATCGTATCTATATTCAGCTGGCACTTGCAGATATATATTAGAGCCAAAAGAACATATGCCGAATCAGGTCGGGGCTACTGACCTCAGAAGTGTGATCGTTACCCCAGTCGACTGCAAACTTGATATGCGGACACATGTTATCTGGCCTAAGAGGCCAGTAATGCTGCAGGGGGATCATCCCCCTGATGAAGAAATCATAGTACTCGGGCCTGATCAATAAGGTTGTTGCATCGCAAGCCAGAATGTATTTCTCACTCACCGACCATGACCGTCCCTCTATGTAGATGTTGTACCTGGAATGGAAGGTTCGAGTAGTTAGTTAGTTATACACGGTGAACTCAGTCGAGGAATACCCCAATTTTCTGTTGATCCTTCATGCATACCTGTGGGTGCACTGATCTTCCAGCCTCGAGTCCTTAAATCCACCAGAACTTTCGCGGTCCCAATTCTGATCCATATCAACAACATAAGCATTACTTCAATGCTTCCTTTTATTGAGTCTTATTTATATAACAAAACTTTGCACATGTACCACAGCATAGAGTCGGGCATTCCAGTCCGTAAACATCTTGGGCTCGCAGCCCATTAGGTCATGTCGCCTCCAGGAAGTTCCAGGGTTGCCCTTCCAGAAGGCGTGCGGATCCCTGTCCTTCCACTTATTCCTCGCAGCTCCTTCCTTTATGGCCTTCAAGGTGGTCGCCCATGGCTTTATGTTCACTTCCGGCCTGTAATGTATACATATAACATTGGCACAGACAGTACCATTATTTATTGTGGTGAGTTGAGACAGTATTATAAACTACAGGGACCAAACTGAAACGGTTCAAATCTTAGGGCTCAAAAGAATAAATAACTTAAAATTTACCAGCCCCAGAAGGTCCAATCAGGGAAGGGGATGTCGAAGGCCGAGTCATGGCCGCAGTAATGGAACATCGCCGGCGGCGCCCCCCCTTCCGGCACAGCATTGTCCCCCTTTAGGATCGCCGGCAGGTCCTCGCAGCAGAACACCATCTCGACGTTCGGGACCCTCCCGGGGTAGAGCCTCAGGAGCTGAAGGATCCCCCAGAGGGTGAGGACGTCGCGCGTCTGCCACGCCGGGTGGAACCGCTCCAAATAGGCCTTCCCCTTGTAGACCACGAGCCTGAAGTGGGCAAGCGACTTCCTCGACTCGATCGCCTCCCGGGTTATCCCCGAGGCCCTCCATGGTCGGAGGTCCTCGTGGATCCACCTGAAGTATTCCGGGCAGGCAGTGGTGTAATCCGAATCGGGCTCGACCAATGTGGTTGGGTAGTGGCTCGAGGAGCACTGCTGTGAGGCGGGAGTGCAGTTTAGAGTGTACTCAGGGGTTCCCTGTTGGGACGAGCTTGTGGTTGGATCGGCGGGTTCGGTGCCCGTCGTGAAGGAGGGGAGTTTCGACCGGAAAACCGCCTGGGACCCACAAATTAAAAAACATAAAATAAACACAATCAAATAATAATATTCCTTTCCTCCGAAAAAGAGCAAAACTTCTGAGAAGAATAAACACGTGCCTCTATTAAGTTAGTTCTACTGTAGAATAAAACCTTAAAACGACCCGGAACAACAGATGCTTTCTTTTCTGATGAAAAAAGCGACAGATGCTCTCTTTTCTGATAAGAAAAAGCACAGATGCTCTCTTTTCTTTTCATTTTCTTTTTTTGTCAAGAAGATGTTTCCTTTTTAGGTTATAGTATTGTGACAAAAAATGTTTAAAATTTTTTGTAGAATTAAAATTTAGAAAAGGAAGAAAAGTTAGAAAATACGTGGCCACTTACTGGTGGATAATCAGTACTAGTGTCAAAAAACAATTTTTTATTGGTAAGTGAATAATTCTTTTTTTTTTTCAAATATCCTTCTTCTCCCACCGTCTATTCAAAGTCGGGCACATTCAGCAAAGACTGCACATGACGTTGACTGTTACGAGCAAACTCGAAAATAACAATTGAACCCCAAAGGTTCTGCTAGCTTCGGATTCAAGATCTCTCCGAACTTGGGAAGAAAAAGAAGAGGGGATGTCTCCCGAGTTCCTCATCGATCGAAAAGATCAAACCAAGAAACTATGGTGGGGAGGAAAAGCTTTCCGATGTCAGACTGATCTTATCTTGTATTAAGTAGGAAGATCAGAAAGAAGAAGAGATTGATCAGATTGCTTACAACATCGAACCCAGAGATGATGATTCCAGAGATGATGAGGAGGACAACGAAGGAGATGAAGACCGTTGCAGAAGAGCAGTTGGTCCTCGCCGACAAGGCCGGTGATCGAGAAGCCTCGGGGTTCATCTTAGCTGTCGAGAAGGTCGAGGTGCCGGAGCCGCCGTTGTTATTATCACTCTCATATGAAGGAAATTCGTGGAGGGGCTCGCCTTCTTCGTGCTCTTCTTGTTCCATGGGAGAATCCCTGGGATGCGTCAACACCACCCACCTCCCTGTTCCGTTAAGAACTACAAGTGGCCGACCCTGGCCACTTCCGGGAGTAGCCCAGCGTGTTTGACTAGTTGACCCACCATTCCAGGAAATGTATTCTTTTCTTTTTCCCATCGTATTATAATAGTCTCAGTCACAGTAACAAATGTGTATATATATATATATATATATATATATTATCCTCAGCTTTTTCTTAATTCATTTTCAGATCTATGGCTTAGGAGTTTCGAGAAAAAAAGGTCGCCAAGACATTTAATTTATCCTAAGCTTTTTTTCTATAAAAACACAATTTTGCCTTTCTGATTAAAATATTGCCCACGTTCCTATTGAGATCTTACATTAAGAGATTTTTCTCTTAAGAAAAATGTCAAATCACTTTAATTAGTCAAAATGGATGCGATAACCTTTTTCGACTTTGCAAGAATATGATTTTAGAATGACATAAAAGAATAAATGACAATGGAAAATAGATCGCGTAACATCGAAGACCAAACCCTCCTTTATGTTTGTCATAATCGAACTTTAACTGTATTCCCTTTTTTCACGTTCGTAAATTTTGCAAGTGCCGAACCCGGATACGAGATGAAAAACACATTTAAAACATAATATAAGACAAATCTTAGATTAGCATAGCATTATTTGATTGGATGTTCTTCTCGCTTTCTCCTTTTCTATCCTTCCTTTCTTTTTTTCATTTTTTCAACTAGCATAGTCTGCGATGTTCTTTTTTTTTTTGTCTTTTTCCCCTTTTTTTCCTGCTGAAATTTGCCTCTCATTCTCCCTTCTTTATCGACATTTTTTTTTGGGTAAAAATAAAAAAAGGCTTAAATTTTGCAGGAGCAGAGACGAAGAAATATTACTCTCTCAAAACATCTTCTCATTTTCTATTAGTAGCAAAATAAGAAAAAAGGTTAATTACATAATAAAAGAAAATGGTTAAGGTACTCACGGCCAATGAAAATTATACAATCGTAAATACCAAAATAAAAAAGGGTAAAAGGGACAGTTTTAAATATTGTAAGAGAAGCACCACAGTTAGTCCCCAAATCTCCTTAAGTTTGTTGCCAAATCTTTTTAACTCATGGATTCGACTCTCCACGAGCTGATATTTGAGGATTAATGGTTGATCTTGCATTTTATAATATACCATCCAATGAATTAGATGATTGTTATGATGCCGGATATCATTGATATCAAAAAAATCTCTTTTGCTTATAATAACCCTGATAAAAGGAAGGAAATAAGAGGAAGAACGAAATAAAATAAAATAAAAACCAGAAATTTTACTAATAAGAAATGATATCACTTCACTACATCAAATTCACTTTGGAGATCTTAGAATATGGAAATTCTTCATAACTCTTTAGTTTTCACAGTCGCGGCAACACTAAAGCACAGGATTATCATTCTTCCAGTCCCCACCCTAACCACGGCTGAGACACTGTAGTCGTCACCTGTGAGGTTTACCATCTCCGCGCCTCTCATCTGTGAGGTTTTTGTTCTGGGATGGTACACCTCTTCAAATTTTAAGAATAGCATGCACTCCCATAAGCTCAATCTGAAAGCTGCCAGACCATTGTCAAGATGATCGTCATGCAAGAAAATCCATATCAGTATCACTCCCATTTTTCAAAACTCCACCTGGATTGGCGAGAATTTCCCACTGAGAAAATTTCGAAAGGATACTGCAGGAGCTGCTAAAAAGCCCAGATGCAATCAACTTCACCCACACCCACTGTCACGATCTCCGGACTGAGAAGGCTTCATTTTCTGAACGTTTCAATGGCCAATTACTAAAAGGTGGCATGCTTTTCAAGATCTTCGAAGCTGAGTTGTAATCCCGAGCACCGTCCTGCAAAGAACCGAACAATTCTAGTCACCACTCACACAGAAAAATGCTCCTTTCTGGCTTGGAGCTGTTACTTTCTGTTAAGGGGTTACTAAATAAGCGTCATATACAATTTGAGCAGTTCCGACCTACTGAAGATTTTGGATTTAGAACCAGGAAACACGAGCCAGACCACTAGAAATCCACCATATCAACAGACACATTGAGGTTCACTGGACAGCACACTTTTCCATCCTTAAGGGGATGGCACATACTAACAAAAATAAGTAAAAAACTAGATAGACTGGGGCAATGACTGACTTTTGTCCGCAAAGCAGAGACAATCCACCGACATAGTATTACCTTGAGCTCTTGATAAGTAATCCCACAGCATGAAACTTCAGTATTGCTTTCATGCCTTAGAGACAAGAACATCTCCATGAGTCGATATCTACAAGGAGACTAAATGAATAGTAAGTAGATGGGATAATAACATAATTATTAATTGCCTGCAGAATTGGTGTTACTCACTTGCATAAAGATGACATGGTAGATGGATACAGTGCCCCTTTGGCAGATGTGCCTTGTTTTCTTCCCGTGGTACCAAGTATGACTTCATGCAACCCAGAATTGTTCCAACATACTGAATACCTGAAAATGAAAGTAACAATTATGTGAATATGAAACAAGACTATAGGTCCAAACCAAATGAGTGAAATAGAACTCACCCACAAGTCAAAGTTGTTTGAGCAGTCTCTGAGTGCTGAAACTCCTTCGGTGGTATTGGTGCAACAAAGAACAAGGGCTGCCAACGAAATTCTAGTGAAAACTTTGTCATGTTAAGTTGCTTTAACATTTTCTGAAGCAGTAAACACCTCAGAGAGACAGACCTTGTTTACTGAAAAGGCGCTCAATTGAGTCGGAAGAAAATGGAGGGTTCGTCCGTTTATCGCACTTTCCATCTGAGAGAGCATTGAACAATCTCCACAACTATTTGGTGATTGTGCAATTACAATTGAAGATAAGTACACTGGTTGAAGGAAGTATGAGAGCAAGGCACCTGAAGCAAAAAAGAAAAAGAAAAGAAATTCATCTTCCAGTTATGGAATTATGGAGAATTAGGCCTGAGTTAGGCCACTGGTACGAGGTCAACTGGCTTTCAGAAGTTTACAGTAGGGTCAGTTAGGGGAAGACAGTGAAAATGGGGGTTCCATCTCAGTGACAGAGCCCCAGAGAAAAGGTAAAGTTCAAAACCTTGAACACCAACTATATTCCATCTAGCTATCTTATCTGCGCAGCTAACTGATAATGTTGTGTCACCACGACCAGGTTTCCTCTGTACTGTGCCAATTAGCTGCAAGGCATTACCTGGATCTGCATCAGTAAGCAGTATTATTCAACTGAACCTTCCAGCTATGTTAAGAAGTTACCGATACTTTTCCTTTGTAATTATAAGAATCCTCATAAATTACTTCTTAACGATTGATCAGAAAAAGAATTACTTCTCAACAGATAGTTTGAGTCAGATGTTCAAAATTTGATCAGAAAGTACGGTCAAGATACAACAAATATTTGAATGGATAAAATTTTGGAAACACAACATAAATACCAAGCATCAGTCAACTGAGGATTCCTTTACCATTCCTATCCACTCCATTCTCAGCGTGAATTTCCTCGGTATCATTGAGTTCAATGCTTGAGGTTAATGCAACCGGAGCTCCTTCCCTGGTGAACATACTCTCATTTCTCTGCGGTAATAATGAAGAGGATGCCCCAGTGCCACCTGAGAAAGTGAGGGGGGGAAATCATAGTCAAAACATTTATCCAACTTCTTTTAGCTAAAGCCTCAGGAAGTGACCAAGGATCAGAAATTAAGAGGAAAGACAAATAAAAGAGACAAATCAAGTAATTACATGGCAATTGAGATATATAAAGATGTAGTCGCCAACCGAACCTCAACCTGTCTTTTCCCTGATCAGGACCGTCCAGAATCAGCTGAAGAGGAGAGCTTTTAATATGATCATTGAATTCTGATTGGTTGCCATCATTACCCTCCCGAAAGTTGTCAAATAAGTCTCTAAGCCGCCGAATCTCTGAGTAGAAGAACCTGGATTTAAGAGGAATTAAAATACAACAGAACGGTTAGAAATTCAAGCTGCCGACCCACCAGGACTTGCAGACTCCTACAATGTTCGACTTTCAAGGTAGACTGGAAGCTGCCTCCACACTACTAAGGGCTGGCAACATGTGACGAGACAATAGAAAATAAAGTTTGAACAAGGCACGGCATAAGCACATGCTGAGAAAATATCATCAGGCTGTCTGCCCAGCGTCCCTCTTGTATTAATTATTAATGTTTACTCTTTGCGGAAGCAAAATCAGCGGGAATCATCAGAAGATTATGAAAGACTAATGAGAAGCAGAGGGAAATGGATTAGCTTTAGCTTAATTGACGAACTTCAAACCAATTGGTCCTACATGGGCTGCCTAACAATAAAGAGACGCCACAAATAAGGGGGCAAAACCAACGTCAGTGAAAACTACCTCATGAGAGCTCTCCGAGCGATAACTTCAGCATGGGAATCATTCAAAACATCGCCATTAGGGCTCCGCAGAGAGCCTCCAATGCACTTGGTTCCGGTCCCCAGGGAAACCACTTCCAATTCTGGACACATTTGGAGCAAGATGCTAAGAATCAATCACACTTAAAAGGCAGAGTTCCGATCACATAGAGGAAGAGTATAAGACCTTGAGAAGGGGACGAGAGGAGGAATGCGGCCAAGACGGTGACTTCGCGTCCCTGAGGCTTCCCCTTCTTTGGGAGAGAGTAGTAGAGCGAGAGAACCTCCTTCGAGACCCTGGCCGCCCAATCATCTCCGAAGAACGTAGAGGAAATCGGACTCACCTCGTCGCCGAAGTTCATTCTTGCATGAGTTGAGCAGGAAGAAAGAGAAACGCATACAAGTTGATCATGAACTGAGTCAATTGACGAGTGAAAGGACCAGCTGAGTGTCGAAGAAAGGAGGAAAAGAACAAGGGACATTGACTGGGCTTTGGGTGCTTTCTGGGCCAATTGGGCTTTTTAACCACCGGCCCAGGATCAGAAGACATTCTTTGTGGGGCCGGTGACATTTCTGGGAACGAGAGATTTTTTTTTTTTACCATACAGTATTCTCGAACCATCCGAAACATGTCTCGAGACTAATCTGCAGTCAGACACGTATCCCTGAAAAAATACCCATCGACCCTCCCAATCTAAAAATCAATCCTGGGACCACCCATTTGGAATTTAGTGAGAAAACTAGAAGGCGGAGCTCAAATTGGCTCTGGGATCAAGCGACTTTTTCTTGTGGGTACAGATGCTTCACACAAGATTGGGACAGCGTCTTAAAACAAATATTATTTTCTCATGTTTTATTGTAAACATGAAAAGTCGAATAAAGCTGTACACGAACAATGACTCACCAGGCTCTGAACCAATGGAGAATGGGATTCCAGCATGAACAAGGTGATCTAACAAAACCACTCGCATGTGCAAGGCCTCGGCATCTCATTTAAGGCCACCACGTAAGATTCTAGATTGTTTTTTCCTTGCTTCTACACGGATGACATTCATTCATCTTTACTTCTCTGCTGCAACTATCCATAAACTCATCTCATAACCTTCGGCTTCCACAGCGTTCGAGATCGGCCCACAAAGAGAATCAATAAAGAGAGAGAGAAGTGCATTCAGAGTAGACGACTTTCAAGACTACACATGGAAAGATCACAAAGACGTGCAACGCTAGCCAAATCAAGCAGTGAAATGCAGATCCAGCGCTAAGTTCTTCGATCAGTAATTGAGTTTCCTTTACAAGATCATTGACTACAATGAGAACAGACAACCACCTCTAGCCCTAACCCCATATGTCTCCCGGATCTGATGACTACCACTGGAGACCTCAATATCAGCATTGGACAAGCTGAGATAAATCAAATTATGAATAACCACATTAAAATGGTAAAAACCACAAACAAACAAGATGAGAAAATTTTCTGAACTGCTAACCGATTCTGCCAGCTGGATATATGAGGACCTCAACAGTACTGACTCCCAAGACTATTCATTCTTTAGGTAGGATAGTTAGGTAGGCCAGTAACATGAAATACATAAAGTGAGATAAAGGAAAGGAGAAGACTCAAGTGCCTACTATATTAGCTGATTAAACAATCTACTCACTAGCAAATTAATTCAACTAATGTCATTGAATATAAGTTTGAGAGGCTGAGGCAAGGTCAGGCACTCGGTATGGCTTTATGTTGTGAGCATGTTGAACTGAAATCTTGACAATTGCTGCGGGATTGTAGAGATGACTGGACCATATCTCTGCAAGCAAGCCAAACAATATATGTTTCAGCATTCAGTTCAGGCAGCAGACACAACAGGACTAGGCAACAGGATGGCCCTGAAAAAAAAATTGACGAAGAAAACCTCCCATAATCACAAGATACCTCATAGAGCTGTTCAGAGCCAAAATAACATGGGAAAAGAGGTGAAAATGGTGAATTAAAGAATTAGAGGAGGACTGGATGTTGCCATACATGAACATTGTCATAGAGCTCAAACAGAGGGACGGCGAGCAACTTCAAGTTTTTAGGAACTGCAAAGTAGTCTCTTTCAGACAAGTGAACAATGAAAAGCTTCTTGCACTCCTGGAACAGCAATACCATTTCAACTTAGAATTTTGAGAATCTGGATGTTAATTTGAGGAAGAATATCACTGTTGCTTCCCACAGCATTGTTTACCTTAGGTTTTGTGATGTGTGGAGGGCAGTAAGGATACATGACAGTCTCAAAGTTTGGCCTCCACCATACAGCAACACACTCGCCAATCTGGAGCAAAAAGCAAGAGTTGATCACATGCCTGGATTATATGATGCAATTTGTCTCCTCATGTATAATCAAGATTGTCTACTTAGAACTGTAGAAGGAACAAATCCAGCATCACGAAAATTGCTGACAGCTACGGTCTGAGCAATGTAGCAGTTTTACAGCTCCACTTAATAAAAAGAATATTCCAAGGATAAAACATAGAAACACTAACACAAGCAAGAGCAGGAAAGAAATCTGAGAAACAATTAGAAGGCCAAAATCCCTCCACTTCAATTATCTAAAACTTATCATTCCCATTTGGCATTGTCATCTGCAACCCATCACGTAAGTCAGGAACTGCTACCTTTCTTACATAGTAAACTCCGGTTTGGAATAGAAAAGTAGTAAGATGAGAACCAACCTGCCAATCAGGCTGAAGTTGAGGAGAATTAGCACCCAGTTTGCTTGACAGTTTCCTTTTTAAACCTTCAACCTCTATGAAAAGGAACAGAACATGGAATGGTGGGGGATCATGCATTTATTATACATGAATGCAGGAAAGAAAACATCTTCAATTAGTGAAGTACAAGCACACCATTTTCACCAGGTTTTAAGCGGCCCCCTGGAAGTTTGCAAAAAGTGTTACCAATCTGGAGAAGGAGGATGTGGGGATGCCTATGCTCTTGCACCTACACAATTGAGTAAGAAGGATCAGGAGAAGGGAAAGAAAGAATAGTAGCTTTACCGTATGTATCACAAACTTTGGAGAATCTAGAAAGCAAGACAGATAATAGGTGAACAGAGAGATGACAAGAAATTGATCAGATTGAGAATTCTAGCCCACTGTCTAATTACAAGCTCTCTTTAAAAATATCAGCTCTCAGATGAGAATCATCTCAGTGCCTTGGGCAAAGAAAGAGACTGACCAGCAGAACGCCCTCGACACTTGTCCTCATGCCCTCCTTCATGTAGCTGCAAACCAAATAAATACAGCTAAAAACTCGTCCAATTTCAGGGTGAAGCAATGGAAGATAAAACGAGCCATTCTTCACTTCACTAAATCTGCATGTCATTGTGACAACCCTACCGGGTAATAATGGTTACCAATCATGCAGAATTCCATCTGATCATATATTGATTTAATAGTAGAGATAGAAACGCTTCAAACAGCGAGCTTCAGTACGAGCATCAACTCTGAGCAGTAAATGTCAATTCAATTTCCCTCTGAACAGCTAAGGAAACAGAAAGTACATATTTTTTGTTGAACATTTGATGCAGAAACGAATAAAAACCCTAAATACAGGAAACATGTCCAAGAAGTCTGATCACAACGTACTGTAATATCCTAAACCCATTTTATGATCTCATTTTGCTCAAAAGTCGCACTTTTTTACATGTAAATCCTATATAAGTGCGACTAATGGCTGATACTTTCTCCATTTCATCGGGAAGACTAAGCAAATCGATAAAGATCGAGTTCGTGGATGTTGAAGCTCTCAAAGTGCCTCACCAGTTTCCAGCTTTCGTGAAAATTAAACGTGAACACAATCCCTTGGAATGAAGAGAAGGGAAAATGAATTTGAGCTAGTAACGAGGGATACGTACTTGACTTTCATGCGCGCGAGGCGATCTGCGACGGAAGTGTCCTTCTCCATCTTCGGCTCCTTCGTGCCGAATGTGTAGCTCGTGAGCGGATATATATTCACCAGCTGTGAGTTCACCATCTTTTTCTTCCTCCCGACAACTCTCCGGCTCTCGCTCTCTCTCTGTTTCTATCCGACTCCGTCTACTTCCGATCCTCGATCAAGTTCGTCTGCTGCAGCTGGAAGAAGCTCGGAGAACGTGCAGGACAAATTAAGTGTCGATGGACGAAAAAGTCCTCGCCTTTACTGGCTTTTTCTGGTTCATGGCAAATAGAAATAGTAAATTCGGTTCGGCTAACGGTCTCGTCATCAGTCATCATCATAGGTAATTTCAATGTACCCCCGAGCTTTTGCCTCTTATTAATTTACTCCCTATACATTGTCACTATTTTGGGTAGGTCATGATACGTATATTAGATGTTTTTTGCTGAAAAACGTATATTAGATGTTAATTATAACTTTTAAAAGTAAATGGTATTTTGGGTTCCTATGATGCCGGAAGACAGTTCCAGAAAGAACAGGAAGTTGATATTATGATCTTATTGATTAGGGGTATATTGAAATTAATTTTAATTGCTTATTTACTAATAATAGCATCTAGCGTCTCCGCGTGTTGTGCTGACTCACTCTCCAAAAGTATTCTACGTAATAAATACATTACATGATAATGTTAAAATAGTGTCATGATTCAATCAAATCAAGTTATTTTTAAGTTTATTTTTTCCTTTTAGATTTTATTAAAAATATCTTAAAAATAACTAAATCATATTGTCCCGTCACATTACGTTATGCCCATTTTACACAATTCTCTCCTACAGAGCGCAGCTTCATCATGAGTTTCCACTCTTTTCCCCCCAACATTGAGATCTCCTGATAGGAAGTTCACAAATCTTGCTTTTGCAATCTCAGGTCAGATCATGGATTGAGGAAGCATTTCCTGGTCTAAGTGAGAGAGTTTGTTCTTACATCATCGGAGTTGACAGTATGAAGGCGACCCACATAGAGGGCAGCATTTTCAGCAGGGATGGCACTGAAGAAATCGGGCCAAGAATAGGCGGGCTATTTGAAAAGGAGGAGCACGCAATTCAGTTCACAGGAGAGTTTACTACTCTTTACACGAATGGACCAGCTGGTGGTGGCGGCATCAGGTTAAGTTTACATCATCTCCAGATTCCTCATTGTTGTGAATTAAGAGTTTCTTCCCATCTTGCTTGTGACCATAACTATCAGCAAAGTTCCTTCTGAAATATTTGACTGAAGTGATTTGTTATATTCTTCATTCTTCAGTACCGGACACAGGAGAGAGTTCGTTCTTGAAAAGGAAGTGGCTGTGGCTTCTCTCCTTTCCTTTCTTCAGCTAATATTGTTTGCCCATGTCATCGACTTTCTGTTTTAAAAGGGCCAGTAGGGAACTGATACAAACCAGTTTTTCTGTTCTCCCTTTAAAGTGTTCAGGTTAATTGCAAATCTGTTCACTGGAGAATTGGAGCAAAGAGCACTGCACCGATGAGTACCGCTGATTGTGCTTTTGATCACTCAGGTCATTCAGATATAACAGGAGAGTTTGAAGGATTTCTGTTTTACCAGAATCGGATGTTCCTCCTGCTCCATCCAATCAGAAGATCAAACTGTACAGTGTTGTCCACAGCAGAGCAGGAGACGAAGGCAGTGACAAAAACTTTTCCATCATTCCACACTATCCAACAGACATCAAGGTGTTAAAATCAATCATAACAACCGATTGGATACGGAGAGTCGTCTCCCTGGTTCTGCATCACTCAACTTTTCCTAACGCAGAGGCCATGTCAAAGCAGGACAAGTGGGTCGATGATCGCGCAAAGGTCCAGATCTATGAAGTCAAGGGACCTTGTGCATCGTAGTTGCAAACCTGGGGAGACATGTTATCCGAAGCAAACTTGAAAGCACCTATGTTGTTTCCCCAAGATTATATAATTATTAAGATTTTGGAATCTGAAATAAACCATCTCTGGATAATGGTCAAGAGGCCTCTGGTGCAGCGAGGCTGGATTCCGCAGAATTTTAACAGTCCAGATTGCTCAAACATTCTCAAATGGATGAATTACAAATCAAGGCAGACATAAACCGACAAATGGTCCTCCTATTTTAAGCTGCTCCAGACATGAAAAGTGCCTTGCATTTCTCGACTGTATCTTCAGGACAAGTCACTGCAGCAGGAAAGAAACTACTTTTTAAGATGGCTTGAAATGCCAAGTCATCTACTGGAAACAGGAGAAGATCCTAATTTCAATAAATTATTTTGTGCTGATCATATGAATCCCTTGTCATCAAAATAATGAAAAATTTGCTACTCAGTTCCATGCACAATATATAATTTCATCTTGCCTAGAGCATGTGGGTATCCACTTTAGAGCCGAGTCTATTTATTTCAACTAAATGCTGGTCCCTTGCCTTATCTAAAACCGTTCCTGAATTTTTCGGCCATTTTTTTTTTATGTGGAAATAACTGGATGGACTTCCAGACATTGCCCATATAAAGAAGATTAAGATTGGAGAGCTTACCCGTATGACCTGTAGTCCTCTCAGATTCGAAAATTTCATAGTCGTTTCCACCCTGTTTAAACAAGGTAAGCAAGATCTTGTTTAGATGCATACATATGAAACATCCGTCATCCTAAAATTTTCTTCAATTTTCTTCATCCGCCAGGGATATCAATGAGATAGACGAAGAGTATTAACAGATAGCAGACCTTGTAGGTTTTATCACCGAAGAAGTGGATCTCTGGAAACTCATTGAGGTATCTCAAGCAATATGTCTTATCCCAACCTTGAGGAAATACCTATGATAGACAATTTGTCATTGAGAACAGATCACAGTCATTACACTCAAAATCATTTGCCTCTTCTCCTTCAAAACAGTTAAGTTATCTGCTCAGGGGGAGAAACGATTCTTTGCAAGTCATGAATGTCAAGCAAAGCAAGATATATATGACTTACATCGAAACTGATCTGCCCTCCTATCGAGAATGTCAGATCAAGATGTGCAAACTTCTCCCGAAGGACTGATACCATCTTTGGGCGTATATTGTGAACCTGAGAAATCTCGGAAAACAACCTCACATGTTAATATTGATAAATCTCAACGGTATCCCACATGCCAATCCGTATTCAGATAGAGTAGGTTCAGCGGAAACATACAAATAGGCCAAAAGCTGTACCTTGTCATATTTTTCAAATTCATCTCTTTCTTCTTGGCTACAGTTTCGCCCAATTGGTGATACATTCAACATCCCATTTCTGAACTCTATGAATGTTCCCCTGACGAATAGTTTGAGTTAAAGCTTAAAGGTCATGGAAATCTAAAGGCTAACTTGAGAACTAATTTGAAGGCCTATATGCTGCTAACCTTTTTATTGGAATTTCCAAGTCAGCAATGTAGTGAAGCGTAAAATTTATAAATTCCTGAGCATTAGAGAACACTCCATCAGAAAACAAATGCAACATACATGCTTGGAAATACTCTTCATGCCATGTAACTTCATGCTGGCATTTTACCACAAGCAAAAGGTTTCAGAGCTTTGTTTTTTTCCACGTTGCAATAGAAACTCTTCCACAAAGGATTCATATGGAATGCGATAGTAGACCATTGAATTGTAGCAAGACAAGCAACAGAAACATTATTTTTTTGTTACACACTTCAGATAATTGCTGCATTAAGAACAAAGCATCAACAAGAATGTCCCTACAGGCCTCACTTGGCTTCATCATCCTTTAATATGAGTTGCACCAATGAAACAAGACTCACGCAAGAATCTTGGGCATTACCTTAAGTTTTTCCTCCCCAAGAAATAACTTCAAGCTCTGGAATATTTGGAAACAGAAAATTTAATCAGGTGCCAGAGATCAAGGAACACATCTAGCACATACAAGGACAATGATAAAAGTGCACCCTCTTAAATTCTTAAAAGGGCTTTCAGCGAGCCTTCATTTCTTAATGGTTGGAGGAAATCTTATTAATCAAAAGCTAGTACCACGGGGAGGCCACAGAAAAATAGACAAGAATGGAAGCTGCTTCGGCTAAATCTTGCCAAAATATTATAAAATGATTCCGTCTTTAGCCCTGTTTGGTAAACCTCATTACCTGCATGCCGATCAGCTTCCCATCCTTATGTGCCACAAGGCCATTCTCAGAAAATACATAATCATAGTCTTCAATGACTGCACAAATCCACAAATATGTAGACTTTTATGTATTAAAAAACCTTATGTGCTAAAAAAAGTTCATTCATAAGTAACTGGAAAGTAGGTGATTAAAGTAAAAGATAGAGACCATGGAAGAACCAAAGTTCAAAATTATAGTTTCCTTTGGTAAATTGAAGCTAGCGAACATTAAGAATCAAATTGACTGGTTGAAATCAGTAACCAACATTACTGACGGATTAAGAGGGACTGAAGATCATGCGAACTACTTGTTAACAAATTTTAGGCCGATTGGTAGGCATAGGATGACTGTTAACCCACTCTGACTTCCATGTTAATAGAAATGAAAAAAATAATCTTACCTGTCTTTCCAAGTTGCTCTGATATCTTAGAAAGGTCAGATCCACCCACAACTCCAACAGTGACAACCTGCACCCAGACCATGCATTTACTAAAGCAGAAACATAGCATCTTCTCTCCAACCAGTTGAAGGTGGGGGAGCCCTCTAAACAGGAAAGAATCTAAAACAATAAGGTAACCACAAGATAAGGATCACACCCACCTTCTGAAGTTCCCGCATGAACTCTAACATATCAGAAGTGGCCAACTAGAGAACAAAAGAGCACCAAATCAGAAATAAATTGGAAGACCAACTTGTCAAGTGCAGCACAATACTCTATATTAATGGCTGAGGTCGTTGTGTTGACCCTTTGAGGCGAAAGCAAACCCTGTAGTTAGGCAAATGCGAGAAAATATTTGGTACCTTTCTAGGAGCTGTGAGAGTCCCATCAACATCAAACAGAGCGATCAAACCAGGCTTTCTCTGACCCATTACTGCGTACTCTACTGCCTAAAATAACGAAATTGCAAAGATTCTGATGTAAGTTTAAAGAGTCCACGCATTAGTCCTTTAATCTCACAATATCTGAGATACAAACTAATCTTATTACTGAATGGAAGTAAGGAAAGGCAAAATACGAACTTTAAGCTAGGATTGCGAATGCCCATAGAAAAGGGAGCGATTCCCATAAAAGTTTAAATCACACGTCAAATAGTAATCTACAATCCTCCCAAAGGGAATTCAAATAGATTTTACTTGATAGAGTTTGAGCTTAGATCACTAAAAGCTAACAGGAACACAAGTTATTTTGGGACAGAAGTGTTAATAAGCCCAGCTGCAGAGTCGATAGAAAGAATTCCAATAAAAGGCAAAACTCCAACTTTTGGCAATTCGAATTCCAAGCTTGCATACCCATTTGCAGATTTCAGCTGCAAAATCGCCCGATTCTGCACGGCAGAATAGAACTCGGAACTTAAAGAGAGAAGAATGAGCAGCTTACCTCGAAAGAAAACGAAAATTTGGATCAATGAGCTCAATGGAGAAGCAGGCACTTGCTCAGAGTAGCTTTGACAATGGCAGCTCCGAGGGATGCAATGGGAGGAAATTGATATAAAAGCTGAAGGCTTTAATTTTTCTTTTTCTTTTTATATTATTTTCGCTCCACCTGTAAGATCTGAACATGCAAACAGACAGAACCAATCGTTTATACATACACACATGTGTATATATATATACATATATGTGTTTGTGCATATAATCTTTTCTATTTTCTCATGATCTGGAGATCCGTGTACGCAAGTCGATATTCTCATATAATAAATCAGCTGCGCCGGGTTCGAACCCCTGGTGAACGCAGCAGACCTTCTTGGGAGGTCTCGGGTTCGAGACCACGTACGCAGACACCCTCTTGGAGTCACCCGCCTTCGGGTACTGACCCGGGGCGACCAAAAAAAAAAAAGTATCTTTGGCTAAAGATGCATCTCATCTGGAGGGCCTGTGTACCGTCGGCTATTCTCAAAAAAAAATCAGCTGAACAGGAAATCATTTGTTAACTTATATATATTTATATATCTATACATGTGATTATTTACCACGTGTTTTTTAAACAAAATTCCGATCATTGTCTCTTTTTCAGCCATTATTATTTGACGGTGGCTGCTAACGCTAATCTTACTATCCGATTAACAATATTTTTATTTTTCCGTCAATATTACCCTATTCCCCAGTAATCTACAACGTCCTTGAAAAGCTTTTTGAAATTTCTCAAGAATATTCATTTCATTAAACTATAAATTAGGTGCCAAAATATTGGCAGATACAGTTTTACTGAATAGGTGAGGTCTGTGCATGTTCAATAAGCACAAGACATAGGTACCAACAAATCTTTTAGCAAAACAATAGATAAACTCGAGTTGTTCGCATATCTCAAATCTCAAATGATCTCATAGTGGAGATGTAGTTAAATATTACTGTAAATAAGTAACAAGCAACCATATTAGCTTAAACATGGAATATACAAGCTACAGTGGAACCGTTTTTAAAATAAATAGACAAGTGTGTGTTCCAAGAAATAAGCTATTCTTTTTTTTTATGGGTAAGAAATAAATGAGCTATTCTTTTTCAATTTTGTTTATGTAATTTAATTTCTAGGTTGATTTCGCTTTATATCAATTATTAGTCAGGCGGTCCAGAAACGCTGGAGGTTCCACCGCGAGGTGACGAAGCTTCGGGCCCAACTTCATTGCAGAACATGTTGGCCCCACTACCACGAGCAGTCACATGTAACCCTTGTGGCTGCTTTTGGAACACGAAAGTTCACCGCACCCCACCATCAACCTTGTAGCGCGGCGGCCTTCAAAACGAGACAAACTGAGAATGGAAGTTGCCAATAAGCAGCAGGAAAAAGAAAGAGCAGTAGATCTACAGTTCAATGCCCGCGAAATTTCACACAATGACTACTAAATTATCGATCATCACCCACTTTATTGTTTTTCCACAAAGATATACGATTGATAATGATGTTCTCTTCTCATATCTAAGCTTTCATAACGGTGTCTATCCTTCAATAACTAAGATGGGTCAATACATTTCAAAAAGTTTCTTCTATTATTCTGGGCATCAGTGGTTGCAGCCGCACTAGGGAAGAGATTATAAGCACAAGAATTGAAATGTTTACAACATTATTAGTGCAAGAAATCAAGCAAGAATTAACTGTGATGGGTGTGCACTGATCATCGTGTCCTAAAACATACACGGTGGACCTCACTTCACAGACGTGGTGACCAAGTTTGCCACCGGAGCTGTCGAAAAACAAATCAGCTAACAAATGAAGATGCAACATAACAAGGGAATCATAACTACAGACCATCACTCAAGGGTCATTTCAAAGAGTCGGGATATGAAATTTAGCAGGTCATTTCACTGCACATCAAGTAGCTTATGTTAATTTGCCCTCTCGGCCAACATTCATTAACCAAACATGTTCCGTTTAGAGTGGAATCGTTGCCAATCTCTTTTCATACCAATCCTAAGAAAGGAGTTTCTGATTCCTATCTACTGAAGGCAGCACAAATAAGAACAGAAAGGTTGTGCACAAACCTGAGATGTTGTCCCTTACAAACAGCATGCGGAGTGGTTGAAATAGTGGCACTTTTGCTGTGATTTGTTAATGCTGTACGTCATGGCAGCACAAATTTTCACCTCCGCAAGATGTATTCACATCTCGATATAGAAATAACAGAGGCTAAAAGAACTGGCTTCACTCTCTAAGATGGAAGTAATCGATCAATCTATATTCAACTCGAACTGAACAAAAACCAACTGTAATGAAACCTAAAATCTATGGAGACACCGCATTCTGACCGACACATAAGAACGACACTCAAACCAACCCTTCCCCCTACACTTAATTCCATTCCCCAGAGCACAACTCTTCTGAAAGTGGGAAGTATTTAACTAGTATGATTGTGTTTGCAAGTTCCATGACCTTTACTCAACATAATTCAGCCAAAAATTTAACGCTTCCTGCTAAAAAGTTGGACCTATTACGATTATCCTCTATCACTCCAATGTGAAAGAGATTGCTTTGATGTCTCTCCGTGGAGTAATCAAGCAGATAAATTATTAAAACTAACCAATAGCTCCAATTTGTAATTAGCATACCAGTGCAAGAATCATTCGCTTTCCCAGTTTTCACCAGTACAATTCAGATCGGCATATAGTTCAAAAAGGTCATTAACATGCAAAATTCAGGACATCAATAATCATCCCATCTGCTTAAAGTTGATCTCAGATCGAGAAATCCAGTCGCACCAATTCCCCCAGCTCAGCAATATATTTAATCAATCAAAAGAATAAAACAGAACAAGAGAGAGGAAGGGAAACAGGTACCTCGAGCTCGGAGGATATCATGGCAACAGGAATACAGACGATGAAGACACCGACCATGGCATTGGCAATGTTGCACTTCCAGTGCGTGGGCCAGCAGTAGGGCCCACCAGGCATGCTCCATACCTTACCCCTGTATTCGTCATGGACGTGTCTGTGGACCGTGATCACACTCGCCGCCTACCAGTATTGGCGATAACACCTCTCGCTCATACACCACAGTACATTAGCTTTAGCCTGAGGGAAAAAAAAATCAGCTCAGATAGCTGAAGAGGAGTCGAATGAAGAATGGGCCTGAGCCTTCTTATCAGACTCCTCTTTTTATTCTCCCTGCCCAAATCATCAACTTATATGGGATATAAGTGTAACGAAATCGGACTTAAAATCTTGCACATTTTATTTAATTAAGCTGACCCTTATTGGATCTGTCTTGTTTGATCGAATGCCTGTGTTTGATGGTCCTTAGGTTAGTTGATATCCAATGAGGTCAGATGCTTATTGACTTAAGAGTTCGATGAGGTAATCTTGATTCACTATAATTTTCCTTTTGGAAACAAAGTGATTTATCATTTTTAGCTAAAGATAGAGAGGGTAACCGAATACATTTTCCAATCACCTGTTTTGCAAGCCACAAGGACAGAAAATTTGGATAGTTCAGATGCTTAAGGTGTTCTTATTGTAAAAATAAATAGGCCAAATGCCCTCCATCCGTTAAGAGCTACACCATCACATAGCAATACAAAATAAAAATATACAGTCAAGCAAGTAGCACAATCGATCCCGAGTAATTTATTCCAAGAAAGATGTTATGCATTGGAATGAACATTTATGCTTACAACCGAAAGCCAATTCACAAGACAGACAAATAATTGCAGAAACTAACAAGCAAAGCCAGCATTTCCATCAGAACCTGGGCTTTCCATTACCCAAATCCCTCCAACTTTGATGAACACAACGACCAGAAGAGCATCAAGAACTCGCCTTAGCCTCAAGAGTCAACTCGATACCATCTTTAAATGAAATGGGAGATATGTTCAGCGTTTCAACCAGCTTACTGATATCCATGGATATGTCAGCTGGGGACTTGACACCTCGGTCAACCTAAAGAGATGGTGGACGTCAGTAGTTGAACCTGTAACTAAGGAAAGATCCCTCAGCTCAGCACCAGGAGGAATTGGAAATTAAGAGATGGTTTTCTTTTCCTTACAGTGCAAGTACAACTCTAAAGAAGCAGTCAGATTTTGTAAAACCAAAGGCCAAAGCTGAGAGCTGAAGTATTAAATGTTAGGACTCTATATAAACTTACTGATGAAGCAGAAACTTTCTTGATAAAGGAAGTGTCGTATCCTCTAACATGTGCCACAGTCTCAGCCATTTGAGCACGAGAGACTCGGTCTGGTCCCCCGGCATTCAGTAGCAATTTCATCTGCTTCCTCTCTGCAGTAAAAGAATTACACGAAATAGAGAATCTCCTTACTTCCTATGGTAGAGCAAGCATCTGTATTGTGTAAACTCTCACGAAGGAGAAAAAAAAATTCTTGGGATACCCAGCAATGTTTCATCTCTCACTGCCTATTCAGCTGTCTTTGCTAACTATCTTCACCAATTAGTAACTATAATAGATGGTTGATATTTCATACCTGATAGCCATCTATGTGAGAGAGCTTCTATGATCTTTACGACATCTTTGACGTAAACTGGACAGCGGAACTCGTCATCGAAGAACTCCACTTTATCTCCTTTTGAGAGGACGCTATCGATCCACTGAGACAATGCAGTAACCAATCAAACCAACTTTTATATAGGGTGCTTCAATGAGCAAGACTTCTCTTCCTATTGCATCACTCATTCCATTATTACAAAAGAAAAATCTAATTAGAAACAGAGTCGGCTCAATTTCAGCTAAGGTGCACAAATAAGAATAACTCATCTCATGCAAATGTGTGGAAGCATTACCATCCTTCGTAACTGCCGATGCAATAATTTACATCTGTTTTTAATACCTGAATTGGAAGAGACTTGGGCACAGGTGAAATAGTCTGTGGGCCGAAAATGATGCTGCTCCTCAATATTGCAAAGTTGGAGCAGTTCTCGATTATAAACTGTTCTGCAGCCACCTTAGACTTCCCATAAGCATTCACAGGTTTGGTCTCATCCTCTTCTTTGTAGAAGGATTTGACACCTTCATAAACTGGGGTATGAAACGATGCTAGTTAGTTGCAACTCAACCACAGTAAAAGCAATTAAGACTGAATGAATCGTGAGCAGATGGTTGATAGATAGCAATGATTGCAAGCAAAGGGCAGCGATGAGATCAGACCTCTACTAATGTTAGTGTTTCAGACAGCTCAATATCCAACCAAGACTTTGAGCAGTTTATCAACATTAGCAGAGCATCCCGTGTAACTTAGCAGTGCACCAGCCCGTACCATATTTCAGGATCCATCAAACCAGAAAATTGGGATTTCAAGCAGCGGTGTCAAAGGAATCAGAATTTCAATTACTTTAGTAAGAGATCTCAATTACAGCTCATAAGTAACAAATACGAAGAATTGATGATAAATCAATGGATTAGCAGTAGCACTACTTACCTTGGTCCGTTGATAGGTGAATCAACAGGCATTCCTTCTCTCCTAAGGTGGACAACCACTGTATGAGAGAAGAAGGTACATTTATAGACATAGCAGCAGCTGGATCAGCTTCGCAGGCGCGCGGAATCGAAAGCGCAGCACAGTTGACAACAATGTCGGGCTGAAATCTCAAGGAGAAAGAGGTGGAGGTGCAGTTGTTAGCATGAACATGAACTGCTCGACAAATTTTGTTTCTTCAAACAAAGAAATCTACAAACATATTATGCGGGTGAAGGTCACGACTTCGAGGCCACAATCTCGATACGAACACAGTAATTGAACTAGAGAAATGGCAAACTTCAGAGCGAATGACTCCATTGAAGAAGTGATAGATAGGATGCCGTCACTGACCTGACCGAATGATTGTGCAACGGCATCGAAGCCTTCCCCAGTCTGCAGGTCGACGCGGAAGGGGAGGGAGCGAGGAAGAGAGTCGAGCAGGAGCTGAGGGAGATGGGAGTGGTAAGTAAAGGCGAGATCAAAAGAATCTGAGAACTCCTGCAACAGATGCTGCCCCAGGTACCCAGTTCCCCCCACCACCAACACTCTCTTCTTCTCTCCGACCATATCTCTCGCTGCCTCGCTCAATTCATTGTTTTCTTTCCTTTGCTGTGGTTGAGAGCATGGGGTACCAATGGCATCTATTAGACAGACAAGTACTGCCTGGAATGGGAAGTTTCGTGGTTCCTTTCTATCTGGTATCGCTGTACGAAAATGTTTATGTCATTTTTTTTGGATGTCGCCGTCGCCGTCCGTCGACACCACCGTCGCTGACTCCGGGAATCGCAGCCGGGGAGAATGCAAGCTCGTGATAGCTGTCTCACATTGCTGCCGCAGCGTTTTCCATGATGAGTCGGGACTCGGGGGAGGGGCAATGGGCCTGACTCTTCGATCTATTCGGGCCAGGTCGAGCTAGATTGGGCCATAAAGTGTAAAGTGGCTGAACTTGGATCCCATCTCTGGTTTGAAACTCAAATTTGGGCTCCTTAATTTCTTAGCTTGTTCTCAAGAGGGGCCTTAGAGAGCATACCACTCAAGCTAGGGATCTATGAATGTAATCACTCAAGACCAAACTTTAAGAGAATACAATAAGTTTAGAATAATTTGTTAATAAAATTTGGGGTGGAGTAAGACAACAAAACAACAAACTTCACATTGCATATTTCAATTTAAATGGGTGACTATTCAATTCTTCACACTATCTAAATTCATCTAATAGAGGATTGTTAACATTTTCACATCAACATTAAATTTTCAGCCTGGTCCGAAATACTGTTGACATTGTTGAGACCCATACCTCTTCGTCTCCAATGAGTAATTTTATAAAAATGTACGTGTACAAAGGCTCAATCAAACGCCATTTTTAATTTAATCTATTGATTAATTGACACATGATTTCAAGGCCCCATGCCTTCCATGTTATTATTATTAGTAGAAATAGAGAAATGAGGGAGGCCTCGTCTTTGCAGACCCAGAACCGAAGGGGGCAAATTAGAAAAATGGGCCAGCAGGCCAATTGAACTTCCCAACGATGACGCTCTCCCACTGGCGACCGGCGATTCCCCCCGCCCCCCCTCTCTAGGGTTTCCATGCACACAGCGCCCAGCCTCGCGTACTATATATACTCCATAGATAGGCCTCCTCCTGCCCCGACCTATGGAGTCCTCGCCGCTCTTCTCTAATTTTTCCGCAGGTCACTCTCTCCATCAGGTTGCTACTTCATATTTCTGATTCTTTTTTCTTTCTGTCGAGCAGTGATTCGATCTCCTGAGTGGGGAAACGAAGTGAGCTCATGTGATGAGAAAAAAAAACTGCAACAAGATGACCGATTAACGTCGTGATTACCTGTATTTAAGTCTCTGATGATCTCACCTTTGTTTCCTGCCTTCCTGATATCTTCCTGGCTTTCTGAACTTTTAATCTTTTGCTGTCTTCTTCCTCTAGTGCAGAGTCAAATTTGTGAAGAGATATGATGAGATGTTGAATTTGGTCCGTGTTTCTGATTCAACCGTGACCGATAACGCAATATCGCACTCTCTGATCTCTGAGAAAATATTTTAGGAAAAAAATTTCCTGTATTTCAGTGTTTCCAAACTAATTTTGAAAGCATCAATAAATCCAACACGGTGTCCTTTTTTGTCTATGGAAATCGCACATACCGAATTCATTTAAAGCTGCAGTGAAACTGTTGGAGCGATAATCTGGGACGCTCGCAAAACGCAAATCTTGCTGAAGTCCTCTGGATGACTTCGATCTCGTTGAATGCTTTTAGGATGGTACAGGACTTCCACAGAATCATGATTTCTTGTCTGGACAGTACTTAGTAGTGTCAAAAAGTTGGATAGCCATCAGTTGCAGATCATGAACAGGACATGCAGTATCTAATGCTGCAGCCTTCTCCATTATGAAAGGCAACATTGGATATTCCTCCTCTCAGAAGCTTTGCCCAATTTGGTTCTGTTTCATCCAATTAGTCTTCCTGGGACTGATCATTGGATGTTTTCTACTGAAAGTCACGAGATTTGAGAAGATGAACTAACTCTACGAGGAGGTGGAGGTGGAGAAATGTGCAGACATGCCCTCAACCGAGAGAGGATTTAAAACTCTTCGATCCTCGAGATAAAATGTATGCACAACAGTGACAATCATCTACCCTGACATGATATTTTGAGTCATCTTTCCAACTTCATATTTTTTTAAGGCATAAAGACCAACTTTCACTTGAAGAAGCTTTAATTTGATAATTTGGCCTGAAGCAACCGTGATTCCAAAAAATATAAGAACATAGTACAGTTGAAATAGTAAGATAGTTTGATATTTCTTCTTAAAAGACTTTATTTAGATCTTATGAGTAGAGGAAACTGATGATTTTACAGAATTTTCGTTTGAGTTTTAAAATCTAAGGACCGAAGTATGCCGAATTGGAAATTTCAGGCCGAGTATTCTGGGTTCAGGATCGACCCCAAATTGGCATTGATAGCCCGTTATGGGATGGGCCCCACTCCAGTTGCAGCGGGACCACGAAGATCGATCCACGGTCCATGTTTATTGGTCAAAATTAATGTCATCAACGAGGTCAGCAACTCAAGAAGAAAAGAGAACCAGAACGATCACGAGGACGAGGGACAACGAATAAAGAAGAACGCAGAATATTCTCCCTCGTCATCCTCTAGCGCACTCGCTCTCCTGTCTTCTCTGCGCAGATCAATCATCGTTCTTCTGAAGGTAAGCGATATCTTCATCGACCTGTTTCGTCCATTCCAGGAGGATGAGATTGCTGCCCCGTTCGTATTCTGATTTCGTAGCACTGCTGCACGGTTTTGCTTTTCTTTCTTTCGCGTAGCTGTGACGTGATAATCCTTCTTTGATATAACATTATTGATCGTGTGTTACTGTACGGTGCACCCAAGAGGTGATCTCGTGCTCAGGAATTCTCGAGTATAGTGTACGTGACAATTTAGAGTTCTCCATTTTTACGGATGAGCTGATTTTTGGTTGTCTTGTCTTGACTAGTTAGAATTAAATCATGAAATTCGAAATGCAAGGTTTATCAACGAGGATGCATATTTTGTTAGGAAGCAAGTGGAGAATGTTGGAAGTTTCCGCTCTAAGAGTTGATGAAACATGTATTTAACCATGTTTGATGATTGGGGTAGCAGTTGTATTAATTTATTGAAATTTCCCTATGCTAGATATATGATGACTGACATATTAACAATACTTTGTGTGAGGATCCTATCAATTTGAGTACAAATGGAAATTCTAATTATAATTTTCAAGCTTAAACTGATGATATGAAATGCATGAGCAACATTTTTCAAGTAAGCATATCTATTGGTTGAAAAATACTGAATTCTGGATAATGATTCCAGACGGAGGATTTCTTACTTTTTTCTTTCTCTATCCTCTCACTGAAGATATACAAAGTCTGTCTACTTCGTATAATGCTGCCGATCCTATGTTTTCGTTTGGTTTCTTTGCATCTTCCTATTCCTGTAGGAATCTCAGTTTCAGAACCTAGGATAATGCTTCTTTCTTTTTGCAGTTTTCTTCGAAGATGCAGTTGCTTGACTGCCTGAAGCTGTGAGATGAAAAATTTCTTCTGCGTTGGTTTTGGATAGATTATGGGTAGTGCTATGTGCATTGTATAGCCTGATCAAAAATGGAAAGAAAGCGCCATATTGCAATTTTTACCACTGCAAACTTACCATGGATGACTGGTACTGCTGTAAACCCACTTTTCCGAGCTGCCTATCTCTCAAAAGATGGACATAGAGATGTTGCTCTTGTGATTCCATGGTTGTCCGTGAAAGACCAAGGGCTAGTATATCCTAACAATATCACGTTCAAGTCTCCCACAGAGCATGGGAGATACATCCATCAGTGGGTTGAGGAGAGGACAGGGTTTGAGTGCATTTTCACTATACGATTTTATCCTGGAAAGGTACCCATCGTTTTCTATATTTCATTTTTGTTTTTTGAGTATATGGAAAGCTATGGATTATGAGTTCAATGAATATTTATTTGTTGGTGTCAAGCAGAAACAGGGGCATACCATGCTCTTGCCTTTCTCTGATCATTTTTTTTTTCAAATTGATTTAGAGGTGTCCTTATCAGGCAGATAGATGAGTATGTTGCGATAAAGACCGTTAGAAATTCAAGTTGATGGTTGGTTGTTAGTTATGTTTCTCGTTAGGTACTTCATGGATTACAGTTGTAGGCACTTTCCTTTCTTCACTGTTTCACAACCATGGTCATATTAGCTTTCTCACTGAACATTTACCCGAGGGTAACACTAAATTGATGTGCTGAAACTGTCTGCAGCAATAACTATTATCAAGACTCTTCAAACACCAAAATTTTTCCATCCTTGTTGTTTCTGTTAGTCATTATGTTGGACATTATTGTATTTATCTTCTTTGTGGTATATAATGAGATTCCTTAACGGTGCAGTTTGCCTTAGACAAGAGGAGCATTCTTCCTGTGGGTGATATATCAGAGATCATTTCAGATGAAGAGGCAGATATTGCAGTCCTTGAGGAGCCAGAGCATCTAACATGGTACCATCATGGGAAAAGATGGAAAAGTAAATTCTGCCTTGTCATTGGGATTATTCACACAAATTACTTGGAATATGTGAAGAGAGAGAAGAATGGTCGTCTAAAAGCATCACTTCTCAAACATGTAAACAGCTGGGTCGTTGGTATATACTGCCACAAGGTTCTCGCCTTATTGGATTACCTTTTTTCCCTTGCTTTTTTTTTTTGTTTTGGGGGTGGGGGCAAGCATGCATTAAGTGCTTATATGTGGGTATGATAGTTCATTTGAGCATGAATTTCAGAATGGTGCCTGCATCCATATATTTGTTGTTCCTACATGATGAATCTACCTTATCTTAAATCGATAACATAAATTTAAATAGCTGGATATTTTTGTTTTAAATGGTCACTAGGTTTCTGTGGGCTGCATGTGCAGGTAATCAGATTATCTGCTGCCACCCAAGAGTATGCAAATTCAGTCATTTGCAATGTTCACGGAGTGAATCCCAGATTTCTCACCATTGGAAAGGAAAAGATTGATCAACAACAAATTGGTGAAAGGGTGTTTAGCAAAGGTGCCTATTACATTGGGAAGATGGTCTGGAGCAAAGGCTACAAGGAACTACTTAAACTTCTAAAAGATAACCAGAAGGATCTGCATGGGCTCGAGATTGATTTATACGGAAATGGGGAGGATTCTGATCAAGTTCGGGAGGCTGCGGAGAAGTTAGATTTAGCGGTCAGAGTTCATCCTGGTAGAGATCATGCAGATCCTATATTCCATGAGTAAGTACTTAGCATCTAGTTTCTACCAAGATCATGTGTTTGATAAGATCTATAAATTGATATATCTTGATAATATGCTCTTGATTTTATTTACGAACTTGTTCAATCTAATGAGAACTTGACAACTTATTCATTTGCAAAAATCTAAGAGCTTGCATTAAGTAGTGACAATTTGATGCACTCTATTTTCTTCCATAAAAGGCATGCTCTGGAAGAAAACTTAATGACGTGATTGCTTAGTTATATCCTGCATGGAATTGATGGATTGGTCATGGAGAATACCTTATGTTTTAAGGGGATTTCACTTTTTTTGAACTGTGCAATGCGCATTGGGCTTAGTTACATCCTGCATGGAATTGACGGATTGGTCATGGAGAATACCTTATGTTTAAGGGGATTTCACTTTTGTTGAACTGTGCAATGTGCATTGGGCTTTAAATTGACTATTCTTTGTATCATTCCTATCATCTTTCAGCTATAAAGTGTTTCTAAACCCAAGCACCACCGATGTTGTCTGCACTACGACAGCCGAAGCCCTAGCCATGGGGAAACTTGTTGTCTGTGCCAATCACCCGTCCAATGAGTTCTTCAAGCAATTTCCGAATTGTCGCATTTACAATGACAACAAGAAAGACTTTGTGGACACAACCAAAAAGGCGCTCGCTGAAGAGCCTGCCCAAATGACTGATGCTCTCAGATACGAGCTCTCTTGGGAAGCAGCTACAGAACGGTTCCTTAAGGCTGCTCAGTTAGATCAGGCGGCATCTACTAGTGATGGAATAGGAAGAACTACTTCCAAGAAGTTCATGTCCACCTCTCTAAGTCTTAGGCAAAACATGGAGGATGCTTCAGCTTATTTGCACTATGTTGCCTCTGGATCTGAAATAACTCGGAGGGCATTTGGAGCAATTCCAGAGAGCTTGGAACCAGATGAAGAACTACGCAATGAGCTCGGGTTGCCCAAGCCAGAGTCTCTGGGTTCGAGGAGTTGATTCCGGGAATATGCTGATTTAGTTGGAACTGATCATTGTTTTGCCCACCATATGCAGTTCGCGTGTTTCTCGTGAATGTAACAGATGGAGCGGCTGTCAATTTGGTGGGTTTGATTTGGTTCAAATTGGAGGAATTCCTTTGATCAACCGGGTGCACTCACCATCACAGAGATATGTTTAGTGTAATGCTGCAGAATTGATACTTACTGCGCTGTAATTCGTTGTAATGAAAATTATAAAAAGAAAAGAGCCTGTCCACTCTCCTTATTAATCAACCTGCTGTCTTCTTACTCATGGTCAATTCAAGATTTAGAAACACTTCGTAGCCGAATTCTCAAAGCATTAGCTATATAAAGTGTTCAAAAAATTGACTATGTTTTGTAAAATTTTTCACTTATTTCCCGGAATTCAAACCCGTTACCCACTGGGATCGCAAGGAGAGGGAGATTAATTCGGGTATAGGTCGATCATGGTGAATATTAGATTACAAAGAAAATTTTTAACAATGGTATAATTTTTTAAAAAAAAATTATTGGTCAAAAAACAAAATTTTTAGGTTTAGAAAAGAATGAAAAACACATTTGAAATTACTGTAAAATTAGCTATAATTTTAGAATTTCCATGTAATATGGAAATAGAAAATTTATCGATTATAATTTTCAATTTGAACTCATTAACCAAATATTGTAATTTGTATTATAAAAGGAGATTACACAATATCTAAAGATTATCGGGATGAGATTATGAGACGGTTTGGATTTAAATATTCGCTATGCAACTAATCTTTTCGATAAAATGGAAGCACGGGAATCGTCTGGGCCCCTTTTTCGTATCTGAATTGCGAATTTCCACTTCAATGCCGGTGGAAACAAATGGCCGGATTAAACTGGTGATGAGTTGGGGAATTTTTTTAATGTATGAAAAATACTAATTAAATAAATATAAATATTAATTACCACAGAAGATGCGACAAACAATTAGTTAAATAATAAATAAATACACTAGTTTTGTAGCGTTTTATTATGACGTTATGCGAAGAAAAAATTAGATCAGATTTTGTGATTGGATTTTAACCGAAAAAATTCCAAATCAATAGGGTTTGAGGGCTAGGCGTGTGCACCCGGTGCACATGGGACCAGTAAGGGTGCCCGGCAGACACCCAACTCAGTAGCACAGCATCCATGGTCGGATCAGGTCACATACACCGGGCCGACCATTTAACCTCGTCTAAACCATATGTCAGTGCAATTCCCTCCATCGTCCCCGCAAATTCTCTCTCTCCTCCCCCCTCTCAGTCCCATATCTCTCCTCCATGCTTATTCCGTATGCTCCAAGTCTGCACTCATCCTCCCTCTTAAGGTATATCTGCAAACTTAACTAACTTCTTCTTCATCCTCCTCCTCCTCTTCTTTGAACAGTTGGTCTGTGTTTTCGAGGACTCTTCCTCTATTTTCCCGGATGTTTAGTTTGATTCAGTTCAACATGAATACACAAGCAATGAGAGGTGCATTCCTGCAGGAAAAGTTTGGTTTTTTTGGTAATGTTGATTCGGAATCTCTGATGTTATAGGAATATAATTGGTTATGGAAGAAAGTGAAGAGTGTAACGTCAACCGGGATGCCACTGTGGGGCCGTCAGGCGATCCAGGACGACTCTCCTCTGTTGGGAGCTTCCATCAGAAGTTCAGTCCTCGGCCAGCTTCTGTTGGACAGTATGTTCTTTTTCGTGTGTTCCTTTCCTTTTCTGTCAGCTTCTCTGTCAGTCGTACCGAGTACATTGCTTTGATATACTTAACGGAATTTGAGCATGATGGAGGGTTTAGGTTCATTAGAGTTTGTCAAGCTGGTTCCTTGACTTCATAAAATCCAAAAAATGACTTTTTTTTTTTCGAAAATTGAGATCCGTGAGGTTATATTCCAATAGGCATGATTCCTTTTCTCGTTTCTAGGATGGAAACTACGATCTGTTCTGTTAGATAAAAAAAAGGAGAAATCTTCAACTTTTCAACTTGTTCTATCTTGGACAAAAGTTGATGATATTTCATTCATCCTCTTCCTTCTCTGCTCCGCCATTCTCCTTCTTTAATGCCACTGGCTTGTCAAAGAGCTGTATTAGACGGTAGAACCTTCGTTTGCATGAATTATGCCCCTGCATCTGTGGTCTAGCACTGGAAGATTTAAGGTTAATGCCTTCTTTTCTTTGGTGTTTAGGAGAACAACAGGCCCCACGAGGCGTTCAACAAGTGGAATCTGGACAAAAGAGGCGGTATGTAGCAAGATCCTCATTATATTTGTTCAAATATGTGTCTAGTTATAAGTCTCCCTTCATAATGTTAGTCTCCGTCATTGTATACGTTCTATCCGCTCAAGCTTTTTCGAGTATAAGGTGTATTTTGGGGAGGAAGAATCCCAAATTGGCAGTTAATCTTTCACAGGAATCCTCTTCTGCTGTGAGTTTATTAGGGTTAATGAGGGAAATAGAGTTCCAAAAAAGTGATAACCTTCCCAAGGATGATGATCTCTTACCTAGTGCTAGAGACACCTTTTTCTCTCGGCTGTTTCAATTTTTGGTCACCAGGATCTTTCTTGATCATGTGTATTATGATATATGTCATTTTCTTCTTTTGTTCACAGGATATGAAGTTAGCTGGGGCAGTCGAAAAACACGGTGCGAAGAACTGGAGAGCCATAGGTATAACAGTTTTCTGCATCAAAATTTATTGTCTGGTCTTGAATTTGAAAGCTTGGAATTCTGAAGCAACTGGTGCTGCTCCAATTTCCTCTGCCTGCTTCTGTACCACAGAAGTTGATGGATTGGCTGGTTTTTGCAGCTAAGGAAATCCCGGGTCGCTCTGATATCCAGTGCCTGCATCGGTGGCAGAAGGTTCTTGATCCTAATATCGTAAAGGGACCCTGGAGCAAGGAGGTCTGACCACATTCTTAGTGTCATTCTCTCTAACCTTTCTTCTGGCACTAGTTAACAGAAGGTATTTATATCGATATGGATCTTCACAGGAAGATGATCTTCTCATTCAACTAGTCAGTAAACAGGAGAAATCAAGTATAAATTGGTCTAAAATTGCAAAACATGTCCGGAGTCGTGGGGGCAAGCAATGCAGAGAGAGGTAGTGCTCAAATTCCGAAAGATGTCGTTCTTTTTGGAGCGGACGGAATCAGATTACCCAAGCTGACTTGGTTGTTGCTCATGCAGGTGGTATAACCATTTAAGACCGGGCATAAAGACAGATCCATGGACCACAGACGAAGAGCTTGTGCTCATTCGTGCCCACGAGAAGTTCGGAAACAAGTGGGCTGAAATAGCTAAGTTACTGCCTGGAAGGTCTGCATTGCTGTAATCCAAATGTTATGTATATTCCCAATGGTACTCTTTGTTTTGTTTAACTTCCGTTCCAGGAGACGAAACCGAGTGATGAGACTATGTACGGTTTCTCATTCTTCTTTTGTTCTCGTAATAGGACTGAGAACGCGATTAAGAATCTCTGGAACAGCTCTTTGAAGAACAGAGCAGAGCACTGTTCAACTTCTTATCCTGAACGATGCAGTTCACCTGAAAACAAAGAGAGGAGCAGAAGCCCGAAAGCAAAACTAGAGATTGACTTGCTTCATAAGACACAGAGGAGCTGCGGATCTCCAAGGGAAGTGGAAGACCATATTACTGACTGCTCCGTGGAGATCGCTTCTGATGGGACAGGCATTGCTGCAAGTGCTTTAACCTGTAAAAGGTATTCGCATGGATGCTTTTTTAATGGGTCACTTGGGTCCGAGATTTTTTGGCAGAAAAAAGTGATGTTTACTGAAGGGAGATTGTCCTTCTGCTGGAATCTAATAAATCTCAGGCTGTAAGTTGTCACTGCTGCAATGTTGATGAGGAAGCTGGAGAATTTCCTGTCCAATTTTTACTTTTAAGGATCCTCTAACAATACTGTCCTCTTTGACTATGTGCAGAAATGATCTTGCAACTCTGCCTTTTCCGGAAGCAGAAGCCAATAAATGCATTGATCCCGTCCATTTTCTCTCGGGGCCCTTGCAGCCATCCGTTATGGCATCTCTCAGATGCGGGAAGAGCTCTTGGAAGTTCATCCATCTCAACAGCCTTTTGCCTCCTAACAGCTGCCCGTGCCCAAGTTCTGCTAGTAGATCCCAGCCTGGTCCCCTTCACACTCCATCAGTGGATGGTGCTGTGCCTCTGATCGATTTTAGAAGTTCCATATCCAGGTTGAAGAGAGCTGCCAGTAGCTACAGGAACGTACCATCTATAATAAGATCATCCAAGAACTTAAACTGATGAGTGGAGTTACGGCAGTTCGGCCTGGAAAACCAGCATGCTTGAATTTAATACCACCAAAGTTGAAACAACATCTTTGACTGAGATTCAGCAGCCAATGATTCTCGGGCTGATGAATCGTCATGGGATCAACTCCAATTCTATTGACTGGTAGCAGAAACTCTGTGTTTATTGGCACAAGATAGCTTGTGCATCTGACTATTATTTCGTTGGATCGTACTCTTCTTTTTAAACTCATTCCTGTTCTTTGATGCGCTGAAGTTTCAGTTCGAGCCACACTTGCAGCTGACTAATTAGCCACAGGAGGAGATGAGATTAGATTTTGTCCGTGAGGTTTTTGATTGAGTAAAAGTACAGGATCAACCTATTTATTTGGCTCTAGCATGACCAATATTTTTTCATTTATTTATGTGGTAATTGATGTAACACTTTACTTTGTTCTTTCTCGTGTCCCTTCTAAACCGGTGTAGTCCATGGGTGTGTGTACACGTGCGTGCGTGTGAACTTGCATTCTTTTGCCTTGCGTCATATCGGTACTTATTTTCAATTGCTTTCTCACGTATTCCATCTAAATAATTTTTTTTGAGAATGTTATGTACAATGTCATGAGAATTTAGTT
Organism: Lagerstroemia speciosa; assembly: GCA_037672795.1. Taxonomy (NCBI): domain Eukaryota; kingdom Viridiplantae; phylum Streptophyta; class Magnoliopsida; order Myrtales; family Lythraceae; genus Lagerstroemia; species Lagerstroemia speciosa. The sequence goes on along the minus strand of CM075289.1, from coordinate 10,154,937 downwards.
ATATTGCAACGTAAAGAATCGGCCACCAAAAAATCAAGAGCGCTTGTGGTAAGAACATGTTCTGCCAGAAGGAATTATCAGGTTCGATCCTGGTCAGACTGCATCAGAAGATCGGCATTCAAGGTCACGCTGTTCGGTCTGAACCTTCCGGGGATGGAAATTCGCAGCTACTGAGCTCTCTTCCTTTTTCTTCTTTTTTTTTTTGGTAAGTTCCTTTTTCTTCTTTTGATTCCCTTCACTCCATCTTTGGTGAAAAATGGAGGACAACAGGTGCCCATGGCATTGCAAAGAGCAGAGGGTCCAAGCTTCGGAGTTTTTAATGATGTCTTCTAAGAATAAGCAACTCTCCTGTACATCACCGACTATCAGCCTCAAAGAGAGATTAGTACATCTACAATTTCATGCAAATCACTGCCAAGGGAGGCATCGATTGAAAATGAGACAGCAGATCCCGTTCTTTCGAGTTTAAACTTTAAACTACACATATGAAACACGATCGTTGGCTTCCGAATCAACTGAACAAGCCAACTATGGACATCCAATCTTCCCATGGGACCTTTCACAATCCCACACTCAGAACCAACTGGCTATATTCAAGATTTTCTAGATCTAACATTGTAATCGTACTTGACGAGATTTGCTCTTAGAAGCATTGACCTAACATCACGATCAAACTCGCTTCCCGTTTGCAGGACCCGTTGGAAGGTAGCATTCCTCTGGTCAGCATGTCGTGCATATAATATCTTATTGTGGGAGTCTATCCGAGCCTGCAAGATAACAAAATGCATACAGCTAACTAAGAATGGAAAGATCAAAATATAATTAAATAGTCGGCAGCTGTTGGCTTATTGCAGTTAAAAAAAAATAATAGCCAGCAGACGCTTCCCAACCTATGTATTCAAGCAGAACTGAGTCACAAACCATCACAACTTATGAGTTATGGATGCGTAAGAATGAAGCAGACCTGTATCTGGTTCTCTGTGATCAATGCTTCGAGCTCCTTCTCCAGTCCGGAAACACTGGTTTTGAAAGCATTAGCCATCATTTGCAAGTCCACAGACACAAAAGGAAGTGTGTATTGAATGAGAGCTTTATGGCGGATCTGGTTGTAAAGAGTCTCGACATGGTCATGCAAGTGGATATCAAGCATCAGATTTGCTTTTAGGTTTCCAAGGTACTCCAAGCATGAGGCATAACGGCTGCATAAAGTTAAAAACCTCAGTAAAACAATGCTCAGAGCGTTAAAAAAACTAGGGAAAAAATCATTGTCAGCAATCTTTCAGATTGATGTATGCGCACTGCAAAAGTGCCATTTATTAGGTCGATTGCTCGCCATTTCTAAAGGGTTTTCCTCTTTATTTATGAAAGGATGATTTGGAATAATGGGGGTGGGAGCATAACAAAAAACTTGAAATAAGACAGCGATTAAAGCAGATCAAGGAGAGTACAAGTGTACCTTGAGTAGAAGTCATTAATAAGCTCACGCACTTCAGGAACCAGCTCTAGGAAATTACGGAAGTTAAGGTTATCGATGACTTTGCTCTACCAAAATAAGGAACAAAGTCAGAGAACAGGTTGACAAGTCCCATCTAGGAATAATTCAAGAAACTACTCAGAGGGGATACAGTAGATATTTGCCTTCAGTTCTGATCGGTCAAAACTAGCAAGAGCACAAAGACCTCCATAAGTTGCAACGTCTTGAGGTGCAATCACTTCATTGTAGTGACTTCCCAGCTCAGGGCCCGTTTCGAGGAACTGTAGGTAAGTTAAAGACATTAGACTAAGCGGCAGAAATATAAAGGCAGGTGCCCAGTGATTATGAGCACTGGCTGTCAGAATCAGAGAGAGACAAAGGTAGGAGTATTGACATCGAAAGGCAAGTTACAGAAGTCTGTGGCCATACCTTACGAGCAGCAAGCTTGTATTTCTTAGACTCCAAATAAGCCAACCCTGCAGCGCAGCGCAATTTTGCAATGGTGACTGGGTCCAGAGCATCTGGTGTTTGTTCTGCTTTGCTAACGTAACTCGTCACATGGGTAAATTGACCCATTTCGATGCTCACCAGGATTGCGTTCATGCACATGCTGATTATATGCTTTGATGTAGTGCAATAATCTCGAGTGCGAACAAAACTTTTAAAAGCATCTCCAAGGTTACCATGGGCATAATGAAATTCTCCAAAGTCATTGTAGCCCATCCTTATGCTTTCCTTTATGAGATTGGTCTGGTGAGTACACGGGAAAGAGAGAAGCATTAGTGAAATCTTTACTCCAGCATAAGAATTTGGCAAACAGGAGAACTCATAAGCTGTGCCTTCCACTGTGAAAATAATGGTATAATGCTACTTCCAGACACTAGTGGTGTCAGCAGATTGCAAATGACAACTGCTGCCACTAAAATTGCTCCGAATAACTTGACTGATTGTAGATTGTCTCCCAACTATACAGACTCAGAACCCACCAGCCAGATAAACATAGGAGGAGCTAAACCAGACACAGACACTTCTCTACCGCCTGTCCAACTATAGATTTATGGCCACTCAAATTAGATATCACTACCTCGCCAAAAGCAAGTCCTGAAAAATGCATAATCTATGGAGCTCAAAGTCAATATACTCTAAAATTGTGAGGGAGATAATTCAAAATCTCCAGCAAAAAAGTAAAGTGCAGAGCTTCCATCAGATGGACATGCTATGATCGCTTATTTTACTTCGTTCTCTCAGCGCGACCGATCTACAGTTTGCGAGCACAAACAATGAGGACTGCATAACTAAAGACAAAAAAATTGTCTACAAAGGTCTGGTTGTTATCAGGATAAGCTTACTCTGTACGAACTTAGTTCATTATCCAATTTCTCTTTCTTCTGCTCCGCTCTCCGATCCACAGCCTCACACCACGCTAAGTCCATCCCGTACTTCTCCCCTAACCTCCCTTCTATTTTATCCACCACCTCCCGGAACAGCTGCGTGTTCTCTCCCTTCTTAATCTCGTCGTATGCCATCTTCAGCGCCTCGTACTTCATCGAATCATTTCCGCAATGATCAGCGATGAACAGAAGCCGCCTGATCTTTGTCCGGTCCTTGTACAGGCTAGCGTACGCCTCGACGTCAAGCTGCTCGCCGCTGATGATTGGCCTGCTGCATGCCGACTCATCGCTCCCGCCATTCTCGTAGATCTCGTCCTCCGGATCCATTTCCAGAGAGAAACCAAAGCCTTCAGCCGTCGAGGTAGGGTTTCGACCGGAGAATTCCACAGATCAGCTAGTGGTGGGTTGCAACAGTGAGGAGCCTCGTCTCCTGCCTGCGATGGAGGAACGCATCTCTCAAGCGAGTGGGCTACTCGAAGGCGAAGCGACTCCAAAAGTGAGGAGCATTGGGCCTGGAGCCGGTAAAGGTTACATGAGCCCAATGGGCTGAGAGATCAACAGTTTGGGCTTTGAGTCAGTAAGGGTTGGTGAATTACAGGCCCACTTTACTTTATCTATATCTTCTATATTTTATATATATATATATATATAAACGTTTGAGAATTCGGTATTAAATTTTTCAAAATTTGTCATTAACATATAAAATTTAATTTTTAATATCGGTTTGATGCTAAATTTTACTAATATGTAACTGCCAACTCTTTTTCTTTTATTACTATCTTATTTTACAAAGATTTTTCTCTACCGACCTCTTCACCAATTTTATTACCTATAAAATCATTCTGTTTTTTTTTTTTTAATTTTGTTACATAATTTCACATTTAATTTGTCAAAAAATAATAGCATTACAAATTATAAATAAAATTTTATTAAACTCTTATTCAATCATTTACATTGTTATGAATGTTATTAAATAAAAAAAATCCCATGCACAGTACACACGCATCAAGTTGATATTAAAGCTTTGTTTGGATGGAAGGGATTCAAAGAGATGATATAATCTATTATTTAGATAAATTATTTGAAGGAATTTGGAAGGATTACAAATCCCTTCAAATCTTACTTTTTTAATTCCTCTGATTTATGAAAATTTAGAGGGACAATAAATTTTTAGACAAAAATACCCATTATAACTTCTTAAAACAAACTCTCAGCACATCATAATTCCCCAACATATAATCACACAACCACACCACTCTTCCCTTGCTCGATCATCATCAAGCCACAAGTAAAATACGCTTTCTCAACCACCACTAGATCGCAACCACCGAACCTCCCAACACTATCACAAAACAACAACTTTATTTGAGTTTCAAGATCATCATGAGCTCACTTTACTTCCCTTACACATTTCTCTAATTCAATCGACCCTACAAATTAACTTTCTTATCTCTCAGAATCCATCATCTAATAATAATAATTAAACTAGTGATTTGAATATCTCCAAATCCCTCCAGATATTTTCAAACCCCTCTGTGAGTGAAGACTACTGTAAACACTGTGACAGCCATTCAGCTCTCAATTCTTGTTGATTGATGATCGGTCCAGCAGGTCTTAAGGTTGATTATCGATAAAGTTTACCTGCATTTTTATTTCTCAAACAGTTTTAATATTAGATTCATAAACTTTCCTTCTGATCAGTAAAAAAAGAGGGAAAAAAACTCGCCTCCTTGCAACTGGTTAGAGACAGTATTTAATCTCAAGCTTAAATGCATGAAATAAAAGGAGATGAACAAGCCTGCTCTTTTGGGAAGTAAAACTGGGGCAATGGCTGGGCTCTCTAGAAAAGAATTGGCAAACAACCGACAGTCACAGAGCTTATCATTCTGTTGATGAAGCATCAAGCAAACTCCTCCCTCTTTCACTTGTGTTTTCACTTATGACAAACATCTGTTAAATAAAGGTCCAAGAAAAACCAAGCCAAATTTATAACACAGCCTACGAGGAAGCATGATTTGAATACAACTGCCTGAGCTATCACAGCACGGATCCAACTAGTTCATAGGACAACTACGGAGCAGATTATTATTTTATCAGCCAGATAAAGAAACAGTGCCACGGGAACTGAGATGAAAGGCAGAACCGAGAAACAAGATAAGAGAATGCCCTGATTTTGGACTCATATTGCCGCTCCAAGCAATTCGCTTACATCACATAAACTGAAGATTATTGTTAACAGCGGACCCTCCTCCTCAGGATGACTTTGCCTTCGGTGGTGATGGAAGTAACTGTCCAAACAGAATCACAAATTTCATCAGCAAACTGGTGAGCACTGAAAAAACAACCAACTATGAGATAATTAGAGACGTGGACTCAAGATAAACAAGTCCAAATTACCCTTTCCAATAAGTAAGATCAAATGACAGGGATTCAATATTCCCCAACATCTTTTTCTATGCTATTATCACATCTTTGAAGAATCAAACTCTTTCACTGGAGCACTAGCTCCATTTGTTCGTCCTCTGTTGGAGAATTTTTTCCAGGGAAATTCAATTCTAGGAAAATAGCTATTTCCTATTCTAATACAATTTGAAACATTCTGACATTTCACAAAATCTTATGACACTGCCATTGCCACAACCGCTAGCAGCTGTAAGAGGCAGGTAGCCACCACTTTTAGTACGTAGGGAGTCGGCCATGATGTTAAAGAAAAAAATCCTTACCTAATACTTTTTTTCTCCTATCTGGTAAGGCGTATGAAGGAGCCAAACATAATAAGAATTTTTCAACCCGTGTTACCACAAAAAAAGGAAAAAAAAAAGTTTGAACGACCAGGTCCCCCTTGTTTCTACTTGCTGGTTCAGATCTACATAACCCGGATAGGTAAAATAGGTCAAGAAAGCAACAAAATAGAGGTCAAAGATAGCATTAGAAACAACCTGATAACATGAGATGAGAGAGCTAACAAATCCAAAGGCTCCTGTTACACGGGGAGTGACCTTCTTTGGTGCCAACTGAAGCAACCCCACCGCAACCACTATATCCATACCTGCCTTAACCAGGGCTAAGGATCTCTCATTTGATTTTTTAAGCTTAGCACAGTATTGCTCATCCTGTACCACATGAGATAAGGCGAAATGGGTGGCAAATAAAGGGGAAATAAAGAAGAAATCATGGAAAAGAGCATAACTGAATACCTGATACTTATTGCTGCCCTTTAGATTTTTTTCTAACTTCTTCATTGATGCTGACAGCCTTCCAATCTCCCCAAGCTAATGTAGAATGGCCAGAAATTGAACAGTCAGTCTCTTTGCTCTATTTCTCCCTCTTCATTCTTTTTACAGCATGTTTTTATTAAACATTGAAAAAAAATTTAAAAAGAGAAGGAACAGACCTCAACCAGCGTAGTACATACAGAGGCACCCATCCAACAGAAAAGAGACACCCGACCAATCACCTCAGCACGTTCTTTGTTCTATACAAACATAGTATTTGATTTCTCAAATTTCCAGTCACCAGATCAGTGCAATACACAAAAAAAGGAATGTATGTAATTACCTTATATATGCCAGTTCTATGAAGCCAAACAATTTGATCAAGAAATAAAAAAGTTGATAGCAACGCATTTTTGGACTGCAAAGCCAAGAAATATCAAGCAACAGAACCACCATTAGATCAATAGCAATCGGAAGAATATCCTTGCAAACCATTCCAGCAGTGATTTTCTAATACCTTTCCAAGCAAAACGAGAGGCAGAGGTGCTCCTTCAGGTGTAGGACTAATAAGTGCATGAAGATCATTGACAAACTGCCACCCAAGGACCAAATGTAAGTTCTTGCATTTCATCAATAAAGACACTGATTGCATCGGTAAAATAAAAGCGAGGAACAAAAATTACGGCCCCAGAATTTTGCCTTAGACATCAAATGTGAAAATATTCTTAGGACATTTCTTTGTTGCAAATGAGGCACACACACTAGCAATGGACCTAAGCTAGCAAATAAAGCCATCTTCACCACTGATTATATCAGAGTAAAAATAGCTAGTGCAACCAGAAATACTATCCCTTACCTTAAAAAGACGAAAGACTTTTCGTGCCAGGCTCGTCGATTTGTCAACATTTTGGGCTGTGCCAGGCTCCCCATTGCTCAAGAATTTTGAACCATACTGTATGGCCCTGCATATCTTATCCCTAGCTTCGGCTTTGTTCAAGTACAGAACTGCAAGAGCAAGTTCTGCTCTAGCTACATCCAGCGAACTCATCTTTAATCTGTCTGCTCCAACAGCAAACCTTACCTGAAGTAATCCATCAACGGATATTGAGACAGAAGAATAAAATATGCATAGATAACGCACACACTTCTTGTACAGTTATAAACTTACCATTAATGTTAGTTGCTTCTATTTCAAAAAAAGCTAGAAATGAATAATTGAAAAACTCAAAGGCAACTAGTTCAGTCAAGCATCAAACATGATATGCCATCGCTGATTTCTAGTGATGATCTCCTCTACGCAAAAATATAACACCATGGTGCCATGAAACCAGCACAAATAACTTTCTTCAGCTCAGCCCCATTTTATTGTGCAATAATAAATCTACTTTAGGTCCACTTCCTAAATAAATTCGCATGAACAGAGAAACAGACATTCAAAAAACACCATCGTCCCCGAATTATGGAAACCCTGCATCCTCGCAAAATAATCTTTCAAAATTTCGAGTTAGCACAGCTCTTCACAGAACTTACAGGTAAGGATCGGTAAAGAAAACCAACAAAATTCTGAAGCTGTGTTCGGCGCTGCCCGTTTCACTGTCATAGATAGCGACCTTTATGCAAGACAAAAGACCAGATTCATAGTCTATGTTCATCCAGCAAAAATGGCTACTGAAACTGAACAGAAGTTCATCAAACTAACAAAGTTTCTCGCAGCTATGATCCTCCAAACTCTAGCTACCGAACTACCAAAAATCTAAAGCACAGAATATAAACGAGGCGATCCAGACTGATAACGAAATCAATCAGAAACAACGATTTGACTAGTACTTCAATGAAAACAAAACCAAAATCCACAGGGTCTCTTTAAGCTTATCGATGACGTGACATACCCAGCTGAAAGCCGATTGTTCGTCCTCGAAAGTTGCAATCTACGCGAGAGATAGGGAGAGAGAGCGAAAGGGCCTGCAATTTACTATGTCGTCGTCGAGTGATAAGGGATTGTTTGGTTCTGTCGCATACGACACCGCTGACCGAACATTGTTGGGTGGGCGCTACCAAACTGCGTCTATGATGGGCGCTTCTTATTTTATTATTTTCCCAGGTCAGGTGTACTTTTAAGTCCTTGAATTTACGATTCATTTCAATCCAATCCTCAGATATTAACTTCCCTTAATCAAGCCCTTCTATTTTGTCTCCTAGGGACGGATGCAGTAGATTGGGTTTAGGATTCGATTCTCCTGGTAGCCGGTATCTAAGGATTAATGACGGGTCCTAGACCGTATAATACACTGTCCGGTGAATTAATCGGTTAATACGGCACCGGTCGATTAAAAAAAAAAAAAAAAAAAGGGCCATCCTATTGCCCTTTTCTTTTTAAAACTTTTTGACAGTGCATCGTTCAATCGGGCTATGTGCAGCAGCCCATGTGTTCTGGGTATTCCGCCATCTTCCCAGTTCTCTGCATGGGCTGGACTCGGATCTGTCCCTGCTGACATTTTCATATTAGCCCCTCAATGGTCAGGCCTGGTCCATATACGAGAAATTCTATTGAACCAACCGGAATATATATAATCCCAAGTTATGTTCAATAGGAAGAAATATACTTTATTTTATTCATAATCATGCAAAAACATCTACGTGAACTACTGAAGTGGAAGTGCCCCCCCCAAAAAAAACACTAATGAAGGGAAAAAAAAGGAAAAGGCAGAGTAGTTGCTCTAAAAAGACACAGTCTTGTGAATAGTACTAGAACACGTGACAGTGCTAATATTATGTACGAGTCAATAGAATTAAAATATTTTTAATAAAATTAAAAAAGAATTTTTAAAATAACTTATTTAATTAACTTATAATATCATATTAATACTATTACGTAATATTTGTTACTGGAATTTCTCCTAAAAAGAGCCTATGAGCTCCACTTTGAGAAACGTGTCGGCGTCAGTAAATACTGTCGGAGGGTACAGCCGGTTGAGGGATCAATCCGTCTCAGCCTCCTCAATGCCTTGCTTTCTCACCGCCTGCGGTTGAGATGAGTGAGCCACGTTTCGAATTTGAGTTAATATTGATAATTCTGTAGATGTTAAAAGATTAATTTTCCGGTTAAAAAATGAATACGAGAATTTAATAGTTTTACAGCTACCGTCAGGTCTTGCCGAACCTGCCTTCCCAGTCTTCGTCTCTTCTTCTTCTTCTTCTTCTTCTTCTTTAAAGCTTCATAGGAAAAAGAATGGCCTCTTTTCCGCGGAAAGAGAAGAAAATTCGTTCTCTCTCCCCCTCTCTCTCTAGGATGATGGGAAGGAGCCATGCATTCAATACGTTGACGTGATGCTACTTGGTACTGATTCTGTATAATTCTACCGTTTCCCATCCATCTCAGTTTCTTCAATAAGCCAACATGAGAACACCTATATCCGCCGAAACGGAGACTCGCTGTTGATCCAGTTGCAGAGCTCCGGGCTTCTGCTGGAGTGCTGGTTCGTTTTCTTCTGCTTCGGGGCTCTGATCATGAATAGAGAAAAAGAAGGCATGAAGAAGCAAGAGCAATCTTTGACACTATTTGGGATTAATCTGTCAGGGAGATCAAGGTGGCAACAGTTCTTCATCTGCTCCTCTGGGTTTTTCTTCGGTTACCTTGTCAATGGCATCTGCGAGGTATTTTATTCTTCTCTATTTCTGAATTGGTCTTCTTATGCCTGTCCAGTTCCTGATTGGCTGCTCAGAATACGGGGATGGCAAAAAGTTTTCATTTTTGTGAATTATGCGTTAAATTTTATCTGGGAAATCCATGCATATGGAAATTTACCACAGTGGATGGAGCTGAAAGTTTCGCATTGCATTGCATGTCATATTAAGAGTCTGTTCTTACTTTTTCAATTTTTCAGGAGTATGTTTACAACAGGCTTCATTTCAGGTTAGTGTAATGGAAACTTTTCATTAAACATGATGCTTAGATCGATCTCTTCGGAACTTTAAATTTGAATTCATTTATTGGATTTGATATATTTTTCTTCTTTTCTTTGCAAATGAAGCTACGGATGGTACTTCACATTTGTTCAAGGATTCGTGTACCTTTTCCTGCTCTATCTTCAAGGCTTCACCACCAAGCAAATGGTGAATCCATGGAAGACTTATGTGAAGCTCTCTGCAGTTCTGATGGGTTCCCATGGCCTCACTAAAGGGTCCTTGGCTTTTCTTAATTACCCTGCTCAGCTCATGTTTAAATCAACCAAGGTAAGTGAATGAACCAACTCGTATATCCATTCGGGTACTTGTAAATTTCCCAAATAACACTCATCGCTGTTTCGACATCAAGCATTTTTGCCATTAAAATGTCTTCACTGCACTTGTCTACATGATCAAAGCCTTCATGATACTATACTAATAGGAGGCAATGGAATTTCAGGTTCTGCCTGTAATGATAATGGGAACCTTCATCCCGGGTCTGAGAAGGAAATACCCTCCTCGGGAATATGTTTCCGCAATTCTCTTGGTTGTGGGCCTCATCCTCTTCACTCTGGCAGATGCCCAGACATCTCCGAACTTCAGTGTGATTGGTGTGGTGATGATCTCCGGTGCCCTGATCATGGATTCCTTTCTGGGGAATCTGCAAGAAGCCATCTTCACCATGAATCCTGAAACCACGCAGGTTATTTAAAATTTTCCCTTTTTATTTTCCTATATTGATCTCTGTATGTCATACAAAAGTTTGATGGTCGGGCTCATCATCTCCTTGGAACATAGATGGAGATGCTGTTCTGCTCGACTGTGGTTGGGCTACCGTTCCTAGTCACGCCAATGATTTTGACAGGGGAGTTGTTCAGGGCATGGACTTCATGCTCAAAGGTAATTGAGTCACAAGGACATAATTTTCAACACTGAACCCCGTCTCCTGGAACAATGAGATTTCTTGACTTCTGTTTTAAATGTCTATCCTGTTTGCAGCATCCTTACGTATATGGCGTGCTTGTTTTCGAAGCCATGGCTACTTTTGTAGGCCAAGTCTCCGTGCTCTCCTTAATTGCCATATTTGGAGCCGCTACAACTGCTATGGTATGCCTTACACCCTAGCATCTTCGGCCCACTTTTGTTAGTGAAATAGATATTAGGCTGCATTGTAGCATGGACCAGAGGATGGATTATTCCATACATCAATGACAACTCAAGGGCACGTCACGTGTTGTGTTAGTATATATGTACATTCATGGATTTCAACTTCCCATTTTGGAATTTGGAATCCTCTGATGGGCCTCTCTGCAATAACAGGTGACTACAGCTAGGAAGGCAGCGACACTGCTTCTCTCGTACCTGATATTCACAAAGCCATTAACCGAGCAACACGGTACCGGGCTTCTGCTCATAGCAATGGGGATCACACTGAAGCTCTTGCCGGGTGATGACATGCCTAAGAAGAGGACCTCAGCTACATCATCTCCAGACATCGAAGCAGGGAAATCTTCGAGTTGGGAAGAGGGGGCTCCACCGGAAAATGATGGGTTAGAGGAAGAAGAGGAGGAAAGGAGGCCACTCGTCTGATAGACCAACGACATCACTTGCTAGAACTTGCTATCAAACGGTGTCTATTCTGTTCACCGAGAAAAGATCAAGGGAAACTAGAGTAGTATTCCAAGAGAAATAGTTTCCCTTTTTCAGTATTTTCCTTTACTTAGTTATATGAATAGAGGACTCCTCCTATATGATAAGAAAAAGGCAGGAATGAAGACCTGGATAAATTCTACACACGCTAAGGCTCTTCAGAATCTCCTCTAAGTTCGTTGAACCAAGGAACCGGAGAAACTTCAACAATGGATTGGATCATGCTCCGAAGACTTGATGGCTCCTTCTTGATTAAGATCAAGTTACTAAATCCCTCACTCGAGACCAAAGGTGAAGTCAGTGAGTTCAGAGGTATAGGTAATTCCCAAAACCCACACTTTGTCAAGGTCAAGCCACCCAAACTTTCGCTTAAGATTACAAGCAAATCCTCTGGGGAGGGGTTATCGGGCTAGAAGTTTTAAGCCCGGCACTTTAAGACCGTGCACGGGCCATGGGTTATCTGGCCATCTGGTCCTGTCCGAATTCTTATCATGTCGGGCCTGTGCCCAATAAATTCGGCTCGGTTTGTTAGCCCGATAACAAAAAAAAAAAAGAATTGAATTGACAATAAATATGATTAAAAATTAATTTCTGTTAGATACAAAATATTGAAATAAATTTAAAATTAAATCAAAAATTAATTAGCATGCTAACGGGTCAGCCTACCCCGACATTATAAGGTTATATCCCGTCTCCAATCTCAATCTCTAATTATTTAAAATTCTTACAAAGATATCTCATATTTCTCCATTTGATTTTTTTAAATCACTGTTAAAATCCAATAAAACCCATCAAACTTGATTGGAAAAAAACGTAAATGATCCTAACTCAAACGATGCTTTTTATAATTAGCACGTAGGGGAAAATTTCTCGATCAAACGTTCACAAGATCTGGCTGGAGCCTGGAGCAATGACTGTTACAACTAGTAGCGCCCAGTGAGGGAGTATATGGGAAATTCATCTGCGCAACAGGTGCAAAATGGGAACTATGTCTTTCTGGACAAGGACCCTGTGCTACGTCGACCCACAGAATCCGCCCCGTTAACCCCCCCAAATGCTACTCCAAACCGAGCCCTAAATGCCTGATCTCTCAACGGTTCTCCGATTTCTCACTCTTAATCGGTGGAGTGCAGTTTTCCTCTCGAATTGCCGCGAATTCCTTCGGCTGATTCACTTTCCTCTACGAGCTACCTACCTGTGCTCTCAATTCCCTTCTCCTAGATCACAATTCTACTGGTAAATTCGGACGCAATTTCACCCTCTGAGCTTTCGATTTTACGTCTTCTGAGCTGGATGTCGATGGTCACAGCTAATCGTGTACTCTGCGAGCCGCAGAAATGCTTGGCCTTATGTTTATTGCCTTAGCATATCTACTTATGCACGTATAATTCCATTTTAATTCGTTTTTCGGCCACTGAAGAAGCTGAAGAATATGTTTCCAAAGACTTGAATTGTGAGAAAATGAACTATGAATTGATGCAGTTGATTTCTCTTGGCTGAGCTGTAAAAGGATGAGGTTTTTTTTAGACTCCTTGATCATAGAGAGAAGAAGAGCTTACAGGTAGAACCTGTCTGCTGAGATATCAGTTATCATTTTGCTTTAGGATGGTCTGAAGAGTTCGGAGATAGGAAGAGAGATGGGTGGAAGTGAGGCAGATAAGTCGGGAAAGGATAAAGATACAAAGGCAGCAACTGCAACTACAGCGGTACGCCTGATTGCTACTGTAATCGTTGACTTTGTTTTGGTGGCATTCTTGCTTGTTGATTGTGAAGTTGCTAAATATGGGTTTCTTTCTTTTTGACTCTCAGGATCCATCCTCAACTACCGGCACTGTCCCAGTTAATCCTGAGTGGCCAGGTTTTCAGGTTTTAGAAACCGGACTTTGACTATGAAAATGAGATTTGTGTACGTGTTCAATGAACTTTTCAGATTCTAATGAATCATTGACCCTCTTTTAGGCATACTCTCCTATTCCTCCGCATGGTTTTCTAGCTTCAAGTCCCCAAGCACATCCATACATGTGGGGCGTTCAGGTATTTGCATCATATGATGTCTTTCAATTGCAATTTGCTTTCATTTCTCTTGGAAATTTATGTTCTAACTGCACCACTGTTTCTTCTATCGTTGTTTATCCCCTTGTTCTTTGCTATGCTTCACTATTTGATGTTGGCCCAGTGCTTCTAGGTTTTTCTGTTTGAGAAAACTCTTAATTGCATTTTTACCTCACAGCCTATTATCAACTCATGCCAGGCAATTGATGCTTTCTGACATTAATTCTTTCTTCTGCAGCATATTATGCCTCCTTATGGTACCCCTGCTCATCCCTATGTAGCGATGTATCCTCATGGTGGCTTATATGCCCATCCATCTATTCCTCCGGTATTTTGTCATCCATGCTTCTCCCATTTTTGTCCGTGCATTCTAGAGTTGTATGGATGACAGTAACCATATGCTGTGTCATGCTGCTGAACAGGGATCTTATCCTTTCAGTCCATTTGCCATGCCTTCTCCAAATGGAATTCTAGAGGTTTCAGTCAGTTGCTTGATCTATTTTTTCTGTTTAGTAGTTTCAGAAGTGCTGTTTTTTCTCATGTCTGCTTGTGAGGAACTATAATGAGCTTGTATGTAGGGTAATATACCTGGTACTGCAGAAGGAGATGGGAAGCCATCTAACGTGAAAGAAAAATTGCCCATCAAAAGGTCTAAAGGAAGTTTGGGTAGTTTGAACATGATCACTGGGAAGACTAATGATGTTGGCAAAACTTCAGGAACTTCTGCTAATGGGACTTACTCAAAAAGGTATGATGCATTTGCTTTTGAAGGTTTTTTCTTTTTAAAAGACATTATTCTGTTTCCAACTTGTGATCCATAATCTACAAAGCTCATATGTGATAAAATTGCTAGTGTGTTGGTCAGGAGGTTGCTTTTCACACTGCAGGAATTTGTTATCATTTATACCCATACTAGCAAGACTATTTCATCTTACAATGGTTGTGAGGGAAAGCTTATCATTCCAGTGGCTTTGCTATGTGTGGCTTTTATAGGAAACATGGGCATCAGAGAAAAATAGTGCCTTTGGTAGCTCATGTAGCTTATTAGTAACTATTGGATAAGTGTTATCTTGTTGTAATATTATTATGCTTGCTTTATGACAAGTTCCATGTTGTGGTCAAGAACTTTGCAAGATCATTTCAACTTATTATGTTGGCTCAGTGACAAGTTTCACATCGTGGTTAAGAACTTTGTTCACATGGAGATATATATGCTTGCAGTGCAGAAAGTGATAGTGAAGGTACAAGTGAAGGATGTGACGAGAGTTCTCACAATGTAAGTAACTCTGTTCCTTTGTGTTTATGTCCATAAATACACTTGTGGTGTTGGCAATTTGCTCTTTGAGAACTCTCCATTTTCGTAGAGTATATTATGAATCGCAATAAACTGATTAACAAATAGAACTGCATTTTTTCCCACTTAATGGAGCTACTGCATTTAACTGTAACCTTAGCTTCTCAAGCTGGCTCTGTTTGTCTCATGGTCTTTCTATGAATTCTGAAGCACTTGACCATATAAATCTACACTACCTCTCATAATTTTAATTGATGCACCAATTTCATATGTATTGCAGGAATCACAATTGAAATCCGCAGGTAGACAAGATTCTGTAGAAGGTTTCCTAATTTGGGTTGCCTTTTTACATTACAGTTTTTTAGTGGCCTGGTAAGTGTGCTCTAATTGGATACCAACTCTATAATGCAGAAGCGTCGCAAAATGGAAACTCAGTTCATTGTCCCCAGAATGGTGGATCCAGCACATCTCATGCTATGGTTAATCCATCAATGCCTTTGGTGCCAATAACTGCTGCTGCACCCCCAGCAGCTGTTCCTGGACCCACGACAAATTTGAACATCGGGATGGACTATTGGGGTGCTCCAGCTTCATCTCATATTCCTGCCCTTCATGGGAAGGCTTCTCCTTCTGTTGCTGGTGGAATTGTGTCTGCTGGCTCAAGAGATAATCATTCTCAAATATGGCTACAGGTTCGTCAAATTTGACCCTTTTTATTTGCATTTTCTTTTTGCCACTTCTTAGATGACCTACAAAGAACAACTTTTGTTTGGTTATGGCAACTACTGTACCTCTGAAAGTTTAAACTTTTGGTGCTTACGTTTTGTGCTCTCTCATTCTGTATGGTTCAAATTAAGTAATGGTATTTAATCTCACAAGATTACTGAGGTCGTCAACATCTGACATCCTTTTAAGTTTGAGTGATATAACTATCCATTAGCTACAGATTTATGAATATGTAAATTTGTTATCTTAGTTTGCGCATCTAAATGTATGTGAGTTACAAAATAGTAACCTTTTTTATTCTCTTTCACAAGACCAGAATCTCTAGGAAATGGCACAGTTTGAACAATAAAGTTGCGGCCTTATATTTATCTGCTTCCATCTTCTCATTGATTGCATCTCTTTGAATTGACCAGGATGAGAGAGAGCTTAAAAGGCAGAGAAGAAAGCAATCTAATAGAGAATCTGCCAGACGATCCCGGCTTCGCAAACAGGTGGACTATGCATTTTGGGGATTATTTGACATTTACCAGCCATGATGTTGGCTATTCTTTGGGTAGCTTGACCAAAATCTATATACATTAACAAAATATTGTTATTCTGATAGGAAAGCGCTCTAAAGTGATCAATCTCATTCCTTGATTATTGAATATTATGACTAGTACTTGGACTGCTGTATGATACTGTTCATTGTTATATGCTTGTTTCTCGGACCAGGCTGAATGTGATGAGCTTGGTCACCGCGCTGAAGTTTTGAAAGAAGAGAATGCCTCTCTACGAGCTGAAGTTAGCCGTGTTAGAAGTGAGTATGAGAAGCTTCTCAAAGAGAACACCTCTCTGAAGGTACAATCTGATGCTTGCCACCTATCTTGGGAATGAACTTGTGAAAGTCTTACACAAGTGCTGCATGCATAGTCATTTCTTGAGTGTTATTGGAGGGATGGGAAGATTTTACCCTCTTTTAGAGCTATCAACAGTAGGAAAGGACCTGTTAATGGTCAAGAAAATTAGAGGACAAACTAACATGGACAATGCTCCATAAGAGCAAGAATTAAAAAATCCTGTGTTTGTTAGTCAACCTCGGACTAGTGGTTTAATTATCAAGCAGTTGTTCTGCTAAGTTTTCCTGAATTGTTGCTGTCGTTCTGGATTGGGGTACCTTACAGTGGTCATCTTATTTGCAGGAGAGGCTTGGTGAAATTCCTGGTCATGAAGATCTGAGGTCTGGTAGAGACAACCGACACTTGAGTAAAGAGACTCAGCAGGATGCAAGCTGAGGATGTTAATTATTAGTCAGGGGTCTGCTAATTTATCCAGCCTTACCCCATCAAGAGCTGCTTGGTTTACAGGACCACCTTAATCTAACCATTAGCAACAGGAAGTTTCTTTCTTTACATAGCTAGCTGTAGAATTTCTCGGCGGGCGGGCGGGGGGTTGGGGGGGTGGGGTGGGTTTGGAGAACTTCTTTGGGACGCAGATAAGATTAGAGATGTGTACTATATCGTTCATGATATCATGTTTCTGTGTGGGATTTTACCTTTTGCACATTAGATAAGACAGAGGATTTAGGATGATGATGACGATGACGATGTTATGTACCGCCTTTAAAATTTTTTTGTCTGAGAGGGGGTAGCAGTTTGTGTGTATTGATTAATGGGTAACTCTTTTGAGATAATTGATGGTGGAAAATCTGACTCGAGTATGCTATTGTTGTGCAGAAATCATGTCCTCATCTTATCTCTGCATAGTCCTGAGTGGAGCCTCGCATTAATTGTAACGAACTTTTCGCACCTTCATCTAAACAGCAGGAACCTCAGTGTCACAGCTGCTTATGTCCGAGTTAGTGGTGAGCCGATCTTGATACTGTCAACAAGAAGTCACTGACAGGCGTACAGCCAGCGAGAGGAGTCATGTCTGGAGCCCTGCCCACCCAGCCCCTCGTATCGGTCACTTGTGGTAGTTCATTTTACTTTTTCCTCAATTGCAGAGAGACTAGTGGTCATGAGTAACAGGGAAATGCTGAACTAATTATTTACCTTTTTTTAACATTTATGTAATTTATAATATGACATTTGCGGCTTCGCATATAAAATACATGTATACCGTGTCCATCTTCGGTCCAAGCCCATTACACAGATTAACTGGGCTTTGCCGCCTTTGAAACCTGACAATGGACTGAGCTGGCCCACGGTAGATGGGTGTCGGTCGTTACTAATAATTTATTATTCTGTACATATTTTATGGGAACCTTTCGACAATATTTATATTTAGTATAAACTCTTTTTTTAATCTATTCCGGTTCTTAACATATTCAGTTCTAGTTATTTATATTATTTTAATATATTAAAAAGGTTATTTAACTTTTTAACATTAAAAATGTATTTTAATAAGATAAAAAATAATTAATGGGAAAAGGAGCTCAAATTCGATTACCCGACCCCTATGAGGTTATTTATAGTATCCGAAACTACCGATAGTCTTTTCAGGGACAATTTGAAGTGAAGTCTATGTCGACCACCCTCATCTTATATCAAGAGTTTCTTCATTTTTATAATTGTAAAAAATAAAGTCTAGTTGAAAATATGTTTTTTATTATTAAAATGTCAAATCAATTTTATGATTATTTAATTTAATATCAATAATTAAAATTGAAATTTTTTTAAAGATTTATAACTATAATCAATTAATTAGAGAAATTAAGATAAATATCAATATGGTTAAAAAATTGAGCAACAATATTTCTCTTTTTTTGGGGGGATATAAAAGCCCTTCTGCCAGTGAAATATCCAAAAAGCTGCAGAGGAACTTCTCCTTGTTGTCCTGTAACTGCTCAAACAACCTCATCCTTCGTCTCTCCGGCCTTTCAACTTCCGAAGAGAGAAAATGCAGATTCTAGGCGCCATTAGCGACGTGCTTGTCGGCGTTGCCTCCTCTGGTGGTCTTAGTAAGTACAACCAGCCCAGGCATTACTACCTCATGCTTCCCGATTCGAAGCACTCCTTCTGCGCCGGTGGAGCACGCAACAAGGTGAGCCGAAACTGATGTTTATAGCTTTGTTTGTCTGTCTTTATGAGCGCTCCCTTGTAGTAAATTCTACGCTTATTTTTGGCTCTTCTGCTACTGCTGCTTCCCGCCAGGATTGGCGCTTTACAGCTTGAAATTGGTTTTCCAGCTAGCCTTGATTCTGGTGGTTGGGCGATTATCTTTTGTCGTATTGATGCTCATCCTGCTTGCTGTGGTTTTGTGGTTTTCCAACTATGGTTTCATTCCGATGAATTTCAATAACTCCAGTATGATCATCACCTGTTAATGTCAATTGAATTCATGGTGAAAGTTATCCGTACTTTTTTGTGACGCAAACGGTAGTTCACTTGACTGTTCTATTAAATCCCTCTCTGATTATATCTTCCATTTCTGTGGAGTTGTCAGTCGTTATACATCCGAAAACTAGGAAGAAAACATGATAAGAGTGGAACGAGAGGTCTGAATATTGAAGCATTGGGGGATTCAAGCGATGATGCAGTTTCAGTCGCTCCACTTTCATTTGAGTCTCCAGTAGGCCAGTTTTTGGCTCAAATATTGCAGACTCATAGACACCTACTTCTTGCCGCTGCTGATCAACAACTTGAGAACCTTCAATCTGAGAGAGATGCAGAGGAAGAAAAGACTTCTTCCTTAGAAGACCTCCTCCATAAGTATGTATCCAGACCTTAGCCCTCCCTGATGTTAGTGCTGTTTGGATTTTCATTTTAACATCATGGACCAATGAGAAATGCCTTTTCTTTTCCACTTTGATGTGTTTTGCTTTGGGCCCTGACTTTCGGTGGCCAAGCATGGGCTACTTGATTGGGTCTAGATTCTTGCCAAGTACTTATCAAGTGTTTTTTTTTTTTTTAAATATTTAATTTGTGGAGTTGCAGGTAGTGGTTGATGTTGATGATCAAGAGTTCATTTTAATTCAAGTAATATGCTAGTTTATTATCAGTGAGCATTTTAGATGCTTATTTCGAGTGATTAGTGCTGTAGTCGTGATATGCTTGAAGTGGGTTCAGATAAGTGTACATACGTTGCCACTTAATGTTGTAAGAAGGCATTTTAGGGTTCAAGGTTGTACCTTCTGATTTTGGGACATCCTGAGCATACAGGAAAAATCACCTGCCAGCAATGAATGAAACCCCTACACTTGAATCCGGAGTTCAACTTTAGTTGTATAGTATGGGTAGAACTTATGTGACTCACATCCTTATGTCAAGCACACAAAAAATTTTGGAAAAACCATGAAGATAGTTTCACTGCACCAATTCCACAATGATGTAGAGTTATAAAGATTACGTCAGTGTTTGAATGGCCAGTTGCATAGATTCTGTTTGTAATCTGTGTTTTTGTGGCTGGTTTATCACTTATATAATTTGTTCCTGATTCTTGCATTATAGGCGGATCAAAGAAGTCAAAGAAAAAGAAAGGCAGAAGGTGTTAGAGGAGATCATATATTGCTTAATCGTGCATAAATTTTTGGACAAAGACATTTCAATGATCCCGAAGATAACTGAGACATCTGATCCTGCTGGCCGTGTGGATTTTTGGCCTAACCAGGAACAGAAATTAGAGGATGTGCATTCGCCTGAAGTTTTTGAAATGATCGAAAGCCACCTATCGCTCGTGCT
The DNA here is from genome assembly GCA_037672795.1 of Lagerstroemia speciosa. NCBI lineage: Eukaryota > Viridiplantae > Streptophyta > Magnoliopsida > Myrtales > Lythraceae > Lagerstroemia > Lagerstroemia speciosa. The sequence continues at coordinate 10,134,529 of CM075289.1, read as the reverse complement.
CGGAGATCGAATGGTTGGTCCTCTTGACAATATCATCCAAAGTAGCAAGATCAAACTGGGAAAACTGTATGCTGCTTCTGTCATGTACGGGTACTTCCTTAGAAGAGTTGATGAACGATTTCAATTGGAGAGGACAATGAAAACTCTTCCTACTGGTTTACCCAAGGATAAGGCAAGTACCGATGATCCAGCTCCTGTGAGTCCACTCTGGGACCCGGATTCTCTGATCAGAATCTACCCTGATGGTGATGAGAGTGGTTTCATTAATGAAGGCTATGGCAAATCATATGAACTAAGATCGTACGTGATGAACTTGGATGAAGAGACACTTCAGAGGTACGTGACTATAAGATCCAAGGAAGCTAGTTCGCTGATAGAAAAACAAACTCAGGCATTATTTGGAAGGCCTAATATACGGCTTGCAGAGGATGGGACAATTGATGCATCTGATGATGAAATAGTTGCAGTTACTTTTTCTGGCTTGGCAATGCTAGTTTTGGAGGCAGTTGCATTTGGATCATTCTTGTGGGACACAGAAAGCTATGTTGAGGGCAAGTATCAATTCATCAATAGCTAGTCTTGACAATTTTTTCTCGAGTAAATGAGGTATATTTTCTGTAAATCTTTTTGAGGTTAGTCCATCTTAGCTAGTACTTCAATAGTATAGAAAGTGAAGCGTTTGAAAATCAACAATCTTTTTGCTCCCAACAGAGCTAGTCTGTATTTGTGCAGGAAGCCTGTGAGCAGACTGAGCATTCAATAAGAACTTCAGTGCAAGTCTATGACTGTATTTTGTTGGAGCTGTTTGAATTTAGGTAGCCTTTTGCTTCCTATTAGGTGGTAATCACTCACTTCCTTATGCTTCTTGAGGTTTGGCTCATTTTCATATAAATAAGTGCAAGCTAAAATGTCGAATAGCTGCATCTCACAAAGCCAAGATGTAAGATTTTAAGAATTTCATGATTTTAATTGTGATCCACCATTTTGTTGGGATGAACACCTGCAGATTTATTTTAGTGAACTCTATCCATATTAGGATGCAATTCTAACTATGAACTGAGTGTTCTTTCTTGTTGGATCTCTTTACACTAACTTGTAAAAGTGCAGAGCTGCGAAATTGAACTGATTTTTTTTTTGCAAAGAATCAGAGTCATTGATCAATGGCATCATAATGATAATTATTTGGAAGTAAGTTCCTGATGAGTCTTGAGATTGAAGCTTGACTACGAGTTTAGTTTGCTTAAAGAAAGCAATTATTTGTGAGAGCTAAGGTGGGGTAGACGGGCTGCTTGGGGCAAATTTGAATAGAAGTGACCTAAGTTAAGTTATATGTTGAAACTATGTACAACATCCTTGCTCTTGTTTGCTCAGAGATGTAAAATCGCCTTAAAAACACCTAACAATGTAAATGGAGAGGCAGAAAACCGACCTTTACTGGTCTTGTTCCAAAAGTAGGAATAGAAACACCCTGGCTTCGATTGACTCTATGAAGTAGTGGTGGTATGCATGGCATTTCTCATTCCATTTTTTCCTACCAAATATATAGTATCATTGCCCTGCGGAGAATTTTATTGTCATGAAGTTCTGAGATTGAAATTTTGAGCGATTGTTGTCTTGAAGAGGAAAGGAAGAGAGGTGGGCTGGCTCCTTCTTTTGTATATCAGTCTCTTAGCCCTTTTAATTGGCTCGAATTTTCTGTTGATCGTGCACTGGCATCACTTGCTTGAATGATCACGTTTCATTGCATTCCTTTTTGCTCGCTCATAGTAAACAGGTATGGTCTGCTTATCATATGCATGGTCGTGGTTGGTACGTGTAATCGTGGTCGGTGTAGTCGGGAAAAGCACTTTTAAGTTCCCACTTAAGCTAAGAATTATCGAGAATGACAGTAGAGCTTTGATTGCAATATTTAGTGTGGTATAAGAATATATTGGTTAAAACTTTAAATATCCCTACCAGAATAGGTTGGACCGCATGGGTAGGACATACCTTACCAACCCTACTGGGTATACATTCGTGTTTTCACAAAACACCTTATAATAAATAATTAATAGAGTTGGTATAGTATCACTTTCCGTCGAAAACCAAATTGGATTAGTTGAAATAGTAGAACGTTTTTTCTTTAAGTAGTGTCTCATTTCGAGTCTTGTGAATGGAAAAATTTCACCTTAAATAAGTATTAGTTAGGACCCGTTAGACTTCTGAATACCAGTAGTTATGACTGAAAAAAATTCTTAATTTTAATTACGGACAGTGAAATTTCGCACGCTCTTTTACTTCTCCTTTACCCTTACCTTTTCTTAGCAAATAAGTCTCTTTTTATAGTAAAAATCTAAACTAACTTTTCATAGAAAAAAAATGTTCAGTTTCCCGTCCCTTGAGGGAGCGAAAAAAAAAAAGGTTAAAAAAGAGAGAGGGTTATTGGTTCTGTGACTTCTGTCTTATTTTTTGATCGGTGTTATTGGTTCCGTCTTAAGCAACTTAATAGCTTATAAAAATCTCCCAGCACCAACACCAATTTGATAAGACTAAGATTCTTATTCTGTGATATCCAATCCAATCCAATCTTAGTTGTCAAGTTTCCAAAAATTAGCCATACAATTTGGTAAATTATTAATTTCCTAAATTACTTTTTAAATTTATTTTTTTATTTACTTGAAATGATATATATATATATATATTTACAATTAGCTCGAAATGATCTTCCTTAACATGTATCCATTGATGATACGAATCGATGAAGAAGAGAAGCAGCTGGCCGGCCACACGAACAAAACGGAATCAGGAATAATTAAGACACAGGTTCGGGGTGGCAAATCCGAAATTAGCCGCAAAAACAGGGGCATTGTCGTCCATGCACTATTGGAAAGACTTTCCGTTTCTAATTTCTCCGCCACCCATGTACATATGCTTTCCGGAGAGGCAACGAGGAAAAAACACAAAGGGTGTCGGGGGAAGAGAGAGAGAGAGACCAGAAGCCATGGAAATAAACCTGGATCGTCGTCTTCTTCTTCATCGTCTGTGTTGTTTCCGCTGTTTCTCTCTCATAAGAACATCTTCTTCCTCTTCTTCCCCTCGCATCTTCTCTGTCTTCTCCTTTTCCATCTTCCTCCTCGTCACAGCCGCATCTGCAGACTTCAACTTCACCACCATATCGTTCGAGGAAGGCTACAACCCTCTTTTCGGGGGCGACAACGTTGTCCCCGACTCCGACGGCACCGGTGTCCGCCTAGTCCTCAACCCTTTCACCGGTACGTACGCTCATCACAATCATATGATTTTCCTTTAGTTCTAAACATGTTTCTGTAACGGATCATTTTCTTAGTTTCTGGGAAAACCAATTGCGCGTGTCGAATAATGCTATACATGCATCGATCTTTAGTTCATGCGTGCTTCTACTCATCCTAACTTTTAGGAATCATCTCCAGTGTACGAAATTCCTTTCTTATGAATTAATTAATTGGTTTGGTCTTTGGTTTGATTTTCATATACGCAAAAGATAACTGTCATGTGCCCCGTAATCATTGATTAGGAGCCGGGTTCATCTCATCGAGTCTCTACAAACACGGCTTTTTTAGCGCCAAGATCAAGTTACCACCGGATTATACAGCTGGTATCATCGTCGCCTTCTATGTAAGTTCATACATAAAGAATACAGGGTTTTATTGTTTGGTGTCGATAAATCTTGCTTGGTTTCAGGGAGTCTTATAAGTTCTAAGTCAGCACCGATTAACTGTTAAAAGAGACATACTAGTACATCAAAGTGTATCAATCGGGCTCGGTTACTAGGCGAAGTTGGCAAAGTTTATTGCTTTGTCTGACTTATATATATATATATGCATGTACTACCCAGACATCGAACAGGGATGTGTTCGAGAAGAACCACGATGAGTTGGACTTCGAGTTCCTGGGAAACATAAAGGGGAAGAAATGGAGATTCCAGACGAATTTCTATGGGAACGGGAGCACGAACATGGGTCGAGAAGAGCGGTACACTCTGTGGTTCGATCCCACCCTGGAGTACCACCGCTACAGCATTCTCTGGACAGACACCAACATCGTGTGAGCGCCCTCATCTGATCTGCTGCTTGTTCACCGCTGTGCTGTTATCTGTTCAGCGCGATTGATTGTGTCCGGTGTTTGAAAACACAATATATTGTAGATTCTACATTGACGAGGTTCCGATCAGAGAAGTGAACCGGACCGAGGCAATGGGAGCGGACTACCCGGCTAAGCCCATGTCCCTGTACGCCACCATATGGGATGGCTCCGACTGGGCCACGGCGGGGGGACGCTACAAGGTGGACTACAAGTACTCCCCGTTCGTTGCTGAGTTCAAAGGCCTTGTCCTTGAGGGCTGCGCGGTGGATCCGCTCCAGCAGATCCCGTCCGACGATTGCTATTACAAGAATGCCCGCTCAGAGGCCAAGGACTACGTCACTGTCACGCCTCCGCGTCGAGCCGCCATGCAGAGATTCCGTCAAAGGTATCACCGGACACACTATCTTATGGTTTGCTCTTTTTTTTCCCCCAAGACGGTTAGTAGTACTAGTGTGAATTAATTCAGTCATCACTATACAATGCTCGAATTTTTAGATATGTCCCCTCAAACTCAGGTCCAAAAACTGAGTCTTTTGAGTGACGATTGTATTGCATGACCATTACAAACCAATAAAATTCAAACATTTAAATATTTTTTCATAAAATCTAACAAATAATAAAAAAACTCTTGGAAACAATTAGATTTTATTAATTTGTAGCACCACGCAAGTCTTGTCACTTGATATACTCACTACATACGAGACTTTCTCCTAAAAAATAATGCTTCTGCATGCTTTATTACAAATGTTTTAAAAAATTGAGTAGAGATGATTCAAATTTAGGATATTAAACTAAAAAAATCATGAGATGGCGAGTTTTAAATCATTAGGTCATCATTTTTCGTGTTTATGATTTGCTCATTTAAAAATGTATGGGCTAATCAACATGAGTTAGTTGAGGTGCTCGGCATCTCAACTCCTTAATGGGCCGAATTAGCTTAAATCTGAATTAGTTGGGGCTCGTTAAACTTTTACATATTGAATCTCATATTCCGGAAAAAAAAAAAGGGATTATAGGCCAATGTTGGGCTGAGCAATTTTCTAATGGGCCTTGCTCCGACAGGCACATGTACTACTCGTATTGCTACGACGTGTTGAGGTACCATGTCCCGCCACCGGAGTGCGTGATATCGCCCACTGAGAAGCAGAGGTTTAAGGACACCGGAAGGCTCAAGTTTGCCGGCAGGCAGAAGAGGCTAAAGCGGCCGGAATCGGAGGGAGCCAATTGCAGATGAAGATTTCGAGGACATGTAGGGTTCTTGCCATTTAATTTAGTCTCCATCAGTGCAGGTGAAATTTGTAGGAGGGAAAGGGGATGCTGATTTTTCTCCTCGGTAGACGCAGTGAATAAGGTTTATATTGCTCTGGGATTCTAGGCTTGATTATAGAGGTCCACACATTTCACTCAATGGACGGAACAGATATCTAGCCCAAATTCCTCTCTAGCCTTTGCTACTCACTACTCATCTGGATCTCTGTGGTTCGTCCTCTTTCAATCCATGACCCGAGCCCGACTACACGCGATGGTCGGTCGCTGCTTTTGTGTTCGGCCCAACGGCAACGACCACCAACGACAAGCAAACAAATAAAGTAATATGCTGAAAAACACTAAAGTGCACTTTTTTCCCTCAAATTTTTGTTAGATTTATATTACGCAGTTGGATATTGTGACCATTTTTATATAAATGCTGGCGTGGATGCTGCAGCAATTAGCATTTGCATCAGCTTGAAATAATCAATGGAGTGAAATTTTGTGTACACTTATCCAAAAATTAGCGAATAACTGGTAGAAGTATCATGGGGCAGCCCCACTTTTTTGGTAAAAATTCTCCGACCCAGTACTGCATTATTTAATCTGGTAAAAAAAAGTATTGTATTATTTAATAGGTGAAAATTTGTAAATCATTAATGTTATTAATTATAAATTATTTAATCTTTTTTTTGCTAAATTATAAATTATTTAATCAAGTTGTCAAATTGTTGAACGATTGAATTATATACAAACAAAATTTGCCCGCTCGGGACAGTCGCTGTGCCCTCCACCGCCGCCGCCACCCTCCCTTCCGTCGGACCCTCCGCCTGCCTCCACGTGTACCGATAATCCTCATCGATCCCCCTCCCTCACTCCTCAGAAATGCCTACTCCGCCCGCACAAATCTATCACGCAGCCCACTGCTCTCGACTCCCTCACTCTGTGTTCTCACCCCCACTCGCGCCGCGAGGGGGCAGTGAAACGAAAGCCCACGCGCGGTCCCCTCCCCGGCCATGCCCACCAATTGCCCTCGGCCTCAGCTGCACCTTCCCCTGCCTCTCGCTTCGATGATATTATCCACACCTCCTTCTCTCTCCATCCACTCCTTTTATATTCCCCCAATTTCATTTCCTCTCCTCACTCGCTCTCACGTCTCAACTATTATGTTGAGCTCCTCAAATCCCTACATCTCTCCACCTCACGCATTCCTCTTCTCCTCCGCCTCCGCCACCTCCCGGTCATTTGCTAGGGTTTGCTTCCATCCTCACTCTCCGAACTTCTCCTCTCGGCTCTTCAGCTCGGTCTCTTCCTCTTCGCCTTCGTCTTGGATCTCGTCAGCTCGATCTGCTGGTGGTGCTCGGAGGTCTGCATGTCCCTGCGTGTTGTACTCCTTCAGTGTCAAAGGAATGGCGGAGCTCGTTCAGGACAAGGACGCCGCCGTCGTCGCATCCGGCTCCGGCGACAATCCGGAGAAGTTGAACAAGGAAGTGAATCACTCGCGTACTTTCATTGACGCGAGGTCTGAGGAAGGTTTGTTCTGATTGGTCCTTTGCGGACTCATGTTTAGCTGACTTAGTGGAAAATGAGTGATGACATTTGACAAGGCTTTTTTCATGTGAGGAGTTTCTGTGAGCATTATAATCTTACTTGTCCAGTTCCTAAGTAAAATATTACCGGAAAGATTTATTGCAATCGCCAGTGAAGACAATTGCCTATAATTGTATGTAGAATTTACGCAGCTCGAACTTCCAACATTTTGCTCTCTCCTCTGTTGATTTCGGACGTGATCTATTAACATCAATTCAGGCGTTTTTCTCTCCACGAAATTCTTCCATGTTGATGCATTTATTGGAGCGATTCTACTCAGGTGACCGAAGGTGGATGCTATTATTAATTGAAGAAACAGTAGCGTTCTTTGCAACCTGGACGAGCTGTCTTCCACTCTATGTAACTTCGAGAGGGAAATTCACCCTGATAATTAACTTTTTCTCCCACGTTTACTTGCAGAACTGCTTTCTGGAATCAGAAAGGAAGCACAATCGGGAACACTGTCTCCAAATATAGCTGCGGCGATGGAAGAGTTGTTTCACAATTACAAAAATGCAGTAAATAAATACACCTCGACTCATTCTTTACTGCACTCACTTGTGTATGTTCTTAAAACATGGTAATATTTTATTGCTGATATAGTTGAGTTTCTGTTAGCCTTTTTACCCGCCTACCTTTCCTTATTACATATCGTTAGAAAGGAAAAGAATTTATGCGCTGAAAGTGTGTGTTTTAATTGATGTCATTAAGAAGAGTAAATGCAAAAAGTTGCTGATTAACAATAACTGGAACGGTGACATAATTAACAGCTACAAATTGTTAGAATGCTGTTCAACTTGCTCCATCACGCATAATGGTTTCTATTAGGTAGAACGTCATTGGACTGTCCACGTGATCTTCCATGTTTACTAAATATTATTACTCACCCGATGTCCATTCTTTGTTATAAAGTAGTAGAGTTTGGGTTTTAATTTACGCACACCCTAAAAAAGGAGTGGTGCTGGCGGAGTGGGTGAAATAAGGAATTAGTTTATGGGATCGTCTTATTACATGATCCTTAGTGGCATGCAATTTTGCCTCATGATGGTGTTTGGATAATGGATATATTATCATTCCCCTCAAACCTTAATAAATGGCGTTGAGTGTGTATGAAAGTTGATGGTGTTTATGAAATGTATATATCATTTATGCACTTGCTGTAGACTTGGATATCCTTGATTCCTCCCTATCCACCACCTGTTCCCAGCAAGCTTTTGTTGGTAGCATCCTTTTTCTATTTTTACATTTCTCTTTCCAAAAGTAATGGGGCCATAAAAAGAAACAGCCTCATTGAAGCAATCTGTACGAGAGAGGGGTATATCAGACAACATCTTCTTGTTAAAAATGGTGTTGTTGAATATTACTACCTAAACAATGGCCAAGAGAAAGGGTGTCTGAATTAGAATCTTGTACAAATGAGTAATAAGAATTCTTTTAGTGGAAAAAGGATCAGATTGACTAATTGAACACAAATGCAAAATATAGAACAATTTGAGGAGTAGAATTAAAGGAGTCATTGGGATGATAAGTAGTGGATCAGATTCATAAATATGCTAACATCCTTATACCAGCTGACCGCTGGTCCAAATGCTAAAAACTTCAAACTGTCTGCTAATGTATGCGGGAGTCTGTGTCTTGGAAGGCCCTATAAGACTTTACCTATCAAAGAAGCGTGGAAACTAAGAAGTGGGATGCTTCTCACCAGTCCCTTTATCCCTTTGTTGCTGGGAATCATGTGTCCTTGCATAATAAAAAGAATTGAACTCTTCTTTATGGCTTTGCAAAATTTAGAACTTAGAATGTGGGAGATAGATTTTAATATGTCCAAGGGAAAGCATCTTTTTTAACTTGACAACTCAGTACTTGCGATAAATGAATAAATTACTTTAATCTTGGCTGTGCTTCTATTGCCTTGTCTTATAGATATCCATCAATTTCATTAGGTTATCAGTTTACCTGTTTCCCACCATCTTCACTGCATGAACTCTATATGTGAAGAGAGATTTTCTGTTATCTCGTTCACTGCATTCCTGCCATTTATGGTATGATTCTCTTAAAATCAACCCAGCGCTTAATCTTTTGCTGCTGCATTATCATATTGCAGGTTTTTAATAGCGGGATTCCCAATGCGCATGAGGTTGTATTATCAAATATGAGTGTTTGCCTTGATCGAGTTCTGTTGGAAATAGAGGTAAGATGAAGTGTATAAATGCTCTCATAATATAAAATGTTACTAAAAACCATTTCCGTTGCACAGCAATTGCGATTTATATGCCCTTGAATATGTGCTCGTTTTGTAAACTTTATTTCTTTCCTAAATCTAACTCCCAGTTTCTCTCAGGAGCCTTTTGTTTTTCCTCCATATCACAAAGCGCTACGAGAGCCTTTTGACTATTACATGTTTGGCCAGAATTATGTCCGTCCTTTAATTGATTTCAGGTAAGCTAACAATATTACCTTTCCCTTTTGTGAAGCTTGATAAAATTTATGACATGTAAGTTAAATTTTATCTTCATCTATAATATGTTGCACTAGGCCTTTCATCTGTAAAATCTTAGTGTAGTGCATTCAAAATAATGTCCTTGTAGATAGTCTTTTTAATTCTACCCTTGGGGTTTTACTGCAACCTTACTTTCAGGATTTATCACTCCATTCCTGAAGTGCTTCTGTACTTATTGTATTTAAAAATGGTGGATCAGAACTTGAAAGTATCTAGAGCATTGATTTGAACTTTTTTTGAGGACTCCAGTATGCTAGGAAATTAGTCAATTCTATGAAATTCATTGGAAAATTAGGTCATCGAGAATGAATGAGATTAATAAAGAAAAAAAGATAGGAGATGAGAAAGTTAAATAATGCATAAAAGGATTTGAAAGTAATTGATAGAAGACAAGTTCTTGCTTGCCCCGATGAATAAATTCGGGAAGAACTTGTATTTTTTGACTCGAATATGCTTTAGACTTTGATTTCACCTTTTCTGTCCCAGCCTTACTAGGAGTTTAGCTGGATGCTTTCAAACAGTATGCTCCTTTATGAGCAAGCGATCCTAAATGACACTAAAAAGTAGCATTTCTGATAATAATAAATTCCGATGCTTACAGCTACATAGATAGAGATGAGATCTCTCCTTTTCTTAAATGACCATACAATTTAAAAACTTGCATATTCTCAGCAAATGATCATTTTCCCATAAATCACTAAGTGCTGAACTGGCGAGATCAACTATCCTGCCATAATTTTGCTTGTATGGAATGACTTATTTACAATTTTTTTTTTTTCCATTTGTTATGTAGGAATTCATATGTTGGAAATATCTCCATCTTCAATGATATTCAGGATAAGCTTCAGCAGGTGGCTGCTCTGATTGCTCATTTTTTATTTCTCCAGTTTGGGTGCTTGTTGATAACTCCCCTGCTGTTAATCCTGACCTAAACCAAGGCTATGAGTCATTCTTGCAGGTCTAAATGTGGAGGTTTTGTGCCAGCCACTCTTACCTTTTTAAACTAATTGGAATCTGAGTGTTGAACACAAATAAGGGTCAATATACGTAGGCTAGAAATGTTTGTTTACAGTTTTCTGTTGCAATGTGTCATCTGATATAGCATATTTTGCGTCTGCAATCAAGACTTCAGTTATTTTTTGGTGGGTAAAATGATCTTCTGGTATCACTTGCACAGTTCAATCTCCTGAGTTGCCTTTGAAGCTTCTCATCTGATCCAGTAGCGCATTAATTGTTTCTAATAGTATGTGTTGTTCACTTTGGCTAACTTGCTGAAACAAATAGAAAATTAAATCAGCAAACATGATGTTTTCCCTGGATCAGATCCTTTTGGCATAGTATCTTACATAATTCCAGGATTAGTTCAGTCTCCCATGGAATGATAAAAATTATTAAATTGCAGGGTCATAATGTTGTCCTGATCTCCAATCACCAAACAGAAGCAGACCCTGCTATTATTGCTCTACTGCTTGAGTTGACACACCCTTATATTGCAGAAAATATGGTAAATGGATCTTTGTTGTGGCCCTGATAGGGACATGCTCTGGTACAACTTGCATGACTGATATGAAACTTGCTATGCAGACTTATGTAGCTGGAGACAGAGTTGTGACAGATCCTCTTTGCAAGCCATTCAGCATGGGAAGGTGCTTTTAATTGTTTCCTCTAGATTAATGTTTTAACTGGTTCCATAATGATCAGCTGCTAGCCAAGCTTCGTCGTGAAATTTCGTGCTATGCAGGAACCTCATCTGTGTGTACTCGAAAAAGCACATGTTTGATGTACCTGAACATGCTGAGATGAAAAGACGAGCAAACACCCGGAGTCTAAAAGAAATGGCTCTGCTTCTGAGGTGCTCCCTGTGCTAACTTTCATTCTTCAAGTTAATTTTTAAAATTTAACATTTAGAAGTGCAGGAGTGGATCTCAAATAGTCTGGATTGCACCAAGTGGCGGTAGAGATCGGCCAGATCCTTTGACAGGAGAATGGCATCCAGTATGTCTCATGGCGACTCCTCAAACAGCTGTTCCTTATGAATTATTAAATCTTGTTGCGTCTTTTTGATGGCATTATATCCTCTGATACTGACACAAGATAGGCAGGCACTGTTTGATTCATCATCCGCTGACAACATGAGGAGGCTCGTAGAACATTCCGGTGTTCCTGGACATATGTATCCATTAGCATTATTGTGTTATGACATCATGCCGCCCCCGCCTCAGGTATTTGCTCCTCCACGGCATCCTCTCCTGCATTGAATTTCCCTCTCTTAAAGATATTAATTCCAGAGTTTTCCAGGTTGAGAAAGAAATTGGAGAGAAAAGAGTCATCGCTTTTCGCGGAGCTGGATTATCAATTGCTCCAGGATTTAATTTCAGTGATGTCACTGTCTCCTCCAAGAACCCTGAGGAGGTCCGCAACTCTTCTACTCCTATGCATATAAAGTCATCGATCCATGGGTGTTTACTCCTAGACAATGACGATGATGATACATAGATATAACCTTTTCTGCTCCTATGCATATAAAATCATCTATCTATTGGTTTTCTTGAGAATCTTGTTTGAGATAGGGCATATATGGTCAGTTTTGTACTTTGGTATAATTCGAAGTATTATCTTTTCAAGAGTTCTAACCTATGTTGAAATATTTTTACTACAGTTATAAATTTTCTTATTGTCTTATTATTGTCCCTACCTGACTGTGGTCGTCCCACTCATCTGTAGCTTCTGCTTCTTCTTAGGCTAAAGAGGCATATTCCCAGGCTCTATACAACTGTGTGAACACGCAGTATGATGTTCTGACATCTGCTATACATGGCAAAGAAGGATTCGGAGCATCAACTCCAACCATCTCGCTGTCACAACCTTGGAATTAGGATAACTCAGGTGCCCTCTCTCGGTCTTAAAGAACTTTATAATATATTGCTACTCCTAATCAGATACTTGGGTAACGGGAAAAGTTTCAAAATGGGCCATTACACTTTCTACCCACCTTCCTTTTGTGAACGATTTATGTTCCATAAAATTTTTCTTTAATGCTATTGCTGTTATATTAATATTTCTTTTTATTTCAGAATTAAAAAGATTTGGAAAATAATTGAAAAAAAAAAACTTAAAATTTAGGGGGAGAGAGAGAGAAGCGGCAGCTGCGTCTTATGCCCCCTAGCTCGCCTCTCTCTAGGGAAAAGACCTTCGAAATTAACAGGAAACAAAATCACCAATTTCACACAATGCTAATGCATTTTAGTCTATCAAGCTCTATTCATTTCATTGCATTCCATTTTAGTGTTCACAGAACTTGATCTAAAATTTTTCAGTGGCAAGGGCATGAATGATATCCTAGTGATGTTCAGCTAAATGCAAGTCTCGTTTTCTGACATTGAGAAGCTCTTGAAACGTGCAGGGCAGACCAAAATCTTTTCCTCATGACTGGACGTAGTACCTGAAAAATATACGAACTTTGCTGCCTCAATTTAAGTGAGGCACGGAGGAGAGGTGAAGGATTACAAGGTTTGACAGAATCTCTAAGGGAAGTAGTAGCCCCTTCCCCCTCTTCCACTTTACACGCTTCTGCGTCTTTTTCCGGGGAGCTGACTTACCTCTAATTCACAGTGCTGCTGTACAGAGACGGCAGATCAGCAAGAGACCAACCAACCCCATCCCATCCTTAATTGCAAGTATTATAGGGGCCCCTTTACATCTGTAATAGTAGTGAAGTAGTATTAGGGCTATATTCTTTTTTCAATAGAGTTCTTTAGGTCATCTCCCCCACCAGCTCCAGCAATCAAGTCCTTCAATTTTGGCCCTTCTAATAATTGACATGAGTTGTATTTTCTTAACAATTTCACGAGCACTGTTAAATGGGAGCCGTCCTTTTAGATCTTGCCCGAGCTATGATCCCCAACCCCCGATGGAGGAAGGTTAATGCATTTAATGCTAAGGTACAACTTTCACCCTGAGTTATATTAAGGGCATGCTTGAATCTCTTTTCTTTTTAACTTTGTTCCCTTTACCCATTCATTGTCCCCACCTCTGTTTTCGAGGTCCGGGATGTTCATTTTCTTCATTGTGTTCATGAACTGATTGAAATGGTTCCAAGTAGTTGGTGTTATGTCTGTCTGTCAGAAAACTAAGGTAGGTCCACCTCACGTGCCCAGAAAACGAAGAGCAGGGACAAAAACTCCCATTGGGTCAGCCTTGCACAATTTTTTGGTCCGTTCCTTCTCATCTGCGGTTGCTCTACAGAGGGGGAAGCAAGGTCGAAGCCCACAACGCCGTTGGACGGACAGAATGAAAGAGCGAACTCTGATGGATCTGTCCCGTGAGAGATTTGTATAGCCAAAGTTCGAAAAACAAACAGAGACAACCGTCTCAATGGTTGGACTCCAACCCCACACAAAAAGTACAGACATAGCAACGGCACATCACCGGTGCATAAGCCTACGCGCCTCCCCTGCTCCGCATTGACTGGCCCGCCCTTTTTATTGATCAATGATTAACTGGGCCAACGGGCCGGGCCTTCGTAAATACCACTCCTAGTCTATCAAGACTCGCATGAACATAAGTATACGAGATATTTTCCCTTTGATATCTTCCAAAAAAGAATTTTCATATGTTCATTCACGAGATGGAGAAGGTTAGCACAGAAACCCATCCCAGAAAGATCCGCCAGAATCTCCCCATTGCCGCAAGTGATCTTGGACATCTGATTCCGTCTGTACTTTTGGCTGCTATACGATAAAACTCAGATGCACCAGACGCCAGAAATATGCTTAGATTGCCTGCCTTCGAGTTGCCCCAACTGTTTCAAGTGCTGATGCTGTAGGATAAACTGAATCAAGTTTAACTGCTGCAGTCGGAAGCCCCAGTAGGCGAGGCTATAGCCGATTAGCTGTTTGACATCAAAATTCTGCTCCTGCTGTCTCTGCTATGCGAGGGAAACACAAAGCATAACAGAGTAGTACATTTTGCTGTCCAGATTACTAAACTGGGTGACACTTAATCGGGCTGTTAGTGAGCTAGAAAGCAATAGAATGACTATGCAATCAGTTGTAACTGGTGAAACTGAGTTGCTTGGATCCATAATGAGCATAAGAACTGTCGGTGCTTTTAACAAGGTTGTCTTCCAGTTGGATAATTTTGCTGTTACTCTGATTGCTGTAGTTTTACTGGAGACGCCACTCGCTTTCCCTTGCTCCTCTGGTTTACTTGCTCACAGTTGGAACTTCATTAGTGAAAATGAAAATGATAAACAGGAGCAACTTGGAAAATGTTTGAGATGGAGAGGATGCTTCAGCTTCTGATTCCAAAATCCATGATGGAATTTTCGACAAAAATTGGCAAAGTCAGAGCTCAAAATGCCAAATCTGTATGTCTTGTCATTCTCAACTCCAATTGAACCATAAAGGTACCTCAGAGAAGATCTCAAGTCTTCAATAGCAGAGAAACTCTTCTTAGCTTTGCCTCTTCTCTTGAATGGACTTCTCCACAAGGTATCTGTCACATTGCATAGGGCATGAGGGAATTCATTAAATAATTGGTGCCAAACACGGTTATTGCTCACAGAGGACAGGACAACAATGAGTAAATCTTGAATTCTGGAACTTCATCCAGAGCCTGTGGAATCAACAGTACATGTTCATTCATATCTATTCTATGTATTAACAGTAAAAAAAAAAAAAAACATTCTATAGACATTTCAAATTGTATCCAGTAGAAGATCATCAAAAGATGCTAGAAAGTGTGCTTCCGAGATCATTTCAGATTCCATTGGATTCTATAAATGATACATTTGAAGAATCTTTCAGGTATTCCAAAACCAATAGGTTATATTTTTTGCTTTTCTATATTCCTAAAGGGAAAAAAAAGGAACTGCAAGAGCTGTTTCATGGATCTGAAAGAGAGTACCAGGATCTCCCAAAAACTAAAAAGTGTATCGTGCCCAGATCTAGGGGTTCATGGTGGTAGATCAACTGGAGTGGAAAAAAGAGTGATTGTATATTCAAGATGTCATAATGAGCCATTCCACTCACCCAACAAGCTTATCGAATGAAGATACTCAAATAAATGCAAGATTGATCAATCAAATGAAATTGGTACTTACTTTCCCGTGAAAAAGCCTGCTGAGTACCATGCATTTAGGACATCTGTAAGTTTAGTTTCTGACCTTGTGCTCCCACCCATTGCCTCTTCTTCCTTTTTCTCCTTCCCTGAATTTCATGAGGGATGAATAAGAAAATAACTCTCTTGAAGAACAACTTAAGAGAACAGTGAAACAAGTATCATGAATCAGCATGGTTATAGTATGTGGCCAAGGACCATACTACCTTGGCTAATGCTAGAGCCTTCTATCTTCAGAGAGGATATTGCTTTCTCAGCAGCTTCCACTGCTGTTCTGGTGATGTCACAATCCTTGAGGGGGAGTGAGTCTTGAGGAACCAAGGGAGGAGCACTGTGATAACTCTGACCCACAGACATCCCACCAAACGAACAAGTGGAGGCAGGACAAGGTGCAACAAAAGATTGACAGAAATATGGACAGCATGCACAGGAATCGATAGAATGAGAGATCTGATCAGCAGGGACAGGATATCCTTGAGAAGGATGAGCACCATGAGACTGTTGTAAACCAGCATTGGAACCAGAAGGTTCAGACTGGTAATTCCAGTTCCCATACTGGTGGAGCTTCTGTAAAATTTTTTCCCTCGTCTCCTCAACCTCGTAGTACTCCGCGAGTAATTGGTTATAGTCTTCCATGCTTTGGGAATAAGAATGTCCATTTACCACATCATTGGTGGGCATAAAGCCCGATGAGACAGCATAAGATTCTGGGGCAGATGTAACTGCAGAAGTGTTGTCATTAGCTGGTAGGAGATTGCTAGGTTCTCCAGCTTCTGCAACAGTACCTGATGCCTGGACACTGTTTTGCATCAAAAAACAATTAATACCATTGACCGAAGAAATACAAGATGATTGAGTTGAAATCCAAACCAATAAATCCTACGGTGAATAGAAGTTGCACGATGAAAGCATTTATTTAGCATAGATTAACCTAAGGCCCATGAAATGTAAAATCTAGAGATTGCACACCTCAAATCGATGGGATTTCCCTCGTCTGCACTGGAAATACTTTCATCAATCCCAGAAATTACTTCTCCAACTTCAGATGGACTTCCATTATTCTTCTTTCCATGCATCTTCTGATTGAGATACAGCATATATTAGTCAAGCATCAAGCCCCCATCAGTCCCTTCTCCAGCAAATCACTAGAACAACAATGTAATCTCATAACGAGCAACATAGTTTTTACTTCAGAGCAGATTAGAGCGGCTATTCTCGCTGATTGAAGTGAAAAAGACAGAGAAAATCGAACAGCTAGTCCCATCAGTGGAACAGAAACGTGCGAAGCTCCCTAAAAAATCTCTATTCTCGCTGATTGAAGTGAAAAAAGACTCAGAAAATCGAACAGCTAGGCCGATCAGTAGAACGGAAACGTGTGAAGCTCCCTAAACAATCTCTAAATAAGAATAAGAAGAGAGGGAAGGGAAGGACCTTGTACTTGGACATGGCGCTGTCGAAGGCAGAGATGAGAGCAGAATCGTCCCATAATTCACCTTCTCTATCCCTTCCCATACCTCTCAATCTCTCTTGTCTCTACTGCTTCTTCCTCCTCTCACTACTACTTCACAGTTTACTCGATGGAGGATGAAAAGGTCGGAGGCCCTCGCTCGCTCGTAATTAATGACACTTTTTTCTCTCTCTTTAGCTTAGGTTAACAAAAAACATATAACAAATGAGTCTCGAGGTTAGGGTTAGTTCTCGTCAGTTATGTACATATTTTATTTCTTATTGCTTTTTATTATTCTATTATGTTACTGAAAAAAAAAAACATGAATAAAATGGTATGAAATGGAAAATTACGGATTTGGTCATTAATTTTGATTTTCATTCATTTCATTTCCAGGGGAGCTCGCTTTCCTAGTTTCCTTCCACTTCCAGGCTGGACCCGAATCCTGATATCTCCGGTTCTTCCGGGTCGAGCCTCACCCCATGATGATGTTAAAGCTTGTGGGCCTAGAGATCGGGCCAGATCCAGCCAGTCCTGAATCTCCGGTTAGGATTGGTTAGATTTTTCAGGCAAATGGGCCGGGCTACTCTGGCCCGGTGAAGTCATGCATGGGAATAACTAAATACTCAGCGTACAGTTGCACGGCGAATTCGTTCTATAAATTGAACAGCTCTTTACGAGTATCAAATCTTTGAGAATTTTAAACGACCAACTTATGTGTGAGCACTTACTCTGTGAAAATAGAATAGGAAAATAATGAGGGCAAATTAGGGATGTCAGAAGAGGATAATAATAATAAATTTTATTAAGCGCAAAAAAAATATTAAAGGATAAAACTGTTGTCAGATATGTCAAGTCAGTGCTGTCACTCAGTGCTGTCTCCCTCTCTCTTAATCTCTGCGTTGGTACATTCAAAAGGTTGTAATAATGAATGAATGATTCAATTCAGAGCATTTCAGCAAAAAAAAAAAAAAAAGATTCAATTCAGAGCTCCCCCCCTCTGGCACTGCTGCTACAAAAAGATAAAAATATATTATATTATAAACCATTGCTGTTCTTCTGAATGGAGTTGCAGAGCCCTCAGCCCCCTCTCCAGTCTCCCTCTTCTCAAAGGATGTTATTCTCTCTGAACTTTTTTCTTTTTTTCCTCCCTTTTTTCTTGAATTGTCCTGTCATTATTTTGAGTAACATGTCCTGAGCATTCGATAGATACATACATAGTTCAACCGATCCAACTATAGCTATTTAGAACTGCAAATAAATGGTAAGTCCAAGTTGCTGGGGTGTTGAACTGGCATGTCATATCCAATCTTCATCCTCTTTCATATTCCGCTCTATAACTAGACTCTCCCCTATTTAAATCCTAGGCACGCACATAAGTTTGTTAAATTGTTGTGAGCGGGTCGCTGATATGTTTTTCAGTTGGGTCGAGATGAGATTGTCGAGTTCGTCATGCCTATGACAGTGAATCCTTCAATTAAGTTAGAATGAGATTATCGGGTACATGCGTAGCTTCTATCATAGATTGTCTCATCAAGGCATTTGAATGTTATATCATTAATGCATATATGTATATACACCGTTTCTGGCGCCCCGGATCGATATCAGAGTTGGCCGTGAAGCCTGTCCCCTCATCTGGACAGTATGTCTTTGGCCGTATCCTTCCAACCATTTGTTTTTCCCCCAGCACCATACACGGTCTGCAGCTGCGGCCAGACACCACTGCACAGGATCTTACCGTGACACGTCCCTTTCCCTCGACTTGGAGTTCTTTGTTTTAGAGAAATTCTTGTATGGATTCAGTGCACCACCTCAATAATGCACCAAGCCATTGAATGATTGACACGTGCAAAATTGGTCCCACCAGATTTTTTAAAGATACCCCAAATCTTCCCATCTTTCCAAATCTACCCCGCTCCTGTTTCTCTCCCTCTCACTTCTATTTTCTGTGGACTGTTTGTCTCTCTCATCTCCAATCACGTCCGAGCCCTTCCATCTCCTTCCCTTCCCTCTTCCCCGGCGATGTCCGACCGCCCTCAGCCACATCGACGTCTTTCTAAAGGCAACAACAGAGCGAGATGAAACGGGAGACCGTGCCTTGACTCTAGAGGGAGCCCCAACAAGAGAGAGATCACAAGAGGAAGGGCATCTATGACGACAGAGTAATGTTCAGGTTAGGTGTGGCCTTCGAGTAAGGTTGGTTCCGACGATAGAGAGGAAGGAGAAGATGGATAGATATCACTGATTGGAGATGAGATAGAGAAATTGTGGAGGTCGGAGGTTGGAGATCGAAGATGGAAAGCGTCGAATAAATCGGGAGGTTGAAACAGACTATCATGAACAGGAGCTTGGATTCCAACTCAAATCGGTCACCGAAAGCTCGATGTCGCGGACCGGAGTTGCTATGCATGCATGAAGACTGGAACCGGCCGTGAGAGTGGAAGAAAGAAAGAAAGGAAAAAAAAAAAAAGGAGGGATCGGGTTAATTAGAAAAATATGACAAGAAGTTGGACCATTTTGTAAATTAAGGTCAGATGGAATCTTACACGTGTTATTCATTCACTGGCCCAGTGCATTTGTGACGGGGTGACTGGGTCCATGCAAGAATTTCTCTTTGTTTTAACAAATAATTAGATATTCTTCCTCTTTATGCTTGTTTTTATTTATGTGCTTTGCTTCATTCCGATATTCTCAGCTTACTAAGAGGAATAATATTTCTACGGATGCCATTGTCTCCCGCGAGAATTGCGCCATACGATGCTGGGAGTCAAAATAAAATAGTTTACTTAACCAATGCATACGATTGGTTAAGGAAGATCTTAAACTCGAGTCTTAGTTTACTACCGTAAAAGATTCATGACTGTATCATACACTTTAATTTACCTTATTCGAGTAGACCATACTCGAACATAAATTAATAATGATCCATTTAATTATCAGATGTCAGCTCCTACGTATACCATTAAAGAATTGCCTATACCACTATTTCTCAAGGAAAAGAAGACATTTTCTTCTGTTCATTCTCTTTATATATGTAGTTTTGTTCTTGGGAATTGCTGTCGCTTTCCTCCACTAAATAGCTATTAAATTCCACCTACTCCAACAATTTGGCGAATAATACAAGAGTCGATCAATCAATTTTACCCTTAAAATGAACCGATGATGACTAGTCCTAGCCAAAAAGGTGAGGGTAAAAATGGCAAACGGCCTTTAGGGAAAAAAAAATCCACACAAAGTCAAGAATAAGGATGGTTAGCTTTGTGCATTGTCGCATCACGATATCAGTTCACGAGGCCCTATTACCAAAACCCACTTTTTTCATGCAAAGTTTCTGTAAAGAATTGCTGCAGATTTTGATTGAGAGTCCCGGGGAGGGGGGGTTTGGGTGAAAACAAGGCCCCTGCCGGAAAAGGAAAGGAAGAGAGGTGATAGCTTCTCCTCGAGTGAAATTCTTTGCTAATAAATAAACCAAGATATCGAGCACTCGGTAAATTTTTAATAGACAGGTTAATAAAAAATATTATTTTATTTTTTTAAAAAAATAACTGTATTTAATTATTGAAGGAAAAGTGGTTTGGTAATGAACGATGCTTTTATTATCGAATTCTCAAATGGTCCGGCGAGCTGGACTCAAATGTCACCATCCACTTGATGAAACTGTCCTCTGGATGCGGAGGGGACAGATCTGACGGCCTCAAGTCCCCCGCAGGGTCCGCACCAATGCGACGAGATGCTGACACGTGTACGATCGGCTTTATCGAGGTCGACGAATGATAGTGTAATGATAATAAAATAATTTTGACATTCTGTGTCGTGGTAATCCTGCACAGTACGGCCTAGCCTAGCCCCCCCCTTATATTTTTTATTTATTGTGAGGTTTGGGCTTCGCGTCGTGGCTCTCAAGGCTTTAGTATCGGTCCCTGTCCTCGGCCTCGATGAGCATGTCTCTCTTACTTATATCAACAAGATATTATCCACCAAATAAATTTTTATGTGCCATAAAATATTTAAAAATTCAAATGGTTTCTTATTAACATCGATTAAAGTAGAATGGGAGTATTTATTACAAGTTAATTTTTCGTAATTATAAATTTTTTATTCATAAAATATGATCTCGGAGCCTAATTGAAAGAGAGAGATATGTGACATGCAGCTTGTCTAGTGTTACAATATTCATGACACTGACATTTCAAAGAGTTTGGTACGATAGACACAGTTCCCGCTCTATGACCTAGAGGTCTCGAGTTTGATCCCACCAGTAAAACTTTCCGTGTTCGTTTTATCCTCTCTTTCTCTTATTTTTATAGGTTTATGTGACTCCATTGTATGCCGAAAAAGGGTAGCTCAACCATGAACAGGGAGATCTAATTTAAGGGACACGCATCGAAGTAATAAAAGGAAGATGACATCGAATTATTTTTTAACTGACCCATGTTCATTGTCGAAGTGATAATTGAGCAGCGTTGACATGATGCACCAAGGGTGCATCGCTTGAATCCGATTGTCCGACCCAAGCAATATATACCCAAAGAGAGAAGATTTAAATTCAACTAGATGGGTAAAAAAAAAAAAAGGTACATTTTTTGCTCTCTATATATTGCATACAGGCCATATCGATCGATCAGTCAAATGTTTGACTAATAAGCCTGACGAATGCTCCGTCACATATGAACAACCAACCAGCTCTCGGTGATGCCCTTTTGATTAATTATGCAAATGTCTTGTATTATCAACTTTAGAAAAGCACGTTTCAGCTCAGAATCTTGTCTAACCCATAATCCAAAATCAAAAAGGAAATAAAGAGAAAAAGTGATTTCCATTTCCATAATAATTTTTTTTTAATGCAATCACCTTTTTATTCACCCATACGTGCAAAGGCTCAAGCGACAGAGATCAAAGGAAACAGTGGAACGATTCTCTCTCGCTTTCTCTTTGTTTTTGGCCCTCCCCCCCCTTTTGTGCATGCCTTTTTATCTCTTTATTCATTTGCCTCCTTAAGAAGAAAAAGAAAAGGACATGACACAAATGCAAGCTCTTGCACTCACTTGGAACCTCAATCTGGTTGGGAGACCGACCATATTCGAATCTTATTATAGATGGTTTGTGGGTCGTAAATTATACTCCTGTATGTAGCCAGGCTTTCCTTACTAATATCACCTTGAATTTTCGTGATTCGGAGAATGATCCTTGTGAAACGAAAGTGCATTAACGAAGCTGCACCGACTCAAATTGGTAAGATGCTTTGATCTTACACCAATTGTTTCCATACGCTATGACGAACTATCAAATCTTTCTTGATCTCTCTTTCAAATATTCTCGAATCTCGGGACTACAGCCTTAAGAAGCTTTTCATGGCCGAGAATTCTATGTTGGTCGAGGCACTTGTGACAGCGCCATCAACCGAGGGAAACATCACATTAATTTGAAGAGTCTTAGTTTTTACATTTGATCGAGCCGTGAAAACACCACATGCAGAGTGACTTGACGGTCTTTGCCCGTATACATGACTGATCAAGAACCCTATGACCATGCTTTTTGAAAATTTTTTGCTTAGTCGGGAAGAATGCGTGGGTGGGGTTCTTGAATGAATTGTAAATTTGGACTTTTCACTTTTGAGAAGATGTACAATATTGGAATCTTTTCGGATATATTATGAATTCTAAATTTTTATTTTACCAGAAAAAAACCACTTTATTTATCTATTTTCTATCAAAATATCCTCTTTCTAGTGTAGAGCAGTTTTTTTAAAAAAAAAAATTTACAGTGAAATAAGCTGGGAAGTGCGAAATAGGATTTGGCCTAACGATGTTATTCTCGATTTAGATTTAGAAGTCATTCATTTGATTTATTATTAATGGAACTATCCCGATTCTTCAATTTTTTTTTTTTTTTTGTATTTCTTTCTAATTTTACGAGTATTTCTTTAATGGAAAAAGGAAAAGCTGGCGAAGTTAAAGCTTTTGTGTCTGATTATTTTTATCCGCTCGTATTTTCCCTTTATAAAATGTGATGTGAGTCATTTTTATTTGCCTTTTCCTACGTAATTTTTTGCTTTGTTTTCCTTCTTTACCGAGAAAGTGTAAAGCATGTGAAAACGTGTGGGGTTGATAGAGATACTTCTTTCCCAAAAGATATTACATAATAAAATATTTATCTTTTCTTATAAGAATAAAATATTTATCATCGTATGAAAAAACGATGCGGAATAATTTAACAAAGGATAAAATTAGTGACAGATCTAGAATTTTCGTTCGTAAGGCAAAACTCAAAAGAACAACAGAAGTAGAAGTTTAGGGATGAAATAACTTAATTTAACATAAAATAGATAAAATTAAATAAATTTCATATAATATTTTACTGAATTTCCTGAATCTGGTCACAATAGACCTCACGCATCCCCTAAATCCCTCACTTGATAAGATGCAGGGTTGCCCTCATACTATGCATAGTTACTGTTATGATTTATATTTATCTCCATATATCTTGGATCGAAATTGCAGCACAGAAGATTAACTTAAAAAACTTTACTTAATTAATGGACTGATCTGATTTGAAACATAATTTATTTGATGTTTTGATGTCAGTTGATGCACACAAGAAAAAATAAATTAATTTTCATACAGTATTTAATTACAAAGAAGAAGTTAATAATACACAATATAGAATATGTCTGATTTGCATCTATCATACAATTGCTTTTTCTCTGCTGCTCGCTCCTCTACTTTTGTTTGCTTTCTGACTTTTGTTGCCTCCTTCTCTTCCTTTAGGCTCATTTTCTCTTTTTCCTTCTTTTCTTTCATCGCTCGCTTTTCTCACTGATTTTCACAGAGAGAACCCGACTCCTGTATCAGCCCAAGAACAGCGAGAGACAACCATACATAATGATGATGGTGATTTGACAATGAGTAGGAGAAGCAGCCAGAAAATCTTGAAGGAAATCAGAACAAAAAAAAAGAGAGAATTTAAAAGAAAATTTGTAATTAATTAAATAATTAATGTGGCCTTCCCAATGTAAACTCCAGATTAGGGTTCTTGTGGGGGCTTGACCCGGAAAGACAGGAAGAGCTTCCTTCTGAAGTTCGCTCATAGCTTGAGCTCTTCCCAGCCATCTCTTTCTGCAGTTCGTAGCCAAAAAGGAAATATGTATATCAGAAGAAATATATCAGAAATTATAATGCAAAATGGCAGAATTTCCAAGTGCGTACCGAGTGTTCATCTTATAAGTAAACAGATTTATTTTGTAAAGTTTGTTTTGGAACATTGATCTTACGATGATTTATGAAAAGAACCGACCAATTGCAGTAAAGACGAGTACCTCGATGGATGGTGTGTTTTCTCCTGATGGTTTTCCATTTAACCAAGCTTCCCTGTTGTAGACATACATCAAAACGACAAAAACTTGAGATGACAAGGACTCAAGCAGGCCCTAATGATCATCCTCTTGAATTGAGGTCTTGCTTACCATTAAGGGACTTGTAAGTTTCTTACTAGTTATACGTTCTGTCAATGGATATGCATGCCCATATTGCTTTACACACAACATATTTAGCTTAGTGTGATCATGTGAATGCCAGTAAGTATATATAACAGATTCCAATAAGAAGCTAAAAGGAAAGGGAAAAGAGCTTCACGACAAAAGTTTCCGCTAATGTGTCCAACCACAGGAATTTTTTTTAATACAAAGGAGGCAATTAACTTTAAAACGGTTATAAGAGTCCCACGGATGAGATTTGAACCCATGACATCATAGGTTCAACTTGAGGGTGGTACCAATCATTGTCTAGTATCCCCTTTTTCCAATCGAAGGGATTTATCTTCTATCCCTTTTATTCCCTATTCTTTCTATCATTTTTCTACTCTCACGTATCTCTGAGAAAAAAGTATCGGTTTTTAGTTCTCTAAAAGAAGATATTCCACAATTTGGAGAGACTTAAACCTAGTGGAACAACCAGGCACAAACTTAAACTAGAAGGTTTTCGATAGTGTGCCTGAAAAAAAATTTGTTTTCAATTAGTGGGTCTTTATTTTCCCTATCCAGAGCCCACGCAATCCACAGGAAAGTGATATCTTCTCCATCTTTAAGGTAAGTTTTCCTTTTTTTTCCCTTTGTAAAATAATAAGAAAGCAAAGAGAACCAGTGATCCAGACTCGTATAATAAGACTAGGTTTCTATGGACGTGCATCATTTTTCCCCGTTATACCGGTACGATAATGATGATAATAGATTAGGTCATAAACTATTCATGTCATATGATATCAGGT
This sequence comes from Lagerstroemia speciosa, assembly GCA_037672795.1. Taxonomy (NCBI): domain Eukaryota; kingdom Viridiplantae; phylum Streptophyta; class Magnoliopsida; order Myrtales; family Lythraceae; genus Lagerstroemia; species Lagerstroemia speciosa. The sequence goes on along the minus strand of CM075289.1, from coordinate 10,109,261 downwards.
AATGTAGTATTGCGTCGTGTATGAGCTGACAATTTATTAGCCAATTCAGAGAAACACTACGTCAAAGCTTCCAATCATTCGACGATGTCTTTCGAAAGATTTCAAACACTAGAGAACATAAGGACTCCCTGCATTGGATTCTTATTTACATGGGTGTCTTTGCAGCGAGGAAAATATAACGTAGATTTTACCTCGAGGAGTTGTTCCAAATCCCTTGATAAGCACCGGCCTTGTCTTGGTGATTGGATCTCCCCTGTTGAACCGATAAATCAGGTAGTCTCGGGTTTGGGGTTTCAGCCATCAAATCTTCAGAGGTGACTCCAGATGATTCATTATCAAACATATCTAGTTGACCACCTCGCATTTAGTTCAATAACTTGAACTGAAGAAATAAACCGTGACTTGAAAATGAGAAATGGGCAAAAACATATAATATACCTAAGGTAGCAGCTGCTTTATCTGTAGTCTTCACGGTTCGGTACATCTGCATTGTTATTATTTGATAATCGGCAGAGAATTCCATACAAAGCATTAGTAATATTCGGCCAATATCTATCTCGAAGAAATGGTTTTGCATGCATGGAATTTGCGTGATTATTATATCATAGAAAAGGCATAATTTTTGGACAAGTACGGGACACATTGTTCTTAAGCATAAACAAATGTTTTATCCACACAAATGAAAGGAGTATGCAGGGAATGCACAGGGCTTCTCAATCTTCATTCTGAACTTAATTCGTATCCGACACAGGAATTTACGAAAATGCATCCTGTAGAGTTGGCTGGGCTTGGGTTTGGTTTACGACTCGCTTTGACATCCTGGGGCTTTGTCTCTCTCTCTGTCCTCTTCTCTCTCATTCTCTCTTTGATTTTATTTTTCCTTTTGCTTTAGCTTAGGTTGCTCAATTTTCCATGCAGAAAGCTGTTTCCTAGCTTTCCAGGACAAACGAGTAAAAGGAACTGCTGAGGATTTGAAAGAGACCTCATCAGATCCCTTCCAGTACCATTATATGATCTATAGATCATACACTGAAATTTCATACATTGACTCCAACTGTTAGAGCATTCATAATGAGCTAATGTTAATCGTCAAAGAACTTTGGGACTGGACATCTATTTAGAGGAATGTTATGTCTTAGCCAGGAGGACTGAAGTCCCTCACCTGTAAATGAGATTTAACATGAGCCAGGGTGAGATCTTTGACATCCATTAACTCGAGAACTGATTTCGGTGTTGCTCCTGCAAGCCCCCACAAAAATTACAAGACAATTTATATACTGGAGGGATAGACAGAAAAGAAAGCAACATTTTCAAACTAAAATGACTGTATATACAGACGTAAATTGCAAATGGAGCAATTAATGTGTGCAGTGGTACGAAAAACAAAACTATGCAGAAAAATGGCTTACTTTCATGGCCACCCAGCAGCTGAACTGCATGAATGAACCGAGCGTGAAGGCTTGTAGTCCACCGCATCCGAGGGGCCCTCACGCTTCGCTTGGCTGGGATCCTCGACAGGAACCTTGATCTCATGAACCCTCTTTGATGGTGAGACTGCAAGCTACGGTGACCGGGAACTGACTTCACTGTGTTGGAATAATTGGTGCAGGATAACGTTGGCGGCGAGTTGACGACAGGGTTTGGGGGCTGGTGCAGATAAAATGGGAAATTGGGGGAGTTCTGGTTGTAAATTGGGATCCCTCTAATGGGTCTCAAGGGACCATTAATCTCTTGGCCTGTAATCAACCCTAGTGGTGAGGAAGAGGGAAGTGGGTTGTGCTGCAAAGAGTGGACTTGGAAGAGACTGTTGCTGCTATGGCGATGATACTGATGGTAATAGGAGGTGTTAGAGCTGGGGTCTATATAAAGATGAGGAAGACTGACCCTCTGATGAATGTTACTATTACACGAGTTGAGCTCAATGGACTTGGAACTAGTAGTAGCAGCGGTGGTGGTGGGGTCCTGTTCGGAGCTCCTGGAAGATTGCTCCAAGGCTCTCTTCCAAAGGCCCGGATCCACTTCTTGCTCTCTAGTGCTGCCCCTCCAAACTGATGGGACTTGCTTGCTGCTCGGTGGGCTGATTTGGAGAGACAAATCTGGCTGTGCTGGGAAGAGCTCCATCTTTCCTTCCTCCCTCTTGAGTCCTCAACTCCCCAACCCAAACAGCCCCTTGAGCTCTTTCCTTCTCTTCTCTTCTCTTCCTCCTTATCAGCTATTCTCTAGTCTCTAGCTACTCCTCCTCCTCTTGATCCAAACAAGGCCTAATCAGCTGCAAGAATATCAGGTTATAGATCAAAACAAGACTAGGGTTTTTGCTGTTGATTTCTGCACCTAGCATGGTCTTGAATAAAGTCGTAAACAGCCGGGTTTTTCTTTTGTCCTCCTTTTCCTTTGGATTTGACTGGGTTAGATCAAGGACAGGAGGAAGGAGAGAGTTGTTGCAGAGAAATTGAGGGAGGAGAAAAGATGGGGGAGAGAAGAGATAGGGGAAATGAATAGTGTACGGAATGAATGGTTTATTTGCTTTATACGAAGTATACCATGCTAGAGACAATGACACTTTGAATTGAAGGGCTAGACAGAGAGAGGGAGAGCAAGAGAGAGATTTCTACATCTTGTGGACGGAAGTACTGTAAGGGTGCCAGGGGTGGAAGGAAGATTGGAAAACAAATGAGCGAAATATCAGAAAAGTATAATCATAGATTGGGGAATGGGCATAGTCTAATCTATTTATCAGCCATTGATCATGAGATCACGTGGATCATCCAAGTCACATTAGCTTAGTTTTATCATTTGTAATGCGCTGAATCTTAAGATATTCTTCGAATCAGTAACTAATTATAAATTTTTCTAGAATATTGAAGAGACTTAATTAGTTAACCAAGAGGGGTTGGGCCGAGTGATAAGCAGCTCGGTTCCGCTTAAGGAGGTCTCAGGTTCGAGACCTCACGTACGCAGACCTCACGTACGCAGACACCCCTCTTGGGAGCCTCACCCGCCATTGCCAGGCGTGCGACCCGGGGCGACCAACGGATTAGTCAAGTATGGTTGGCTGAAAGATGCCATCTCACCGCTGGTGGGGCCTGCTTAGATACCGTGGCTGGCGACCAAAAAAAAAAAGACTTAATTAGTTAAAAGATAATTGTCAGTTCAAGGATGCGAGATGCATAACTCGAGATGACGTCTCGAACCAGTATTCGAGTACTAGATACTACGTATGCCCTGTAGTAATAATCCATGTAATGCTCCCAAGAAAAGAAAAGAAAAGAAAAGCTCTCGAATAACCTTCAACAAAAGGAAACCTATCCCCAATGAAAAATACACACTATTCTTTGATTTTCTTTTACCTAGCTGGCTGCTGGTATTACTACGTACCTTCTCTTCCTCCCTAATTTCCTTAAGCTTGTTCTTTTTTTTCCTTTATATTAAATTTCCACCTGATCTTATAACAGTTTCGAGTCTGTTTCCACCTAAGAGTCTACACTAATAAGTGGTGACACACAATTTTTTTTAAACACAAGTTTCTTATTCAATCTAGTCGATATGAGACTTAACTCTCAACACTTTTTTTCCTAATAGGACTGCGAGGTACCCTATGTGATAATATTCTCTTTTCGGGATTAAATTACAAAGCTATCGATAATAACCTTACGAAGCGTCCTTACTATATAAAACTTCATTTTTCTATGTTAGTTGAATACTGTTTACTCCCACCGATCAAGCCGTGGCTGTCTCTCCCCAGCTTATGGATGGAATTCAAGTGACAGGCCGGAGGGGTCCCCCACCACAACACCACCCCTTCAACTGACGGTCAAAGGAAGCCCTCGCGGTTGTGGGTCAGGCTAACCACGTACATCCATACACATATGCAAATGGAAGTGTCCAGCCATGATGACCAAGCTGCTTGGGAATGGGTCATGCTATATGGAGAATTGGGGTGAGGGGGAGGGGGTCTCTCGTTTGTTTCTTTATATGATATATACAATTTGGTGGAGAAGGGAAAAAAAAAAAAACAAAATAATATGCTGGGCATATATGTATATAGATACATACAGTTAAAAGGATTTTCCTCATACATAAACTTTATTTTCAGTGGTGGAATCTCTGCATGAATAGAAAGTTCCTGAGGCAGCGAGAGAAAAGCAACTAGTTGATTAGTTAATTGATTCACTGTCGGGTTTTGCTTATTAGCAAAATATGAGGAACACGGCCCGCAACCACATACGACAATTAATGTCATACATATTATACTAATTAATGTAATTACTAGCGAGTCCTCCTAGGGTTCCTGACAGCATTGGAATCTATGTTTATTGAATACATGCACGCACACACATATACGTTTGTAATGATAAATCAGTTTATGCTAATTTATTGGATTCGTTGTCAGAGCCAACGTAGAACAGAAGCTTGGGACTGACATTTTCGTTTTCTGAAAACCATCGAGGCAATTAACATTGATTTAATGAATCATACTGATCAAATCGAGGTCAAAGCCCGACCCACCCCTCTCGGTTTCGGGGTACTTGGATTTTTGAATCTAACGTGTATATCTTGCTGTCCGCTTGATTAAGACGACCCTCAGATTTTCATTCCGAGTCAACTATTAATTGTGTGAATAATGTAGTTGGAATCCAAGCATCCCTCCACGCCCTAACCCTTCCGCCATCTCCCATTTAAGGGCCCTCGTAGCAAGCTGCTCCATCCATAGCCATGAAGCTCGTGTCGTAGCCCTTTCCCATTTGGAAAATAAAGCCCTTTTAATACCATGGCCCACAGTGCATCAACAACAAGTAATCTCATCGGACGATATGACCATAAGTGTGCCCAGCCTGGCCCAAATCCAAAGCCCAAGGTCAGATCAGGTTCAGCGAGCCCAATACCAACGGGAACCATAGCAGGCTGCCACGCGGAGGCATCGTTAAGTTCTTTTAAATATTAAGAATAAAGATAATGGTAAAAGACTAAATTTTTAATATTTTTAAAGCATTAAATATGATATCAATGAAAAAGTTAAATAGGAGTAAGATTAATAATTGTATAAAATATTATGGACGAAATTACCGGATTAGCTTTACTCCACAATAAAATTACGACCCTTGTTTCTCCCCAACTTTTAAGTGTGGGGGGCAAATATGGAATTAGACCAATCCGCTAATAAAGATGCAAACCTTCCTATTGTCCTTTTAAATTCCAGAGCACGGCTGGAGCCTGGAGCTCACGGAGCTGCTCCGCTCCCCCTCCCGCCCCTTCCGCCTTCGGCTTCTCTCTCTCACCCTAAGAACATGCAGAGGCAGTCTCTGGGCTCGCCAGTCTCGAAGCTCCATGGCCATGGCGGAGTTGCAGTGTCTGCTACGAGAGATGATGCTCCCACCGCTGAAGACCCGAAGAGAAGAGATTCCTTCTCCGCCTCCTCGGTCCTCCCCGACCACGACGATGGAGACCGTAAAACCGCAAAACTCAGCCGACTGTCCACGTCCTCGCTGTCGCCTTGCAAGCCGGAGAAGTTCGTCCACCTTATACCGCTCCTCACCATCCTCTGCTTCCTGATCCTCTACCTCTGCTCCCACAGTCCCTCTCAGACAGGTAAAAATCCTCACTCGTCATTTCCCAAAAAACCAAGCTTAATTTCCTCCAACCTGTCGCCATCGCCGGCACTGATCGAGCTTCCCCTTTTCACACTCCAGATCTCGTTCAGTTCAGTGGATTCAAAAGATTGCCGAAGCGAATAGGTACGTACAATGCGGACGCTTCCTTCTCTGCGAGTCCGAGCTCGTTCCTTTTACGTATTCTTTATCCGCTTATAAATCGGCTCTAGTCTCACGTTCCAATTCGCTGCTTGCAGAAGATTCGACTGAAACAATCGACCACATCGGCCGACCGAGCCACGGCCACCACCAGAAGAGCAACGCCGTTGCGAATCAAAACCTGAGGAACTTACAGGAGATCAAGAAACGATCCTCGAAGTCTCAATTAAGCCGGAAACACGGAGATTTCTAGTGCAAGTATGCATGCAATATTCCACTCCCTCACCACACTGCTAATTCTACGCTCTATCGTGAGAGACAGAGATCGTCGTCTCGTGTACAACTGTCACACTTTTAAACTTTCGATCCTGAATGAGACCTTGTGCGTACATTGATCGATTCTGATGCAGTCCGATTGAGAATCATTAGCTATGAAGATGACGCGACATTGCCTTTTTAGAGAAGATAGAGAGGAAAATCAGAAGCGAACGTTAGAGAGGAGGAGACAAATGAATCCCTCCCTCTTGGAGGCGCTCCGTCAGCAAGCCGGGTGCACCAGGAGTTAACTTGCGCCGTCTCGTTTTCCGGGTTAGAGCCTGGACTGGATTGTCCTGACCGTTATAAGAGGCACAAATTGTTTATGCACCCGGGTACGTGTGGGCCCAGCGTTCCATGCCATGGTCCCAGGCAGTGCTAGTTCTGGGCTTACGTACGCCCGGGTTGGCGATACAGCATTGGATTTAATTGCTTAGATTTGGGGACACACAACACACGCCATGCCAGCTGTAACGAATCTGGTTTCTGTAAATGCACGGTACGGTCCCCGATTGTTTAACAATTAAATTGTCAATGACAGTAAGTCTTTTGTTTAAATACTCCAAATATGGTTTTTTTTAAAATTTTAATATGCTTATCAGATTCTTTTTTTAAAAAAAAAATACAATAAATAATTGTACCGTTTGATTTTAATGGGTAAAATGGTTATAAATTTAATCGTAATTTGAGAGTTTTAATTATTTTACTGTAAAATACACGGATATATACATACGACATGTCGTGCCGTGCTCTCTCAATTACCCGAATCGAAAGTATGTGCCTTTCGGCTTTATTTTTCAAGCCCTTACCGTTGAGGTTAACATTATATTTGTATTGAGAGATTTGGAGAGGATGGGAGGGATTTGGTGAATAACTTATTCTTTTAAATTATTTGTTTGGATATCATTATTAAAGAAGGGATTTGAAGGGATAAAAAAAATTAATTTGACCATTTTACCTTTTTAATTTAGAAGACCGATTGACCAGGAGAAAACTGTAAGAGAGGCACAATAATTTCATGATAATCTTGAAACTCAAATAATGTTGTGATTTTGTGATTAGTTTTGAAATGCTCGGTGGTTGCGTCCTGTTAGTTGTCGAATAAGGGAAAATATGTTGTAGTCATGACTTGGTGATGATTGAGAAAGGGAAAACGACTGTGGTTGTATAATTATATGATGATGAATTATTACGTGCCAAGAGTTTTTTAAAAAATTTACAGTGGGTATATTTATCTAAAAATTTATTATCCCTCTAAATTCTCACAAATCGGAGGAATTAAAAAAATGAGGTTTGAAAGGATTTGGAGTGATTACGAATCCCTTCAAATTCCTCCAAATCCCCCTAATAATTTACCCAAATAATGAATTGTGCTATTCTTCCGAAGCATAAGATGATGACGATGACGACCACGACAATACTGACTGTAATATGCCGGGAGCAGTGTCATCATCCGGAGCCAACTAACTCTACCTTATGCGATCCTTACAACTTCTCTTTTCTTTCTATTCTATCTTCCATTCATCATTTTGATGTTGCTCCTGATGACAACAGGAAATAGAAGAAATGAATGAGAACAGGGTTGGCTGGTAGATACCTTGATGATTATGAGATAGTGTATAAGCACTTTGGCTCTTTTTCTTTTTCTCAACAAGTTCAACAAGCACTTTCAGCCCACTTTGAAGTAGACGGTAGACCCCTTTGCTGGTTGAAGGACAGATGTGGTGGAAAACTCTAACGTGGAGCAACCATTTTTATGGCTGAATATTGAGCAATATTATTAAGCTATAAGATATACATGTTACAATTTTGAACCTTTCCAGTATAGCTTAGTGTGTGATGGAATAGTATCAGGTTCTGAGCTGGTACAGTCTTGACATGAAAGAGATCAGAGAATCAGACCTTTAACCGGTTCAGGCTTGGAGGGCTCCTGCCCCGGAGATTCTGGCAAATGGACTTGAGCGGGGACATCCACAACTTTGCTCTTCTGTTCTTCTCCTGCCCTGTCCATCTTCTCCTTTGTCTTCTGCCCGACTTCTCCTGCTGCCTTTGCAGCCTTACTGAAAGCACCCGTGACCCACGATGCCCCGGTGAAAACATACCGGTTCTTCATAATAGCAGAACCAGCATTGCTTACCGTCTGTTCAGCAGCAGCAAGAGCTGATTTGGTCTTTTCTGAGACATGAAACTTCTGATCCACTTCCCGGACTTTGTCGCTCACAGCAGCTGTTCCTACACTTACTTTCTCGCTCACAACAGCTGTGCCAGCACTAATTTTCTCGCTGAGCCCCATCTTTTTATTGAAGGAAGCAACTCTTGATGAGGCCATTGAAGTCAACTGATGCTTCTCGTCAAAGGACTTTGCTTTGCCTACTGCATCTTTTCCTAGTATGAAGCCCTTAGCCAGCATGCCAGTCACGACATCCTCCGCCTTTCGAAAAGCTGACTCAGCACCACCGGGAGATTTGTTTTCTACTACCTACACATTCAAGAAGAGTGTAATCAGAAAGTAGCTAGCAAATAATGACACAGCCTGGCAGTGAAAATTCTTGACAGAACTCTTACTGTCGGTGCTGTAGCGGCAGGAGGCAGCTTGTAATCTGGATCCAAAGCAACACTCACAGGCATATCAACTATCGTAGCCTCCTGGTTTTAAAAACAGATCAAAGTGCATGTAGTCTCATGAAACAATTACAACAGAATATTTTCTTACACAATATTGGGATACAGCACCAATTAGATCAGTTATACTGCACAATTTAGTTGTTCCCCTTTCATCTCCAAAGAATCAGAAATTATATTGCTAAAAGCTTCATGCCAGAAACAAGACATGAACAGCTGCAGCGGAAATAAAATATGTGCCTTTGCCTTTCCTTGCATGTTTTAGCCGAGAGAAGCATTATGTAAGAACCCAAGTACGAGAATTTTACAGTGGGCTATTTGTTCACCTAGATCTGAAAAAGAGTAATTCAAGAAAACCAAGACACAAAAGAATGTCTTAAATTACCGAGAGAAGAATGGCAGTCTCTGCTCCCTGTGAATCCTTGAAGGTAACATATGCAATTTGAGACTGCTCAGTATCACTGCATAACATGAGAGGTATAAGGACGAAAAGAAAAATGTAAACATAGAAGAAAGAACCACCAAGAATGAAGGCTGAACTTTAACCTCCGCATTTCAACATATACAATATCTCCTGAAAATGAAAAGAATTCCTTGATGTCCTGCTCAGTTGCTCTTAAAGAGACATTGCTGACTTTAACCGTCGTCATCTGCAAGGAAACTATTAATTTGTCTATATATCCATATAATTCCATAAAGGAGCACAAGTTCAAGGAAGTGATGCTAAAAAGAGGGAAAAAAGACCCAGCATGATAGCAAAAATCCACACACAGGATTATTTGCAATTCCATCTAAGGTGCAACAGATCATTTAAAAGCACCATGCATAAATTAACAAGATATATTGCCTCAGCCAAGAAGACGAGCTACATTGTACCACCAGCAAAAGAAGTACTCCTAAATCCATTTTGTTCATGCTATCTAATGTAGAAAAGCCCACACAGATGGAGAATGGCAAAACAATAGAGCTGAGGGGAGCAAGTTTCTTCTATCAAGCCTCCATCAGCTGGTGCTCTCAAACTATTGGATATATCAATGTCAGGATTTAGCCTTCATATCAACTGTACCACTTCAGGTGACCAGAAATGCGAAAATGGTCATCTATCTTTGATAGAGGGAAATGGTTAAAACAATCGACCATGAATCATCAAGGCAAAAGAGTATGAACCGAGCGACAGACCTGACTGGAAATCCTACTATATCAAGATAGATGACACAAATGAACCTTGCATCTTATAATCTCATGAAAAGCATCAATACTCCCAACCCAAAACCGCACTCCAACAAATTACCAGATTCAATTAGAGAACCGCGGAGCGGAAGATGGCAATCCATGTCAGTGCAGGAGGCAAACTGATAGCAGGATAAAGACAACGCGTCGCAAAGAATCAGAGATTACAAAACAACACCAGCTCAGTTTCCGGAAATCTAGCTGGACATAACAAATGAGATGATCTAACACCGTAAGAAAGATCAAACGGATCTAGAATTTGCTGAGCTCAACAACCGATCTGGTTCCACGACAGAATTATCAATAAGGGTGGAGCCCGCCCTTGCTTCGGTTAATTAGTTCATGCAAAGCACATACACATCTAGGCAAGTCGAGCGAGGGAGCACGAAGGCGGAGATCAGCACTCACCGACATGGCAATGAGAAACTGCAGGGATCGTGGCACTCCGTCGCCGGAACTGAGATGAGAGGAAAAAAAAAAGATTATTTTTTTAATCGAAAGAGAAAAAGATTTTATGAAGGTCGAAAGTGGGTTACCACCTTAGGTTGATTTAGTGATTACCTTACTAAATCATTTACTAAATTTCTAGATGAGTGATTTTATTATTGATTTCTACGTTGGAAGGGTAGATGAGAATTTTTTCAGAGATCTGGTCCAACCACAAATTAATTTCAAGATATGCTTCAACTGGTTCAGAATACTGTGTAGTACAAAAAATAAAAAAAAAAAGAAAGAAAATGGGGTTAGGGGAGGATGGTACAACATCTGATCGTATTTATGTGATAAGATAAAATTATTTAATAATTTCTTCCGGTAATGCAAGATGGACCAAATCGGCTAAAGATTAGTTAATAAAGAAGGTAGCGCGATGGTAATTCCATCCAGGAGACCTGCGCTGCACTAGATCATGCTAATGCCATACATATAGAATGTGGAAGAACACCCTCCACGTCCTGTTACCAGCCATGCCATGTGAAACAAATCATGTAATTTTATTTTTGAAATATTAAATATTTTGATTTAATTAAAAATAAAAAAATACATAATTTATTTTTTTAAATTAAGATGTTTGATTTTTTTTTCTTTTTTTTTAAAGATGAACCGTATACTTTTTACATAATTCACCTAAAATTTGGGAATTCCAGAGTGCTTTCCTTTTTCATGTCAACCGAACATCGCGGCAAAAAAAAAAAAACAAAAAACAAAAAACAAAAAACATCACCATCATCTCTCTCTCTCTCTTCGGAAAGTTCCTTCTCCGTCGCGTTCCGGTCATCTGTTTGATTTGCGAAACACGCCGTCAAGTCCACCGAACCTTCCTCCAGAGTCTTCCCTCTAAATTTAATTACAGACAACCAACCCCCATTATCCTTACCTCCGATTTTCTCGAGGCAGCTTTGAGCACCCGCACGGCTCCTGCAAGAAATGAGCTTTCAAGACTTGGAAGCCGGCCGGGGCCTGGCTCCGTGGAGGCGAGGCCTTGTCAATGGTAAAAAGGACGCCACGCAGGCCGTGGCTTCTGGGATTTTCCAGATCAACACCGCCGTCAGCTCCTTCCACCGGCTCGTCAACTCCCTCGGTACCCCCAAGGACACCCCCGAGCTCCGCGAGAAGCTGTGAGTCATCTCTCAACTCAGTCTCTTCAAAATAACTGATTTTTTCAGCTTTAATTGATTGTGGAGTAGTTGGATCCATGGATGATGTAATAGCATGCTTGTGGACTGAATTTTCTTTTGCTGAATTTTCACCAGGTATTATGAAATTTGCCGCTAAATGTCTTCCTTTTAAGCTCCTTAGTATATCGGTTCTGAGACCTTTGACTGAATTCTGCTCCAATTACTTGTCTATAGTGGGACGGACAATTGGATTATTTGATGAATTCTGTTCGATTAGCGGTCTGTTCCTGATATTTATAGTAAGTACAGGTCTGGAAGGACATCACTGACACTCCAAGATTTATCAGCGCTTGTCTTCTTTGTGAGAACTTCTGATGTTGCATGCAATATGCTATCACTGTTCCTGATGGGAATACTGTTTTCATTGGCAGTCACAAAACAAGGCTTCATATTGGAGAGCTGGTGAAGGACACTTCAGCTAGGCTTAAAGAAGCCAGTGAAACGGATCATAATTCTGGAGTCAGTGTGAGTTCAACTTAGTTAATTGTTTCAGCAGATGTCTTGTTCAATAGTTCTGGCAGTCCTAGAGTACAAGTGAACCTGTCGTGAAACTTGGTCCATCTTTTTTATGGAGTTTTAGCCCTATTCATTTGAATGCTTAAATGTTGGATTTTATCCACTCTATACTGTCTATGATCTTCCTTAACTCATTTCTAGTTGCCTCATTGCCTTTCTATTACTTGCAGCCTAGCAAGAAAATTGCAGATGCCAAACTTGCAAAGGATTTCCAGGCAGTTCTCAAAGAGTTTCAGAAGGCTCAGCGGCTTGCTGCTGATAGGGAAACAGCATATGCCTCTTCTGGACAGGGCCTTCTTCCTACCAGGTAATGATTCTTAGAGTCTCTTAACTATTGTCTCCTTGAGATGTATCCCTAGTCATATACATGGACATAAAAAAAAAAATGAGTTGCTGTAACACGTAGTGGCGATGCAAGCGTATTCCAGGTAGCTGCTGCAAGTATTACTGGTGCTGTTTTGGGTTTTGTGTCTCTAAGAGCCCATCCTATTTCAATTTAATTTCTCTTTCTACAATCATATTTTGAGCTTTTATTTTGTCCTTCATGCAGTTATGCAGCTGGTGAGCTTAAAGTCGATCCAGATAAAAACCCACAACAGCGTGCACTTCTTATTGAAGCTAAAAGGTAAATTAAGTTCTACATGTATTTCCTGTTCTGTCATTCAGTTGATTTGATCCTCTAGTTATAGAGTACCTTATTGCTCCATTAGATGATGTAAGAATATATGCTGGCTGGGTTCAAATAGCTTCTTCTCAGGAAGAGTTCCAATCTTATGCAATCCCCTAGTGCTGAATTGCAAGCTGCTGAGCACCAAGAGTCTTTATGAACATTGACAACCTATTCTTCTGTTATCCAGACATAACTTGTTCTCTTCTTGACAGTCATGGCCCGAGTCTTTTGCTTTTTCAACTATAAAATCTAGATGCTCATGAATTGGATTGCAGGCAGGAATTTGTGGAGTTGGAAAATGAGATTGTCTTCAATGAGGCTCTTATCGAGGAAAGAGAGCTGGGAATTCAAGAAATCCAGCAGCAAATTGGTGAGGTTAATGAGATTTTTAAGGATCTGGCTGTGCTTGTTCATGAGCAAGGAGCAATGATTGGTAATTTATCCTGTGGCTGCTACTTTATACATCTCGGGTTTTGTGAAAGAATGGTTACTGTTGTAATATCCTAGCTGAATTTGCACTTTACCATGCAGACGACATTGGATCTCATATTGAAAATTCCCATGCTGCCACTGCTCAAGGGAAGTCCCAGCTTGTGAAAGCTGCAAAACTTCAAAGATCAAATTCATCTCTGGTATTTGATTATATTTCCTCTACTGAATTCATCCGATTGGGCAGTCATCATCATAAATTTGGAAAATTTTTGCAGCTCTTTCTGAACCTGCTGGCATTTTTACCTTCTCTCGTGCAGACTTGTTTGCTTTTAGTGATCATTGCTGTTGCGCTACTCATCGTGGTTGTGGTACTTGGAGCATAAGAAGATATGTCAATGCACATCACTGTTGTAACTGTGTAAAACAATGGCTGAGGAAAGCTCGTTCACGGGATGTCCTATTGACATGGCTGGATGGCTGTGCTTACGTGGGAAGGGTTTTTTGGGATGAGCAGATGGTGTTTATCAGGGTTGCGGGTGTCCGGCACAAGTCCTTCACCTATAAAATGATCTGTTGAGATAACAATAAAGCCATGTGTTCTCATCATTCTTTGATGCATGTGCATATCCAGTCCAATCATTTCAGGCGTCTCTGGATCGTAATGTGTGCGTACACATTTTTAATATTCTAAGTCTTTGGCCCCGTGGAACATCAGATTTATGTAGGCTCGTGCTTGTTAACAATGTAATATTATCACAACCTACATTCTAGATGCAAGAGTGGGAGGAGGGACTAGTCCCAACAAGCTGAACCCAGTAATGGTGAAGCTTCCCTTCAATTTTGCTAGTACTTGTGACTGTGCAACTGCTCTCATCGAAATCAGTGGATGATGATGTTTGAAGTGACCTATTCTTAGAAATTTCTTCAGGGGGACAGCTACTGACGTCGCCAAGTGGGTTCTTTACCCTGTCATCTGTCCTCCAAAGGCAAAAGCTGAGCTCTTCATCCTTTCACTGGCTGCAATGAAGAGGGGAATATATGGGTGTGACTGGAGAACCTGACCTTCAGGCCGAGCAATTTCACTGGGGGAGACCAGAGAATGGAAAAGAAGTTTGGATTGGTTTGGGTTTCAGAATGGGAGCAAGGTCGTGGTTCATGCTTGTTACATTGGCAAGCTTCGTATTCAAGGGTGGGCTTTGCCCTGCAGTGAAGCAAGGAATTGGAATAAGGAACGACACAGCTAATCAACTCACATACACTAGCCGGGCATCGTACATGTAATGGGATATGAAGATTGATTCCCAAACCATCCTCATGACTTGCTATCCTCGACACAATAAGCAGCAATCCATTAGCAACCATTTTCTATTTCTCCGAGATATTACCATTTCTTTCAGGACAGGATGCTGAATTAAGGGCAAGGGAAGAAACATTAACAGAATGGACAATTTTTAAACTATATGTCATGCTTGGTATGGAGATAGAACAAGGGATATCACAAAAATGCAAGCTGAACAAGATAATGCAACTCTTTTTGCTAGTTAAGATTGTTTCAAACTTTTGCACGATTTGCCATCCAAACAGAAAACGGTGGCCAAGATGATTACAAGAGCTGATAATGCTGCACAGAGGAAAGTAACAGCAGATACAATTCTAGCATGCCTCTCGATACCTGAGGGTACTGCCCAGGCAACAGGGATGTGAATAGATTCGGCACCATCACTCCTTACAGTAGATAAACATGATCGATCAAATGGTTTTCCATCAATTCTGCAGCGAGCAAAAATATCTGGCTCTCCAAACACAGCTGTTACATAGCCACTGTCATCCAGGGGCTGCAAAAATATGGGAGATTAGTCAGTGCCCTATGGACACCATTCTGTGATTCCAGCAAAAGATATTCACATTCTTTCTAAAGAACCATTCCTTGCAATAAATCAACTCATACACACTTACCGGGTATCGTACATGTAATGGAATATGAAGATTGATTGCTAATCCATCCTCATGACTCGACAAGCTATTGGGAGCAACATCCACATGAATCTCAACAACTGTACGATTGGAACGAACTGTAGGCAATTCCAAGTCCGTATCTCCGAAAACAGCTACGTCACTGAACACTGAAATTAAGAGAGGAGAAAAGCAATAACCAATGATGCTCTGGATTCAAATCCTCCATAGCGGGCATTTTGATGATGGCACAAGCAGAGGTTTACCGCCACGCTGGAGTAGATGCTGCAGCTCGAATGGGTCGGCAAAAATTCCACAAGGGAGTCTTTCAATAATTATGACCTCACAAGAGTAAGCCGGCAGACTGGCTCTAAATTTTTCTCCGAACTTGACTCTGATGGATGAGGAAAGCCGGCGATGAGAGCCTTCACCAATTAGACGGCGCTCCAAACCCGAGAGTTCGAGCTCTGCTGCTTGAGTGCCGTGCAGCGCTTCACACAAGCAAGGGTAGAGTTTATGTTGTTTAAAATCTTGGAAATGGGAATCGAGCAGGGCTTCGGAATCTGCAAAATAAGACTTCATGATCCATTTCTCAGGACAAGAAACTGGACTCCCATTTGAGCCTCCGGCCTGATAATCTAAATCAAGCTTCTCCGCCTGCAACACATGAAACAAGCAACGAAAACCATAAGATATGACCAGAGTTCATATTCAAATTCATATGGAATCATGGTCGACAAGCATGCTACTGCTTCGATCAAATCAACAACGTCCACTCATTTGAAGCGATTCAATCATGGAAAGGACAGAAGGAAGTCAGCTTACCACACTTGAGGAGCAAGGATCGGGCATGAAGGAGATGGTGCCGAATAAAACTATCCACACAATCACCACCGTAAAACCTCGCGAAACGCCCATCGAGCAATAATTTGGGATGAAAGGTTTCAGACCAATAGCTCCATCGTTTAAACAGAATCCTCAGCGAAGAATTAGATCAATACTCCCCGAAGAGAAACAAATTGGGTGAAGAAGAAAATGGGAAGTCGCAGGAATTTGAAACGATGTCGATAAAAGGGAGTCCACCGGCAAGCCTGACCGCAGACATGGAGCACTCAGTTGAGCATTAAAAAGCTCTGCACAGAGAGCCCGAGAACATATGGGCTTTCGAGGTCGGGCTTAATTGGGCTATTCACTTATGCTCAGTTAAAACTTTTCCTAAATTTGAATACCGCGGTTGAAACTTCTGTGATTCTTAACAAATCTCTTCAGAAACATACTTGCAGTTGGAGAAAAAAAGAAATTCTTAATTTGAAACAGTTTGGACTGATATGTTGGCCTATTAATATACCAGAAATGTTAACCGTGTAAGACTTTCTTTCTTGTACAGTTGACGACGGAGTGGACATCATTGATCAGATCCAGAAAAGGAAAAAAACAGCAAACTCTTATACGTGTATATCTTCACCGGTGGATTCATGGTTCAACGAGAGAACTGCATGAACAGCTTGGAGAGTCAACGGTCAAGCCTGTTATGATCACAAAATAACACAAAAACTTTCTTTGTTACCACCTACTATACGTAATATCCCCTTTCCCGAATTACAACAGAAGATTACAAAAGAAACTGAACAAGCGAAAGGACTGCTTATTAGTTATATCTGGAGCTTGGGATCCACATATTGCAGCCAAGATCAGAACAAATGGGCATGAAGATCCAAGGATCACGACTGATCCTTCGGTTCTTAGAGCTTACCTCACCGATTCTACAAGCAGAACATTATACACCTTTGGTTTTAGAAGATAGAAGGCCCACCTGCTCTGTAAGCTGATCCACGTGCTGCAACTTGTCCCATCCATTCTCCGTTGGACGACCATCACTCTCCTTGGGATTGCCTCCGGTTGAGGGAAATTCAACATCAGGCCCTGGGCTTTGTACAAGGAGGTCATCCCAGAAAGCATAGTTCTCCAACAAGGAATCAATGTCACAATCCGTAGGACTGCCATCAACATCTAGGGGAAATGGCCCTTCCACTGCTAATTGCACTGGCTCCAGAAAATCATCTCTTGGAAGATCAACAATGCTCTCTGGGCATATATCTGGTATTTGAGCAACCTCAGGCATGACCATATCTTCCTGAGGAATGGAAGAGTTGGTTCTACTATCTTGTTGGCATGCCATAACCCCCATATCAAGGAAGTGCCCAGTCGGCTGAGAAGGTTGCACCTCAAATATTGTGGGCATACAGGACATTTGCCCTGAATTTGGTGGGACATCCTGATGAGACACAGAAGATACATGGCTTATGGAGCCCCCACGGTCAACTCCAACTGACAGAGAAGAATCATCCCTGAGAAGGAAACTATCTGGGTTCTTGTCGAAACATTCAATCCCTGGAGAAGCATCTACCTTCATAAAATGCCTGAATATATTCGCTGCTTCATTTGCCTGGGGCTGGTACTTGACAATCTGCCCATCATGTGCAGCTGTAGCTTCACTCTCAGATATACCTTCTTGCCTTAGTCTCCGTTTCTTGTTGGCTTCCATGATTCTCCTATTGCCTTGGTTTTGCTGCTGAACAAACTGGGCCAAGAAACCCGGGCTTTGCATTGCTTTCGCGAGGAAAGACATCATCTGCTGCTGTCTCTGTTCCATTCCATGGAGGCGTTCGACAATTGTCTGGAGTTGGTCATTAGTGGTTTGCTGCTGATGCCTCAGCCTCACAAGTTCCTGCATAAGAACGTTCTTGTCCCTTTTGAGCCTCTCAACCTCTTCCTCAAGCCCGAACTTCCCAACCTCTACACATGCCCCGACTGAGGAGTTCTGTCCATGAGAGCGTGCTAACTGTTGATGGCTTGGTTCATGAGCAGGCTTTCTTCTATGTATACTGTTGAGGAGGTGCTTTTGGCCCCTTAGAAAGTGTTCATTTGCAAATTCCCAACGATCAGGATCGACTTTTTTGAAACCCTGATGGAAAGGCAACAGAAAAGGATAGATAAATGGTCTTAATACACGAGTCTATGTAAAATTAACAGCAAAATAACCATAAAAAAATATCAATACAATCAAACCCAGAGAAAAATATTTCTCCTGCTAATTCAGTAATCTCAAAAGCAAGAGCAATACAGCAGTGAAAAAAGCTTCACAACAAACCTATTCTGATCAAAATTGAAAACTCTGGCTTGTATATAAAGAGACAATAGAATGAACCCGTATTACTTTCTGCAGTAGTGAACAAATTTCATCATCAGGGAGGCATACTTCAATATTTCTAGCTTATGAAATTCATTCTTCCTACCACCCCCTGAAAGGAATTCCTGGTGTTAGATGGTTAATTGTTGAATCCTTTGGCTCCTGGTTTTCTTATCCCTTACTTATCTCTTTCTCTTTTCCCAGAAAATAAGTAAGCAAGCAATCACAGTGAAGAGGGTTTATCATATCCACAAGAAGATAAATGTGAAGAAACTTATAAGAGCAGATCCTTTAGTGAGAGGGTGTCATAGCCTCGTAGTGCAGTAAGAAACTTCTATGCAGAGGCAATAGTTGTACCTCAAAAATAATCTCTTCAAGTAAGAAAAAGAGCATTTAGGAGTTACTATGACTCCTCTTCAGATACTAACAACTTCTAGCAAATGGAAACATCAAATAACCACATGTAGAAGATGAGGAACTATATTGCAGGTACTGTCCTTCAAGTTGAAAGGGGCTAGACCTACGCAATCTCATACTCAAAACAGCATTCTGCAACTTGCCACATATTAACCGTGCGCAGAGGGAAATGAGCAACAGAATACATAATGATTCAGATGGCAGTGTATCGTTTCTGCAGCATGTTCAAACTAGATCTCAACGTATCTTCTTTCCCCTATTTACCCTGCAGCTCCACTGGATTGCTGGAAAAGTGCAGGAGGAGGAACATGAAACCATGAAACTCCATTGATTCTTCTAAGACATGAAACAAGGACATTGAATCCCAAACCAGTCATTCAAGCAACCTTAAATTACTTAAGAATCATGGTATCAGATTGTTGAAGAGGAAGATATTCAATTTCTCCTAACATTTGCAAAGTGATCAATGGCAAGTATTTCATCAGTTCTGGTGTTAGCTCAACAAATAGTACTCGGTCATTGGTAAAAGGATATAAGTCAATACGGCAAAAGCCAGAAAATGGGCAGTTGTACAACCCCTCAGTTCCCAAATAATCATTCTTTAAACCAACCGTCTCTGATCCAATGACAAATTTTTCTCAATTCAAGTTAAGACAACTTAAAATCTTTCCCAGGTTCAGCACCCTCCGGAGTCAGAATTTACCACCGGATACCTGAATTCCGCACACATGTACGGCCTCTCTTGAAGCCATCAGCACGGCATAGTTACTACAAAAAGGGTAGCAAATCAATTCTAAACCATCAGAAGCTACTATCGAATGGCAAATTTACAGTAAAATAGCTGATTTTTCGAAGAGAGCAGAATAACGATAAAAATGCGGACGCCTACGACTGATACAGCTCCTCCACTCTACCCAAATAGTCAAAGAGAGGACATAGAAAGCGTAGGTACAATCAAGAAAATGTTGGAAGAGAAACCCTTACATAAGTGTTCAACTGCCTGACGAAGCTGGAGAAGTTATTGTGCTTGAAATACTTGGGCAAGATGTCCCTAGCCAACTCAGGATGGTTCCACACCACGAAGCTGTTATTCGTAGGGCTCCAGGACACGATCGCGTCCGTGGCAGGATCGTCCACCATGTCGTAAGTCTTGCTGAGGAACGGAGGTGGAGCGTTGGCGCTCAGCATCGCCGCAGGAGCCGGCTTTCCTCCACCGCTCGCGGACTCCTCTCCTCCGCCGCCGTGATTCGCTCCGTCCATCAGCCAAAGGAAGAGAAAGCGGAATAGAAGCAGCGAAACCCTAGGGCTCTACTGGACCCGAAATACAGACCCCATTGATGAGAAGCTGGAAGGCTCGAGCTGGATTGAAGTGGGAGAGAGATTATGGAGAGGGGAAAATGGCCGTTGGTACGGTCACGGGAAAGGGCGAAAAGCGGTTGAGAGAGGTACCTCTCTCTTACAGACGACACAGAGAGAGAGGGTGGCGAAGAGATACATAAACGGAAATACAGCATATCAAAAAAATTTTAAAAATCATTTTTTGGAAAATATTTTCTATTTTATTATAAAGATGCAATCTTTTTAAATAGAAATATTTATTAGCAGAAAATACGTGGTACATATTTAAGAAAAAAATTTATTCTAACTTAAAATTATAATTCACGGTATATACGAAGATACTTTTCAAAAAACCAGTTTTTTAATAAGTTTTTTCTTAATATACGATATTTTCGTGCTTTTGTCGCCGCGAAGGAGTGGAGATGACCGACACGAACTGATGGCCCTTCCCTCAGTTTCAGGCAAAAATACAGTATTTTTCCCAAAAAAAATTAAAAATCATATTTTTTAAACTATTTTTTGGAATATCCTCCCGGATCTCTCTCTCTTTTTGAATAGATAGTGGTTTAAACATATAATCTCTGTTAAATAATAATGCAAATTTACTGTGGTTTGTGCAGTAATAGATGAACATATCAAGTGGAGTTCAGGAGTTCAATTCTACTTATTAACATTATTTTTGTATTAGACAGCTAAAACAAGAAAGTAAGAAGATTCTCTCTTAAATGATATTTTACACATTTAGCACTTCAACTATTTTCTATTTATGATACTTACTTCTTGATAGAATATTTTATAATCAGCGCGCGATCTGTTAATGAGATTGTATGGACGGAACTCTAGAAAATGGTTTTAAAGATATGATTTTTTTAAAGAAATTTTGGAAAAAAATATAGTATCTTAGCTTAGAGCTCCACTTCCTTCTATATTGGATTCCGAAAAGTGAATTGATTAGAATCCAGTAGTCGAAAGCAGTTGAATTAAGTTGAAAAAATAATTATGCATCTTGATTTTTTTTTGTTTAAGTTATTTATTACAAGGTTGAGCACGGCAATAATTAGATTTTTTTTTTGGAACTTGTTGCATTTCACTAATCCCAAAATGTACACAAAAATATGAAGCTTTGCAAGACATTTACATTATCCCCGACTCTAAAGATGCTTGTAAAGACGAGCAATTGTTCAACTTGGCCTCTAATTTGGGTAATGATCTAAGTTTGTCAATTTGAAACTTACAATTGCACTTTGTGAAAAAAGTGGTGGGCTAGCCTTAGCTTGAAATATTCTTGAGTTCCTTTCCCTCCATACAAAATAGACGAGACCAGTGAAACCTAGCCTGATGTTGAGCCTTGAAATCCATAAAAGCCCTTATTCCCAATCATTTATAGATCTGGATATGGGTAGCTTGGAGAGAATTGCATACCAAATATTTCGAATTATAGGGCATTCAAATATAAGTGGTTTCGCGTTTCTAGAGAGAGGCTACAAAATGTGCACCATAGGTTAGGAAGAGAGCACCAATTGCTGATTCTGTCCTTTCTGTTCAATTTGTTCAAAACTGCCATATTCCTTCATTATAGATGGTTGATAGTTTAGTAGAATGGCCAATGAAGGGGAAAGTAGACTCACCTTTCAATAAGGAACAACTGAGAGGGTCATTAGCAGACTAGTTACCATGTCAGAAAAAAATAGATTACCCAAAAATAATTATATTTTTACTTATAAAAAAAGGTTAATGTGTCAAATATGGATATCTATTTGTGAAGGGAAAAAAAGGAATGAAGATGATATTTGACATTAATTAATGACAACTTATTCTTCACCTTGTTTTCCTTTCCTTTTTTTTTTTTTTTTATTTTATCGGCGGAACTACTCTTTTGAGCTCATCATGCAATGGCCTATTAACCGAGAATTAGGGAACCATATCAATTTCCAGAATGTTCCATCAGTCTCGAGATAGCCCGGAAACGATTTACATTCCGAAGCCTGTCCAAAGCTCGAGGCAACCACACTGGTCCAAGAGTCAAACATGAATGGGTACCCCGAAGACATCGAGAGAAGGCTTTGCAGTAAATTGGTACCGTGAATGCTCCGTTGAGATTCGCTATGGCTCCTCCATTTCCTTCAGAGTCTTCGAGGCCTTCACATAACTGAACTTTGCGACGAGATTCACGAATAACAACATTGAAATGGGCCTCGATGAATGGATCCCAAACGAGGTCTAACTCAAATCCCGCGTAGCCGACTCGACAAAGACCATGATCATGAGCAACAGCGGGCCTCAACATCTGGTCCATTTCTCTCCCACGTCTTTAAATATAGTAAACTGCCAAATTGGTCATCAAATTTATAGTGAGTCGTCAGTTCAATCCTCAAAATTTTAAAATTCTAAAGGTACTCATAGTCAAATTTTATTTATAATTGGTCAAATTTAATTTAGAATAAAAAATGGAAGATATTAAAATGATTTTTTCTTCTTTTTTTATAATTTTAGTATATTTATCTATTTTATTAACTTTTCATATTATGTTCTCTCAATTATTTTCTATGATTCGCTTAACTGTATAATCTTTTTTGACTCTTTTATAATTCTCTTGAATCATTGCAATGTTAGCAACTTTTATGAAAGAAATAATTAAGAAACTCTTTCAAGTCCATGGTTTTACTGTATTTTTATTTAATTTGAACTGCAGCTTTTTTATATACTTTAGTCTATAAATTTTATTTCTTTGATCATTTCTGTATTTTTTTTTACCATCTTAAATTTTTATTATAAAACTTATAATTGAGAATTATGTACGTGATACGGGTCACCCTCTTGTTTATATTTAACCAGAGCTGAGATCCGACCAATTAAAAAAAAAAAAAAAAAGGAGGAGTCTGGAGACTGAGGAAATTGATTATTTTGATTTTGTGGTCAAGCGCCAAAGAAATTCGATTAAGGGGGGAAAGGAAAGAACTAACCTCGGTCCCTGCTACTTGCCCTTTATGGCCAACTGCATGGAGGGAATCCGGTTAAAATATTCTGCATGTTCGTTCATTTGCTTTCCTTCTTTCGCTGCTGCTTCCCTTGGTCTCTTTCTCTTTGGGGGTCCAATTCAAGAACAAAGATGCAGAGCTCTGAGGCGGCTACTGGCAGCAGGCTCCCCCAGACCGTCAAGCCCAGGGACCGGGAAGATGGCGATAGTAAAGTGAGAGAGGCAGCGTTCCAGCACCCACAGCCTTTCTCTTCTTGTCATCGGAGCTCTGATGGTGATGCAACCGCTGTTTCACTCGACAATTTCAGGTCCAGATCCACCAGAGGTCATCGGGATCGCCGTCGGCGTCGCACTTATGTTGTTAAGCCTCAGAGCAGCCGCCACAAGTCTGAAATTTTGACGAATTCTGAGTCAGGTCCTTCCAACCCTGTCGAGAAGGTGGACGATAAACGGAGTGTTTTGACAGTGAGTCTTACTTTCTAAGTTTCTAGCCCGGGTTGCCTCATCATGTGGCAATAACGAGATTGCCCTGTTCTTTAATTGCTTTAAGAGAGCGGTAAATCTGAGAAAGATTGTATTTTGAGGCTATCTTATAGGATTCGAAGATCAAAAGCCTTTGCCAGCATGCATGTATTCTTGCGTGTACTCTGAATGTTATCATGAATCTTGCTTCAGTTGCTGGCATTGGAGTCCATATACGGAGACAATGCCATCATGCTTGACAAAATGAGAGGCTTACGATCCATTCAGGTTCGAGAAGGAATCTCAAGGCGGTACAGAGTTTACTGTCTGTCTTTTGGAATATGAGTTCTCAGCCTCACAATTCTGCTATCCACTGCAGATTTATATTCACATTGAAACCGAGGTGACATTCACCATAAGAGCTAAACTAAATTCATCCAATCATCCCAACAGCACCGGGGACAGTACAGATGATGATTTCTCTTACGCATTTGAAGTCCAGTATCTTCCACCAATTGTATTGACACTTCTACTACCAAAAGCATATCCAAGCCATCTCCCTCCGCATTTTACCCTCTCTGCCCAATGGTTGGATCCTGTCAAAGTCTCCCATTTATGCTCCATGCTTGACTCGATGTGGATGGAACAGCCAGGGCAAGAAGTTATATACAGATGGGCGGAATGCCTGCAGAATTCTACTCTCTCTTATTTAGGATTCCAGCAGGAGATTATGCTTGGTCCTTATGGGGTTAGAAGTGTTACAGATAAGCGGGCAATTTCAGGAGGTGTCTCTGTCAATGTTGATATCCCCTCCATTAAGAGACACAATGATGAAAAGTGCCAGGAGAAATTCTTGAAGAGCCTGCACGAATGTTGCATCTGTTTCAGTGAGTTTGCAGGTGAATTTAGTCTTATATAGTTGTCAGTTCTGCTATATTTCTAGTCCCCTCTATGAGATAAAAATTCTCTTTTCTTTTTTCCCCTCTTAACTGATATTTTAATAGGCATTGATTTCATCAGACTGCCGTGTCAGCATTTCTTCTGCTGGAAATGCATGAAGACTTACTCCAACTTGCATGTCAAGGAAGGCACTGTCAACATGCTTAAATGTCCCATTGCCAAATGCGATGGGATGGTTCCACCTGGCTTGTTGAAACGGCTGCTGGATGATGAAGCTTACCAGCACTGGGAATCTCTAATGCTTAAAAAGACTCCGGCCTCGATGTCCGATGTTGTATACTGTCCCAGATGTGAAACACCATGCATAGAGGAGCCTGACCAGCATGCTGTTTGCTCTAAGTGCCTTTTTAGCTTTTGCACGCTTTGCAGGGATCGGCGGCATGTAGGTGTAGGACGAATGACACCTGAAGTTAGGCTTCAGATCTTACAGGTGAAGATCACATATCTACCTCTCATCTACTCTTTTTTGCTTTTCCATAGGCGGGTGTATCGTATCTTTGCTTCTACTGAACCTGTTACTGAGCTTGTCCCATGAGGTGCCTCATGCTATGGACTACTAAGGCGAACTGCATGTCTATCGTAGATCATTATGCCTCAGTTTTTTTTTTCTTCTTGATCTTTCTTCTGCCGCTTGTAGTCTTGCCACTATTCCTGCTAGGATTCTCTTCTGACTTGTCTGTGTAATGTTATGCATAATATTGCAAACTTGCAGAAACTGTAAACAGAATAAAATCTTGAGTAGACTGAAGAATCAAAGAGCACAATATATATGAGATAAAAAATAATATACTAGGGCCTCATCACAACTGGCTGATCCATCCTCATTCAAAAAGAATTTTTCATTTACGTCTTTCCCTATGATCCTATCAGATAGGAACCCATTGTGTCCTTGATTCTTTTCCTCAGGAGAGCCCGAATTCCTCTAGACTGGGAGAAGATCAGAAGCTAAGAGAAAGGGAATTGATCAACGAACTATTAAGCCTGAAAGAAGTTTTCTGCGATGCTAAGCAATGGCCATCTTGCGAGATTGCAATCTCAAGAACTGAAGGCTGCAACAAAATGGTGAGCAGCAATTGTGGCCAGAAATTTTGCTATCGCCGTAACAAAGAAATCAGTGGATATGAACATTTCAGGTCTGCACTAATGACTTACAAAGCTTTAAAAATCCCGCACTTTTGCTTCGATTTATAAGTCTCTTGCTTGTTATGATCTTATTATTTTTTGAATTTTCTGAAGGAACGGAGAATGTGAACTGTTCCTGGTGGAAGAGATCCAAAACCGTAAGTGCATGATGAGAAATCCTCATCAGGTATTGGGAGAGATTCATGCCAATCTCTTTCCTGATCATGGTGAACGGTGCCCTAACTGTGGTCAATATAATGCCAAGGTCAGTAGAATTGTGAACCTGAAAGAGCTTCACTGTAATGCTGTTGGTTGAATGCTTATCAATTAAAAGTTTTTACTGGAAGTATAATGTCATTTAATTAGAAGCCTACATTATGGGGGCCTCAAGCCATTGCTTGACTAGCTCACCCTTAAGCCAGCTATAAAATCTTTAAGTGCATGAGGTCGTTTGGATTTTCCATGAGTGAGTATCTAACTTATCTGTTCGGGAAATTTCTTCTTTTGTTACTGAAAAATGAACTGATATGTGTAGGGATTGTTTTGCACTGATCAATAGCTCTGGGGGCTCATTGTAATAGTCCAAAGACTGGGATCAAACTGAAAATAAAGGTCCCGAGTCTGTTAGTTCGTTGAAAGCAGTTGTAAGAGGGAACAGAGGGCGAAACCCCTATAAAAGCAGAGAGCTATACCAATGTAAAGGCATGAAAAGTAATACAGAAATATCTCTCTATTCTCCTCCATCTTCTTCTTCTCCTTCTTCTGACCTTACCCTGTTCAGAGTTCTTCATTTCTCCTTCCTCTCTCTCTCTACTCGTATCATTGGTATCAGAGCACGATTCTGGCCACCATGGCTACAACTCGATCTCAAGAGATGGAGCAACAGATCAAGGAACTCAGAACTCAGAGTATGGAGTTCTTTGCTCGTACAGATCGGAAGCTCGAGGAGTACCGTAGCATCGGAGAACAGCAAGTCAATGATTTGAAAGCCCAAAGTGAACGGCAGATTGAAGACTTGCGAAGGTTGCTCCACGATTGGATGAAGGATCAAACAACGAACGTAGGTACGGCTGATCGACCTCCAGAAAGGAATCGGGGTGGAAATAATGAAGGCTGCCACCACAATGATTCAGGTATAGGGAAACTGAAGTTTCCCAGATTCGACGGGGAAGAGGTCGAAGCATGGCTGTATCGGTGTCAACAATACTTCGATTTCTACTCGACTCCAGAGGAATCAAAGATCAGAATGGTCTCAGTAAATGTGGAAGGATCTGCTCTCTACTGGCATCAGACTTATATGCGAGGTAAAATGATGGAAGGAATTTACCCTCGATGGATCGATTATGTAACAGACATCACAACCAGGTTCAGTAATCGGCCTTACGAGAATCCCTACTCAGATATTAAGAACTTGAGCCAAACTGGAACCTTACAAGAGTACATTAAAGAGTTCGATTTTTTGTACAACAAAACAGAGCTGAAGGAAGAAGTTGCTGTGGGCATGTTCGTGGGAGGACTGCGGAAGGAAATCCAAGGAATGGTCCTGTTGCTCCAACCTCAATACTTGAGACAAGCCTACTCCATGGCTCGGAAGCAAGAAGAAAATTACAATAACATGAGTACGGCTATATTGGGAGGAAAGGCTATCTATCACCCGGGATCGAGGCCATCCGCTGGTGACTCCAGAACCTTGCATTCGTTTGGAACCAAATTTAGCTCCAATAAGCCCACTCCTTCCAGGGACAGCGGAATACTTCCACTTCCTACTAATGTGACACCAATCAACCATGGCCAGAACTCTCGTTTCCGGGCATCAGGATCGAAGTTTCATACTGACAAGGAGATGAATGAAAAAAGAGAGAAAGGTCTCTGTTTCTGGTGCAATGACAAATACGTTCCTGGTCATAACTGCAATAAAAGACAGATTCGGTTGATGGAGGTGGAGGATACACAGGAGGAAGAAGAGTTTTGTGAAGAACGTGACGAGCAAGAGGTATCCGACGAAGGGGTACCAGAGATCTCCATACATGCTTTAACAGGGGTGACTCACTATCAAATGATGAGGATGGTGGGTCATGTTGGAAAAAGAACCCTACAAATTCTGGTCGACTCAGGAAGTACTCATAACTTCTTGAATTCTGTTACTGCATCACAGATGAATTGTGCTTATGAGAAATTTCTCCCTATCAAGGTAGCAGCAGCTAATGGAGCCGAACTTACCTGTGAGTCAATCTGCAGGGGCTTTACATGGAAAATGCAGGGGTTCAAATTTGAAGCAGATATGTGGCTCTTACCTCTTGACAACTATGACATTGTCTTGGGTATCCAGTGGCTGGCAACGTTGGGGAACATACAATGGAACTTCAAGGAACTAACTATGGAGTTCGAATACTCGGGAGCTCGTTGTACATTGAAAGGTGTTCCAAAGCCTTCTTCTAAGGTTGTTAACGAAGAGAGGATGGTGAAGGTACTCTCTAAACCATCTCAGATTTCTATGATTCAACTCTGTTGCTTGGAAGGGGAAAGCATAATCACGGCACAAGAAGCTGAAAAACCTGAAAAACAAGCTGTCAACACTCTTCTACTAGAATTTGAAGATGTATTCGCTGAACCTATGGCCCTTCCTCCTAAACGAAGCCACGATCATAAAATTCCTCTCAAGGAGAACTCACAACCAGTCAACCTTCGTCCCTACAGGCACACTACTGCCCAGAAGGATGTCATCGAACAGATGACAAGTGAGATGCTACGAGCTGGTATAATTAGACCGAGTTCAAGCCCCTATTCTTCCCCAGTAATTCTCGTCAAGAAGAAGGACCATTCATGGCGAATGTGTATAGATTACAGAGCACTCAACAGCCACACAGTCAAGGATAAGTATCCCATACCCATAATTGAGGAGCTCCTTGATGAATTGCACGGCTCTGTTTTCTTTTCAAAGGTTGATTTGAGATCAGGATATCACCAAATTCGTATGCATGAACCAGATGTCCATAAAACAGCTTTTCGTACTCATGAAGGCCATTATGAATTCAGAGTGATGCCATTTGGACTCACCAATGCACCTGCTACATTTCAGGGACTGATGAATGATGTTTTCCGTCCCTACCTTCGCAAATTTGTACTGGTGTTTTTTGACGATATCTTGATTTACAGCAGGCAACTTCAGCAGCATCTGGATCACCTACGAGTGGTTCTACAGCTATTAAGACAGCATCAGTTGTTTGCCAAACGAAGCAAATGTGTCTTCGGATCGATAAGGATTGATTACCTCGGGCATATTATTACAGAACAGGGAGTGGAAACCGACCCATCCAAAATTCAGGCTGTCCAACAGTGGCCAGTACCCCAGAACCTGAAACAACTACGAGGCTTTTTGGGGCTTACAGGCTACTACAGGAGATTCATCCGTAATTACGGTCTTATCAGCCAACCACTCACTGCCCTGTTAAAGAAAGATGCCTTCAGTTGGAGCTCGAGAGCTCTGGATGCTTTTACCACCCTCAAATCAGCTCTCTTAACAGCCCCTATTTTGGCTCTGCCCGACTTCTCAAAGCCTTTTGAAGTCGAAACCGATGCTTCGGGGTCGGGAATTGGAGCTGTCCTCAGCCAACAGGGACATCCTATCGCTTATATTAGTAAGGCTTTCTCTCCTACTCGTCGTTATACCTCAGCCTATGAACGTGAACTATATGCGATCCTATTTGCTGTGAAGAAATGGGAACACTATTTACGACCCAAACCTTTTGTCATTCGTACTGACCACAAAAGTTTAAAATTTCTTCTGGAGCAAAAGCTTAAGACCCCATTACAGCACATCTGGTTGGCCAAGTTAATTGGATTCGATTACGACATCAAGTACAAAAAAGGAAGAGAGAACAAGGCTGCTGATGCTCTCTCCAGGCTTCCCAGTCACGAATTGCTGCTGTTGGCTTTGTCCACTGTTTCCACTGATCTATATCAACAAATTAAGGATTCGTGGCAAACTGATTCATCCTTGCAACAGCTTATTCAGCAGCTCCAAGCAGATCCTTCAACCCACCAGAAGTATTCTTGGACCTCTGGCCAACTGAGACGAAAAGGGAAGCTGGTTGTTGGCCCAAATCTTGCTTTACAGCAGCAGATCATTGCTTTATATCATTCATCACCAATGGGGGGTCATTCAGGGGTTCAAGCCACACTCAAAAGAATCTCAGCCTTGTTATATTGGAAAGGACTACACAAACAGGTTCGAGAGTTTGTTCGAAATTGCTCCACCTGTTTACAACACAAATATGAGACTTCGGCTACCCCTGGTCTGCTTCAGCCTTTGCCGATTCCAGCACAAGCTTTTACCGAGCTTTCTATGGACTTCATTGATGGTTTACCACGATCTGAAGGCAAGGATGTTATTTTTGTCGTTGTGGATCGACTAACTAAATACGCCCATTTCATTGGATTGAGTCATCCTTATACTGCTACTCAAGTGGCTCGACTCTTCCTAGATAATGTCTTCAAGCTCCATGGCATGCCTTCTGGGATAGTCAGCGACCGTGACCCTGTTTTCCTAAGCACGTTCTAGCAAGACTTATTTCGATTACAGGGAGTCTCCTTACACATGACTTCTGCTTACCATCCTCAGTCTGATGGCCAGACCGAGGTTGTCAACCGCTGTCTTGAAGGGTATCTCCGATGCATGTGCAGCGAGTTTCCTTCTAAATGGCATCTCTGGCTACCTCTGGCCGAATGGTGGTACAACACCACCTATCACAGTTCAATCCATACTTCTCCCTTTGAGGCTCTGTACGGCAAACCTCCACCATTGCACATTCCTTATGTTCCGCGTGACTCTGCCGTGGAAACCTTAGACCGGCACCTGACAGATCGTGAAGAAGCTCTTCGTCAGCTCAAATTTCATTTGCGAAGATCTCAGGACAGGATGAAGGCTCAGGCTGACAAACGGAGGGCAGAACGTGTTTTTCAGATTGGCGATTGGGTCTATTTGAAGCTACAGCCTTATCGTCAGTCTTCCATTCAACGACGTTCTTCTCACAAGCTTTCTCCAAGGTTTTTTGGGCCATTCTTAATCTTGGCAAAGATTGGTCAGGTGGCATATCGGCTAGCCCTTCCTGATCACACGCGGGTTCATCCTGTCTTCCACGTTTCCCTTCTGAAACGAGCTCCAGGGCCGCCTACTACTGCAGTTCAATTTCCCTTTAAAGACGACTTCTCTCCCTCCCCTGTTCCTGAGGTAGTTCTGGCTCGACGAATGGTACAACGGGGTCGCCATGCTGCTACTCAGGTTTTGGTTAAATGGTCGACTCTTCCTGATTCTGAAGCTACATGGGAATACCTTTACGATTTACAGTTTCGTTTTCCCACAGCAAACCTTGTGGACAAGGTCCTCGAAGGGGGGGAGTCTTGATATGTGTAGGGATTGTTTTGCACTGATCAATAGCTCTGGGGGCTCATTGTAATAGTCCAAAGACTGGGATCAAACTGAAAATAAAGGTCCCGAGTCTGTTAGTTCGTTGAAAGCAGTTGTAAGAGGGAACAGAGGGCGAAACCCCTATAAAAGCAGAGAGCTATACCAATGTAAAGGCATGAAAAGTAATACAGAAATATCTCTCTGTTCTCCTCCATCTTCTTCTTCTCCTTCTTCTGACCTTACCCTGTTCAGAGTTCTTCATTTCTCCTTCCTCTCTCTCTCTACTCGTATCATGAACTATCGGGAAATCTTCTTGATTTATTCATTGCAGAGCAAAACATAGTGCACGGGGCAATGAGGGATCACACAGACAGAAACTATTTACGGGGAGGTTTACCAGTAATTGTCGATAATGCAATAGGTTTCAGAGCTACACTTGAATAATGAACTTGCGTGGCTGTCAGTTCATGGCTCATCCTCGGGTTTCAATATATTCAATTAGATCTTTCAGAAAAAAATTAGCTAGCAAATGTGCCAGTTTCTAAGAAAACAGCATGACTCAGTAGATTCTAGAACTACTGGCAACTCTACTAAGCCTGCTTTTGTATTTTATCTTTCGCTAGTATTGGATGGTCAGAGGGGATCATTTC
Organism: Lagerstroemia speciosa; assembly: GCA_037672795.1. Taxonomy (NCBI): domain Eukaryota; kingdom Viridiplantae; phylum Streptophyta; class Magnoliopsida; order Myrtales; family Lythraceae; genus Lagerstroemia; species Lagerstroemia speciosa. Next base: position 10,077,577 of record CM075289.1, on the reverse strand, counting down.
CTGGTCAGATTTGTCCTTCAGCTTGGCGAGCTCCAGTCTTCTCCAGTAGGTTGTTAAGTTGATTTTTTATGTTTGCTGGTCGAAAACAATAATCATTTATGCTGCTGGGCTTGTCAAGCTCAATTTTGCTACTTGTGCAAGATGGTTGTGAAACGTGCTTCTCAACATTATGGGCCCAAAGGATGCAAGCAGCACACGACCTGATACTGAAAGCAAGAAACCTTTAGTATTTAACCCCCCAAAAATAGACGTTAAATTATCTGTCTATAGCCTCAAAAGAGCAAATAGAGCCACCTAGACTCATAGTTGAAATGCAATGAGGATTGTTGCTGCAGCCATTTTTTGTTTCTTCTGTGAAGTGCTTTTGTTTGTGTTTTACCTTCAGTCCGCCTAAGACTGTGTAGAACTCCTGAACTTCCAAAATTGTGCTGACAAAAAATTACTAATGTTAATGAGGTTAGTTTCTACAACCTTTGATTACTGTAAAAAGACAAAGGAGATGAAGATATTCACACAGTGAAAGACTCTTTCAACACAAATGATAAGACCATATTCCTGTGTGCTGATGGATAGTGAATAGTGAAAATATTAGAGAAGTTTCAGTCGATTATGAAGCATCTGCTCGGGTTGTATAATAAAAAATTACACAGGAGCTAAGTCCAACACCTGCACAGGCTAATTTATCATGAAGACCCACTTTTATAGTTTGAGCTAGTAAGATTTGCCAAAAATAAGTAGGACATGGTAAACGCTACAAAGGATGAACCTTTTTTCTTAAAACAGATGATAAATTCAGGTCATTGTAGCAACGGGCATAATCATTGAGAGCTCCCATCTGCATGATATGCTGCCCCATTATTCCATTGATGGAGACTTCATTATGCCTCAGGTTACTCATGTCGTAAACTTTTAGTTGAGAATTTATGCATTGGGGTCATATTTTTGTGTGCAAGGAACCGATGAGATCAGAAAAAACAGTCAGTGCAAGGAATGACCATTCTCGCGTGGCTTCTAACAGCAGAGAGATCAAAAGGAATAGCTGTAAAAGGGGCCATTTCCTTCATGAAGTTAACTCTAGCACCACACCAGTCGACTTCTGACGTTAAATCTCCTGATATTTCCTTCTGATTCTTAACACCAGTTGATCTCGATTCAGAGAGTTGTGGTGGGGTTCTCTTTTTCACTGGGGTCTGTCAATGATTGCTCCAAGTGGGGGTCTTAATGGAGATTACGTCTTGAGGACACTATGACTGGTAGAGAAGAATGTTGGAGGAACAGTGAGTGATTGATAAATCTGTCTCCCATTCTTCCCTCAATAGCAACTCCATGCTCTCGGCTAGGTCCACCATTACTCTTGTTTGTCGGTAAGGCAACCAAGAGTATCTGGATTAGCTCAGGAACGGTCTCCTATCCTCTCGTGACACCTACATTTCAAGTTCTAAACCCGAGACTGCTCGGGGCTCATGACTTGGAAGTACCGCGGTGCATCGGCTTCAATCGTAAAAGAGAATGAGATTAGGTGGAGAGCTTGATGAGAGTAGAGGCTTCCATGGCCCCTGTCAATAATTGCAGTCCCCATTGCCTCTTCACGTACCTGTACAAAAAGCATCCTTTCCCTGTTGTCTTTCCTTCTCGAGTTAAAATCCCATCACTCACTCGATTTACTCCATTGAATGCTTGTAACACTGGAAACTGTTAAATTCGTCCAAGTTTCCCATTTTCAGTCCTTGTTCTAATGGAAGATCGACTCAGACTAAAGTAATGTATTTTCAAAGTGGGGCCAATATGGAATAATGGAAGGGAGGGAGGGAGGGAGGGCATGGGTAAAAAATCCTATCATTTGGTAGTGACTGGTCGATATGAAGTGAAACAGAGGCGCCCAACATCAACATGGGACCCCGTGGATGATGATGATTCATTCCCTTTTAAAGATGCCCCAACTTAGCACAATTTTAAACTATTCATCATAATTAGGGTTTTGGAATAACATCATCAATTAGTTCAGCATCAGAAGCAGTAGGGGGCAAGATAAAACCCAGGCGCGTGTCCAACACCAACGGGAATCATTCCATTAAACGGCCTTTCCTTTTCACAAAAAAAGGAAAATCCCACACACACCCCTATTGTTCCGGTAAATTTTCATTTGTGCCCTCTTTCTTTAAAATTGCCATTCCTCTATGAATGAGTTATGGAATATCATTGTATCCTTTGAAGAGATAGTTGGGATGTCAATGTAATATGAATATGGAAAATTGTCACTAATAAGACTACCTAACCAAGTAAATAGATTGCTATACGTAATCTACTTTACATAATACAAATGCCTGTTCAAGTACTGACATTCAACATGAAAAAGGAGTTGCACCTAAAAGGATAAGACATATTGAACACGGAATTTTTTTCCGTACAAATTCAATTTGAGCTCTGCTATGTGCATGCGTATAGTGTAGAATCAGAATGAATAAGAGCATATTCAATAGGATTGGTTATAGATCGATTTTCATAAAATTTGAATAAGTTTCTAGTAACAAATCAAATGATCGATTTAAGCAAGTCCCAGTTCAGATGAACAGGCTATCTGTAGCAGGAATCAGAACGAACTATATAAGAAACTATCTCACAGCCCCTGCATATTAGAGCGTGCAGTAATTTTGAAAAATTCAAGGACTTGAATGAGAAATCACTGCAAATGCACCGGCATATCACGCGATGATGGGGGCGCGTGCGCTTAGAATACCTGGTTTGGTGCGAAGCCAAATCAACCATGGTTAAGACAACGAAGTTGGACTTGCTGCTTTCCTCTTTGTTCATCAGTCACCTCCTTGGTCTCGACTCCATACAGTGGACAGCAGAAACGGAGAGAGAATCGAATCCTTTCTACAGAGACATCACCATTGTTGTCGGGGAGGCTTAAAAGAATCTTCATTCTCCTTCTCCTCTTTCAATGTCCACCTTCAAAGGTCAGCTTCCTCTTCTTCCATTTGAAAGCGCAGCTTTTTATTTGCACCGTCTCCCCGCAGATAGTCTTCTGTTTTCCTTTTCCTTAGCTGATTTGAATCCGGGCTTCGTTCAATTTGCATCAGCTCGTGTTTTAGTTACTTTAAGAAGCAAATAATTCCAGTATAAGATTGTTGGACTGCTCTTTCTTTCCGAGGTACACTTTTGTCCGAAGTCTCAGATTAAGTTTGTGTCTGCCCTAGATATTGCCGCCAGCTAGATATTTATTACTTGATGATTGTCCTTTTTCATTTTTTAGCTTATCTCTCTACTAGGAGATCTGCAGAAGCTTCTCTTTGATAGTTTCAGACGAATACGGTCGTAATGGGTTGAGTACTAGGTTTGGAGTAGTCACAGATGAGTTCGTCATGCTGAGATTCTGTCGTTTATTAATGGGAGCTATTTCTTCTGATTGATCAACTGAACGTGGGTTTGCAGATCCTGAGAAAAATCGGTTTGTCAAGTAAAAGAGAAACCATTCCTCTTCTGTTGCTGTTGAATCAAGAAAAAGTCACTTCTTCCTCCCAGAGCGATGGTCTCGAGGTCTTACTCTAACCTCTTAGAGCTCGCCTCTGGTGAGTCCCCAACCTTCGGCCGAGAGAAGAAGAGGATTTCTCGAGTTGCCACTGTCCCCGGTGTACTCTCTGAGCTCGATGATGAGAACACCAATAGCGTGGGGTCTGAAGCCCCTTCCTCGATTTCCCAAGAAAGGTTGATAATTGTCGGAAACCAGCTTCCTCTCCGGGCCCAGAGGAGAGACAGCGGAGAATGGTCCTTCAGCTGGGATGAGGACTCGCTCCTTTTTCAGCTCAAAGATGGGATCGACGAGGACAAAGAGATCATATATGTGGGCTGTATTAAGGAAGAAATCAACCCAGAGGAACAGGAAGATGTTGCCCAAACCTTGCTGGACACATTCAAATGTGTTCCAGCCTTTATTCCTCCAGAGCTATTTAGCAAATACTATCACGGGTTCTGCAAGCAGCAACTCTGGCCTCTATTCCATTACATGCTTCCTCTGTCCCCCGATCTTGGGGGTCGTTTTGACCGGTCCCTTTGGCAGGCTTATGTTTCAGCCAACAAGATCTTTGCAGACAAGGTGATGGAGGTGATCAGCCCTGAGGATGATTTTGTGTGGGTCCATGATTACCATCTAATGGTCCTTCCCACTTTCTTGAGGAAGAGATTCAATCGGGTGAAGCTCGGGTTCTTCCTCCACAGCCCATTCCCTTCCTCTGAGATCTATCGGACCCTTACTGTGAGGGATGAGCTTCTGAGGGCACTTCTAAACTCAGATCTTATCGGGTTCCACACCTTTGACTATGCTCGGCATTTCTTGTCCTGTTGCAGTCGAATGCTTGGTCTTTCTTATCAGTCTAAGAGAGGCTATATAGGGCTAGAATATTACGGCAGGACAGTGACTATCAAAATTCTACCTGTCGGGATTCACATAAATCAGCTACAGTCAGTCCTAAATCTTCCTGAGACAGTTTCTCGGGTTTCAGAGCTACGGGATAAGTTCAAGGGTCAAACCGTCTTGCTTGGGGTCGATGATATGGACATCTTTAAAGGGATTAGCTTGAAGCTCTTGGCTATGGAGCAGTTGCTCTCACAGCATCCATCGACACATGGAAATGTCGTATTAGTCCAAATTGCAAATCCAGCTAGGGGCCGAGGAAGAGATGTGCATGAGGTCCAGTGTGAAACTCATGCCACAGTTAGGAGGATCAACGAGACTTTTGGAAATGAAGGATATGACCCAGTGATTCTAATCGACTCTCCACTTCAGTTCTATGAACGGCTTGCATATTATGTGATTGCTGAGTGTTGTCTCGTCACAGCAGTGAGGGATGGGATGAATCTTATTCCATACGAATATGTTATTTGTAGGCAAGGGAACGAGAAATTAGATGAGATCTTGGGCTTGATCCCGTCGGACATCAAAAGGAGCATGCTAGTGGTCTCGGAATTCATTGGGTGCTCCCCCTCATTGAGTGGGGCCATTAGGGTCAATCCGTGGAACATCGATGCCGTGGCTGAGGCTATGGACTCTGCTCTCATGATTTCGAAGACAGAAAAGCAACTTCGTCATGAGAAGCATTATAGGTATGTGAGTACCCATGATGTGGCCTACTGGGCAAGGAGCTTCTTGCAAGATCTTGAACGGGCTTGTATGGACCACGTCAGGAGGAGATGCTGGGGAATTGGTTTTGGACTAGGATTTCGTGTCATTGCATTGGATCCAAATTTCAGAAAGCTCTCAATTGAGCATATTGTTTCAGCTTATAAAAGGACAAAGAGCAGGGCGATTCTCCTGGATTATGACGGAACCATGATTTTGCCAAATTCAATTAGTACAACTCCTAGTCCGGAGACAGTTGCCATCTTGAACAGCTTGTGTGGGGATCCAAAGAATGTTGTCTTCCTTGTTAGTGGTAAAGACAGGGTGACACTCACTGGATGGTTTTCATCTTGTGATAAGCTTGGGATAGCAGCTGAGCACGGGTACTTTGTAAGGTACATATTTAAGTGAGAGCAGTACTAATTTTGATGAGAAAGATCTGGCTGTTCGTGTCATTTTGTCATAATCATGCTCTCTGTTGATCTTGTCTAACTTACCTCATTGATGTAATTGCAAACAAGGGAGAAATGGTCATTGCAAATATCTCTTGATTTTGTCAGTCTTATGCCTGAATTGTGTGAGATATTGAGAAACAAAGTGCTTTTCTTCCTCAGGCCGAGCCAAGATGCAGAATGGGATACTTCCATGTCTGTGCCAGACTTCGACTGGAAACAGACGGCGGAGCCCGTTATGAGACTCTACATGGAGACAACCGATGGGTCCATGATAGAGACCAAAGAGAGTGCTATAGCTTGGAATTACCAGTATGCCGACCCTGACTTTGGGTCTTGCCAGGCCAAGGAGCTTCTGGACCATCTCGAGAGCGTGCTTGCAAATGAACCAGTTTCTGTTAAGAGTGGTCAGAACATAGTTGAAGTGAAGCCTCAGGTTGGGAGTCTAAATCCTTTCTCTCATTTTATTGCTGTGTGTCAAAAAATAATGGTTGATTGATCTAACTTCCATTTATTTTGGTAGAAAACTAACAGTTTCTCTCATCTACCTTCCGCTGCACAGGGGGTAAACAAGGGGATTGTGGCTGAAAGGCTCTTAGACGCAATGAGGGAGAGGGGGACCCTTCCCGACTTTGTTCTCTGCATTGGAGATGACCGATCTGATGAGGAGATGTTCGAGGTGATAATGAGCGCCAGAGAGGGGCCCTCACTTTCCCCAGTAGCTGAGGTTTTTGCCTGCACGGTGGGCCAGAAACCGAGCAAGGCCAAGTACTACCTCGAGGACACAACCGAGATCCTTAGAATGTTGCAGGGTCTCGCCAATGCTTCAGAGCAGGCTGCTAGTGCTACCAATAAACAAGCTTCCCCAACAAGTTCGGCCTCCACTTAGTTGAGCTCGAGTGCATATATAGGTCAGTTTTCTGCCTTGTCATTGCTGTTGGTTGCGTCTTGGGTGATGAACTGTGGCTGGATTATCCTTGTTTGGATTTTCTTTTTGGGTAGGCAGAATTAGATTGAATCCCCGTTGCTTTGTTCATCGAGTCTATTGCCCTGACCAGTATGGCACCGCATCTTTTAGTAGGTTGATGGTGTTAGAGAGTTTAGATGGTGGGAAGACGGTTTAGAATTGTAAGCAAGGCGGTCTCAAGCAGACTCTGAAAGAAATGGTGAAAAAGGATCGTTGAGCTTTCTCTGTGTGGTTCTTAGATTTATGGGCCAGTGTGAAATCTCGATCGAGATATCAAGTGACTAGGGCTCGGCTGATGAGATTGACACCTGATCTGATCTGGTTACTTTGAATGGAGAGGCAACCCCGGGAGAGGTGTTAGGAGCATGGAACTTACAATGATCCCCCTTGATTCGATTCGATCCTAGAATCAATTCCGGAATGTATCAATGACACTTCTTGGGCTAATAACGGCAAGGCCACCTCTCCTCAAGTCTCGGGGGAGGCTGTGTTCCAAGTATACATGGCCTACGTGCTGATCTTTGAATAACCTAATTAATTAATGAATGGTATCGATTTGATTGTATTCGAATTGGTTGGAATCTATTGGAAATTTGACTGTCGCATGATTTACATCAAAGAAGCGTAGCATCAGGCCAGACTCAAGATTAGTAATGGCCTAGAAGGTCAAGAGGAGGATATGGTTGAAGATCGATGCAAAAGCAATTAATAGGCCACACCCCAACTTTCTCTCGTGTTACTTCAAATTGCCCATCCCCCAACAATACAAACGCCACATTCTCCACAGTGAAATTTTTATTCAATTCCGCATCCATTGGATGTATGACTCCGTAACTGTATCAACTATCAATTCCTGTTGCCTGATCTTATCAAAAGGAGAAGGTTTTTATTTCTTTTTTCCCTTCTTGGATCAACATCTACCCATGGAGAAATTGAGATTATCGGTTGCTCTTGGACCATATGTGATCCATAAATGAAATGGTGAACGTACAAACATGGGAATTGTGATTGTTTGTGATCAACAAACACAAAACGGCAGCGACAAGCTAACACTGGAGTTGGTTCTGCACCTGTCTCATAAAACAAGTACCCACCGAGCTAGCTATCACGCATAGTATACCAAAGACCGGGAATTCTTGAGTTTAGCCGGCACATGTGCCTACCACTCAGGTGGAAATGCATGGTGAATTATGAACTGTGAGGAGTAAAATGGTCGACCTGGATGATGGGCAAAAATTTTGAACTCCTGGACTTCTCACTCCAAAAAATGAGCCAACATACTTGAAAAAGAAAAATGCTGCATGACAGATGATGCTTAAAGATGTGAAGAAGAAAGAGGGTTCAGAGTGATCAGTTTCCAGTTTTCACTGTTTCATTCTCATTAGTGCGTATGGCTTGTTGCCAAACCCCCAAAACATATCCACAGTAACACTTCCTCCAGATGACCCACGAGACCAGAGCAGAAATGATTGGACAAATCATGATAATGCAGCTGACGTATTATTTGTATATACTTCAAGCTCTTATAGGAAAATAATCAACCCACCTTGTTCTTGATACTGCAACTGCTTTGACAGTTGCACAAAACTAATGCAGCACATAGGGCATAGGCACTTTCAAAATGACAGAACTTTTACAATTTTTATGGGAGTATAATGCTGGCTGGAAAATAGCCAATAAATCACCCGCACAAACCAGTATGCCGGACCCGGACCCATAGGCCATCAGGATAATATTTAGACCAATGGCCACATTTTATTGATTGGAGACTTTATTTTCGAAAATGTTAAGTTAGGCATTGATCAGCAAGTTGGTAAATCAGTCAACAAAGTTAAAGAGAATAGCTCAACAATATTCAAGCAACAGATTAAATGGGGAAGAGCTAGGGGAAAAGAGAAGGGAAAGAGAATAAAACTAAGAGCAATTTCTGAGGCAGAAACTCTTCAATCTCAAAATATACTTAGCTCTTCCCAGAAATGCAGGATTATCTAAAAGAACCCATCTCCAGGCGGACAGAATTTACACTACCAACACAAACCCCAGGTTATCTTGTCATTTCAGTGCTAAACTATAAAAGACCGCAAAGAGCCTACTTCTTGCTTGGCTAATGGGCAATGCCTTGCTTGCTCGATGGTGGGTTCCCAATACATCACGGAGGAGGACTTAAATATGACAAAACAGGGAGTGCCCCCATCATCCTCATCCGCAGTATTGCTCGCTATTTTCTCACTTCTTGATCACAACTGTGAACTGACGGTACATTGAATCCTGTCTTCTCCGAGTTATCCTCATTCTCTAAGCAATTGGGTCGTTCTTTCACATCTCTCTCCCTGCCGTGGACAACAACATCGAGGAAGAAATCAGTCAAGACTATCTCGTAACATGGCATCTTTTCGTACCCCGGGAAGTAATTGATATCAATAATCAAATACCGAGTCCTAACCCTCGAGTCCCTAATGACATCGAAGTTGAACAAGTTTAGCTTCATCGCCTGCCTCAATCCCCTCGCAATGTCAGTGATGAAACTCAGAGGAGGCATCTCGGAGTCCTCCGACTGCATCAGCTCTATCATACCCGTCATCATTTCCCTCATTCGTCGCCAAATCGAGATCTGAGAGAACGATAGGTAGCCCTCCAGTGACCCTATTTTCTCCTCTGAAACGTCGGGCAAAGACTTGCGCTTAACACATGTGACGTGCTCGCCCACCACGTACACTTTGAAGATTACTCCGCCGTGATTGACGAACTCCTGTAAAACAATCGGAGGCTTGAGCTTGTTGAGACCGTCGCGGTTGAAAACCAGCGCCATATTGTGAGATATGGCACTCCCATCGGCGACAAGAGGCTTTGCAATGACAGGGAACTCCAAGCTCGCCCAAGCATGCTCGTCGAAGAGAGTGCCCTTGTCGTAGACAAAGATCTGGTTAGGAATGCCGATGGACTCGGCTGGGCTCTCGATCTTGAGCTCGGAGACCACCTGGAGCATCGAAATCCGGCTGTGGAGGCGCTCGATCGCGTCGGGGGGCCAGCATGGGTCGAGTCGCGAAATCGCACTGAGCCTCACATCGGGTCGCGCGCGCTCGTCGTCGCTGGCGCGCCTCGCCGTCCAGCGGCAGTACAGCTTGTGGATCACGCAATCAAACAGGCCTTGGTCGGCGAACGGCCTTTCTGGGTCGATCTCTGACGAGATCGATCCCGCGAGAGCTTGCGTGTGCGACGAGGGAGTCCTGAATAAAGCTCTGCCGCTTCTTGGGTGAGTGCGTATCCTACGCGAAATCTCCTGTCCGCCATTGAAGATGAAAAAAGATTCCCCCGGAGCAGACCTCGCAAATGCTACGCGCAGTGTTTAAAGATAGAAATGGGGGGGAGAGAGAGAGAGAGAGCCCAAGGCGAAATTCCTAGCCGAACCGTTAAATTTAATTAATAAATATAACATACGCAAGTAAATATATTAAATTATATTTAAAATAAATAAGTAATATAATGTTAATAATAATAATGACTGAACTCATATAAGAATTTTGAAAAATAAGGGTTTTGCTGTTAAGATTTTCATTTGAGTGAACATTCACTTTGGTTCCTCAATTTGTACTCGACCAGTGCTTTAGTCCCTAATTTTTTTTGCCAATAATTAGGCTCAAACATTCATGTTTTTACCAATAAATCAGTTCGACTGTTAGTTTGCAGTTTGATGTATCACTTACGGGGTTAGATTTATATTTTTTTATTAGTAAAATATTAAAACAACATTGTTTTGTTAAATAAAAAAATGTAATAACCGTTTTATCCTTAACTGTTGATCATATTTCAACGAATTACCATTGGTTTAAAACAAAAACTGGTTGGAAATATGATCAATAGTTAATGATAAAATAATCATTACATTTTTCTATTCAGCAAAAACGATATCGTTTTCATGTTTGCTATTAAAAAAGTATAAATCTAACCCCGTAAATGACACATCGAATGACAAACTAACGATCGGACTGATTTGTTGGCAAAAAACATGGATGTTTGATCCTAATGTTGGTAAAAAAAAGTTTAGGGACTAAAGTACTAGTCGAGTATAAATTTGGGGACTAAAATGAATGTTTACTCATTTCCATTTTTTTTTTTATTGTTGTTATTTTATTATTTTGGTCATCTCACTTCGAAGGAACCGAGAGTTACAGAATCTCTCACACGGGACAGGATCTCCCTGTAACAGTAATTGTGCTCATGTAACTTGCTTGTAAATTCCTGGTAATGGAAGTTTGAGATAGTGTTTGCAACCGCAGAAACACTCCCAGTTCAATCGGTTTAGGTTCTTAACAGGCGAGCTTAGCAACTCCGATGATTGCTAATGCAAGTCGTTGAATCTCGAATCACGTGACTTTACGATCGATATGGTGAAGATGTTGCTCTGAAGTTTTGGATCGAATACATACAATCCCTCATTTGATGCTTTATCCGAAACTCGGAAAATGAAGAGGTATATCAATATTTCCATGAACGGATTGATGTCGTCTTCAACGGTGGGACAGATTGCTGGAAACCGGGCAACGATGTTCTGTACGCGGAATCTTAAATTCCGATATCTGTATACATGTAGATGAATTAGCTCCGCCAGGAAGGGTCAATCGCGGTGCAGAGATTTCCAACCTGTTCA
>CM075289.1:10043954-10065891 GCA_037672795.1 Lagerstroemia speciosa | reverse complement strand
GGCGACCACCTTGAAGGCCATAACGGAAGGAGCTGCGAGGAATAAGTGGAAGGACAGGGATCCGCACGCCTTCTGGAAGGGCAACCCTGGAACTTCCTGGAGGCGACATGACCTAATGGCTGCGAGCCCAAGATGTTTACGGACTGGAATGCCCGACTCTATGCTGTGGTACATGTGCAAAGTTTTGTTATATAAATAAGACTCAATAAAAGGAAGCATTGAAGTAATGCTTATGTTGTTGATATGGATCAGAATTGGGACCGTCGCGAAAGTTCTGGTGGATTTAAGGACTCGAGGCGGAAGATCAGTGCACCCACAGGTATGCATGAAGGATCAAGAAAATTGGGGTATTCCTCGACTGAGTTCACCGTGTATAATAACTAACTACTCGAACCTTCCATTCCAGGACAACATCTACATAGAGGGACGGTCATGGTCGGTGAGTGAGAAATACATTCTGGCTTGCGATGCAACAACCTTATTGATCAGGCCCGAGTACTATGATTTCTTCATCAGGGGGATGATCCCCCTGCAGCATTACTGGCCTCTTAGGCCAGATAACATGTGTCCGCATATCAAGTTTGCAGTCGACTGGGGTAACGATCACACTTCTGAGGTCAGTAGCCCCGACCTGATTCGGCATATGTTCTTTTGGCTCTAATATATCTGCAAGTGCCAGCTGAATATAGATACGATTGTCCAAATTTTTTCTATTGATCACCTGACTGAACCAAACAAAAGCTCGTCCAGCTACCTCCTCGGTTTCTTTGGCTCGGGCTGTATTGTATTTCTAGTAGAAATTGGATCAGAAGCACTAGACTTGTGTTGATAAATGAAACCTGATGCAGGCACAGAGGATCGGAGAGGAAGGGGCCCGATTTGCCAGGAGAGCCTAAACATGCAGAGGGTGTACGACTACATGTTCCACTTGCTCAGCGAGTATGCGAAGCTCCAGAAGTTCGAGGTCACGGTGCCTCCTGCAGCAGTCGAGATCTGCGCCGAGACAATGGGGTGCCCGGCGGAAGGTCAAGTGAAGGAGTACATGATGGAGACGTTGGTGAGTTCCCCGAGCAGTGCGCTGCCATGCTCCATGCCCCCCCTACGAGCCCCATGAGCTCCGAGAGTATATGCAAAGGAAGGAGAACATCAGCAGGCAGGTGGAGAAGTGGGAGGCTGAGTATTGGCAGAACCTCAGCGAGAGAAACTACTTTAAGATGCTCATGTTTATGATCTCTCTATTCTTGCTCCTTTCTTTTCTAGTCTCGAGATTCATTAATTTGACTTGTAGCTCGAATTAAATCAATCTACAGCTCTCTCCTTGGGTACCTGTGGCGCTGGCCTGAAAATCTAGCTTTGGAATCTCGTGGTTTAAGGTCAATTCATTTTTCATTTGTATTGTGTTAGGCATTCATAACTTGGATTCACCGATGCATTATAAAGTCCACCGCTCCATTATATTATTCGTCGATCTCGACTCCTTTCCATGTCCGGTGCTTTAATTGATTGTGCATTATATTTTGAAAATGGGGAGCTGGCGTTTTAAATATGCGGGCAAGCATCCGAATCTTGATTCCTTCCATCAATAGCGCCAAACAGGCTTGCAAGGACCACTTGGGAAGTAAAGGGAATCGAGCTAGCTACTATTCCAAATTCTTTAGCAGAGAAAGTCAAACAGATTGCTTTCAACGATGATGGAAGAAAATCGAATACAAATTGCAGCCTTGACTGAACGGAGACATGCTCGTCAGGAATTACAACAAATGAAGACTCTGTCATTGTGTTGAAGATGCATAAGACTTGGGGTTCACTTACAGTGTCTTAATAAATGCCGGGAGTCAGTTTATCATCGACCCACACGCCATAATCTCGGAGAAGACCTTGAACTTGAAGTATATATAGTGATACTGGTTCTCTAGCCAGTTTCTCCCCTTCGTTCTTGGTGAATAATTTGTAAGGTTAATGACCGATATTATCCTCATCATTTAGGAAAAAATAATATTCGTTAATAAGATAGTATCGACAATTAAATTAGTTAGTATCTATAGGATTTTATGATGTTAATTTTGAAATTATTCCAATATCCTGAATTAATAGTTTCGTAACTTATTTAATTTTCTGAGTCTGTAATAGGTGGGTTGTCACATGTAATTCTCGAGTCGGTCGCACATTTATCCTTTTTAATTTCCCCTTTCCTACTTCTTCTCTCTCTCATGAATTATAAAATTTACCGGTTAATGTGATGAAACCTCGCTTGATGTTGACTTATATTGACTTCCACATATATATACACACATAAAGCAATGCGCATATTATTGTATAATAAATTTACGTGACGAAGCAAGTGTTGGAATATTCAAACCGAAGAAATTGAGCATAGATTAGTATTTAATCGCGTTCAATGTTGCCGACTAGTGCGGGGTTGTCGACCCGAACTCTTACGCCATGTGCATGTCAGAACACATTTAATTTTATGTTTTTATATTTCGCATTTTTTTTATGTTAAAGTCGTGAATGAAGAAAAGAAATTGAATAATCCGATCCACTCGGAAAATTCCATGCATATATTTTGGGTCCGTAAAACGGTAAAGTTCTTATCATCTTTCTTTCCTTTTCATTCCTTTTTTAAATACAGGGAGATTTTTGAAAACTGGTAGATGAACATCCAATCTATTTACTGGGAATTGTCAGGAGAAAAGGGCATTTATGGGGAGATTTTCTATGAATTATAGGGATAATTTTTATGTAATTATATTTATACCGCTCTTTCTGGCCAAAATGTAAATAAAGAAGACACGTAGGGCCAAAATGTAAAGTAAAACCAAGAAAAGTTGGCGTAAATGGAAGAGGCTTGTGTCGTTTAGCAGATGTGCCGGGTTCGAGCCCCTGTGAATGCAGCAGACCTTCTTGGGAGGGGTCCCCGGGAAACTGCCCGACAGTACCCCGAATCCGGATTAGTCGGCCAGCCTTCGGGTACCAGACACCGGGTGGGAAACCAAAAAAAAAAATGTAAGTAAAAGGTACATCGAAGAAATACAAAAACATCGTGCCCTACACTCCGGGGAAGGAAAAAATGGGACATATAGAAGTCAGGCGAACAGCCAATCACATAACGGTCGGCATTTTAATCTAGATTTCTCTTATCTATGTAGGTCACACTTGTGACCGAGATTTCAAAAAAAAAAATTCATTATACCCAAACTAATATATATAATATATTTTTTTAAAGATTAAAAAGATATACATATTTAATATTCTTCAGCAAAAATTTATATTTAAGACAAATCCACTCATTAAAAAAATAAAAGTTTCGTTCCGTTTCATTTTCATATATTTTTGGGTAATTCATTTACATATATTTTGTCGACCACAGCCAGTCAATTCACATGCGAATAGATTGGCTCGGTAACTCTGCTGTATTGGCTCTCGACCACTAGAATGAGAAGAAGAGGTCCCAGTTCCACAGAGAGAGAGAGAGAGAGACGAGAGTGAATTAACTGCAAGATTTTTTTTATGGACAAAAATGATACAGATTTAGAATAAGATAGGACGAATAGTAAATAAAAGAAATGAAGAGTGTTGTTGATTGAGAATTTAACTCATGACCTCTTGATTATATATCGAAAACGATACCAGTATACTGAATCTTATTTTATGGGCGAGAGACTTTTCTTCGTAGGTTGAAAAGACTTGCGGTTAGACAGAGCCCCCCTCTGACTTGGTTCTCAAGTTGTCATTACCGGTAGATCGATGACCGCACATATATGTGATCCTCACAATCCAATAACAATATCATAGTCCTCAGCAAGACTCGCTCGAGCTGTTCCAATGGAATTCAGAGGAGGAGGAGGAGAGGAGAAAGAAGCAAAGCCCCTCAATAATTATCTCCCTCCACGCGATGACAGCGGCGACGGCGCAGGTCCAGGGTCCGGCTCAGCCTCCGTGGCAGCCTCCCAATCACCTGCCTCGTCGAGGAACTGGGCTTCTGCTACAGTCTTCTTCTCCTTCATCTCTATCATCATCCTATCCGGAGTCTTCATCTACGGGTTTGATGCTGTAAGTGTGATTCATATATATCATATCCATACTAATTTCATAGCTAGCGGGCTGGTAGGTCACGCTTGTCATCGGGAAAGCTCTTCTTGTTTTCGGTTTTCCTTCTCGTTCTTGCAAGAAGCTAGCTAGATCTAGAGACATGGCAATTGATATGATCGCTACGATCGAAGCAGCAAAGTTCTTCCCCGATCTACGATCAAACCGTGAGAATTTTCCTATTTTCACAGACTTCTCTGAGTGCAAGATTCTCTCTGAGCTGAATTATACCAAATTAAGATAGATAATATCATCGAGCACTGTCTGCCCTGGGCATCGATGGTTCTGACAGTGCTTCAATTCAGTTGTGCACGAGCACGCTTCCATATACGTCAACGCTACCATGATGTCCAAACCATGTTCAATCGTTTATTGTGGAATTGTTTTTCCTTGTTTTAAAAGTCTTTTTAGGCAGGCAATAATAGTCCCAATAAATCATTTTAATTAATATCATGCCATAATATTCTTTGATATATCTTGATTATCAAAGCTCCTCTATATATATATATATATATATATATATATTAAATAGAGTGAACTATCAATTTGATCCTCAAAATTATAGTGAGCCAACAGTTTGGTCCTCAGAGTTTGAAAATTATTAATTTGGCCCTCACTGTTTAATTCCCATCAGTCAATTTGGTTCGGACGTTATAATACTTTTATGAAGGCTGACGTGAATGGTAGCATACCAAGTAGCAATCAATAAGTGGATAGAATTATTTAATTTCAATCATTCATAACTCCTCACGTGACATGTGAGACTAAATTTGATGATCAAAATAGTGGTTTACTCTATCTATTAAGTAACAATTCGTGGAGTACATACTATACACACACTATGTAAATATATATAGTTGATTCTCTGGGAGTGGGAGCTTAATATGCCCCTTGTTTTCTCCTAGTAATCATGTCAAGAGGCCGAACTTCGGAGAAGAGCATGGAGAAATGCCTTTAGAAAAATACACTTAAATAATAATAAATAATTTTTTTTTTTTTGCCTCCACTAACGAATTTTGGCTTACTCCGGGGAATATTACTACTGACCAAGAAATTGCCTTCCCAGGATGCAAAAGATGAAGTGAAAAATAATAAATAAGTATCTGATTTGACTTTCAAACTGAAAAAAAAAATATATCTTGGTTTGGGACTTTGATTAGGTTAAGTTATCGATGTTCCGTTTCTTATTTGTTTCTGTTGATATATACCCATCGGTTGTTTGTCAGCTTAGCTTATGGGATCAAATGGTGGGGATTTCTTTTCTTCTCTTTTTTTTTTTTAAACTTATCTCTTATGATATAATATAATGAGTTAAGGGGAAAATGTCGTGTTTGATCATCGACATTTGCTACCTTTTCACTTCTTGCCGTAAATTTTATTACCAAATTTTCAATTTTCACGAAGTAATAAGCATGTGTTGCATATATATGATCCATCTTCATCCCATCAATTTTCACAAAGCAAGCTGAGCTTTCTTAGTTGCATTTAGCCCCACAACATCTGTGCAACTAAATTAAAATGTCCTTATGATATATATATATATGTCGATTTTCATGTATATTTCTAATCTTAGAGTAGTTTCAACTTTTTGTGAGTTATAATCAAAATTATGACCTTCGATATTATTTCAATACGCGTCAGTATTTAATATTTTAGAACATAATTTGAGAAGAAAACTGTGTACATTCAAAGTCATTTTCGTGCAAACAAGTGGCTCCTTGCCCACTATTGATAGCTACGTACATATATAATATTTCATGTAATGAGATTGGTTCGTTGTATAATTATTTTTATATTGTTTTTTTTTTAAATTTCCTTTTCCTTTTGGTGAATCCTAGGTGGTGTTCACATCCAAAGTGTCATCCTTCTTCACCAGCATCACCGCACCAACCTCTTCAAACTCCTCCAATACGACTACGAGGGTTCCCGAATACCCCCTAAACTGTAGCGACTCCGCCAACGCGACCAACCCTCAAAAATGCCCTAGGGATTACTACCCGACCATACCAATCAAGCCCAATTGGAACTTCACCACTGCTTGCCCGGAATACTTCAGGTGGATCCACGAGGACCTCCGGCCGTGGAGGGCCTCAGGGATAACCCGGGAGGCGATCGAGTCGAGGAAGTCGCTGGCCCACTTCAGGCTCGTGGTCTACAAGGGGAAGGCCTACTTGGAGCAGTTCCACAGGGCGTGGCAGACCCGCGACGTCTTCACCCTCTGGGGGATCCTTCAGCTCCTGAGGTTTTACCCTGGGAGGGTCCCCGACCTCGAGATGATGTTCTGCTGCGAGGACCTCCCGGCAATCCTGAAGAGGGACAATCCGGTGCCGGAGGGGGCGGCGCCACCCGCAATGTTCCACTACTGCGGCCACGAGTCGGCCTTCGACATCCCCTTCCCTGATTGGTCCTTCTGGGGCTGGTAATTAAGATTAATTCTGTTTTCGTGATCTATTTATTAGCCTCCGAATGAAAGGCGTGAAACACGTTTCCGTCAGACAGGCACGTGGGGCCCGCTCCTGGGTGCACGGGCTTAGATGAACCCGGTCTGTTGAATATAACCCGTCTGATCTGGCACGGAGCATTCAATTCAATACCCGGAATTTCACTCACTTTGCAACATGACACCCGAAAACTTCAAACTGTCTCATTTTTCGTCCCTGTAGTTTGAAATGTTCTCTCAACTCACCACCGCCACTAGGCACTTCTTATGTATGAACCCAATAAATAAACAACATGGTTGGTTACAGGCCGGAGGTGAATATAAAGCCGTGGGAGACTACTTTGAAGGCCATACAGCGAGGAGCCGAGGAGACCGAGTGGAAGAAGAGGAACCCTCATGCTTACTGGAAGGGGAACCCTGGGGTCTCCTGGAAGCGGGGCGACCTGATGAAATGCAAGCCCAGTAAGGACATGGACTGGAACGCCCGCCTGTACACTGTGGTACGTGTCTGTCACTATTAATTAAGCAACATGGACTCGAACTGCAACGCCGACCTTTCCTGATAATGAGTGTGGTTTTAACATGTATTTTTTCTAATCTGATATATGCCATATTCATAGCCATAGATTGATCTCTCTTGTGTGAAAGTGTTCTAAGAACAATCAATATCTCAAAAATGGTCATTCAGCATCAAGACTTGATCGGTTAATGATTCTGATAGTTAAGAAGCTATAGGGAGTTGATGAATAAGAAGGGAAAGTGAATAACTTCTGTAAATGATATATACATGTGTGTAAAATCAGGACTGGGGCCATGAAATTTCAAGTGGATTCAAGGAATCAAGACTTGAAGATCAATGCACCCACAGGTATGCATCGTCAACAAGACACGTTCACCATCGTTCCCTTTTTTTTCCCCCCTTTTATGATCGTCGTCAAGTAATTGGATGTGTTGCACGTGAAGATAGTATCATCCATTGCATCGTTTTGCGTATTCCTAGATTATTTAACAAAATAGCCGTGTGTAAAAATTATATGTTGTTTACTCGTGTGTAAAGAGTTCAATATTCTTGATAGAAAATATATTTGTTTTCTTTCATATATAAGAGATGCATGGTATATAATTAAGCAGTGAAAACTATTTTCGACTACGTACTAATTAATGGAAATTAATTGTTGACACGTGTGTGGACTGGAAAAGGTACAAGATCTACGTGGAGGGACGGGCGTGGTCGGTGAGCGAGAAGTACATCCTAGCATGCGATGCAGAGACCTTGCTTGTCAAGCCCGAGTACTACGATTTCTTCGTCAGGGGGATGATCCCCCTGGAGCATTACTGGCCCATCCGACCGAATAACAAGTGCCGGGACATCAAGTTTGCTGTGGACTGGGGCAATAAGCACAAAGACAAAGTTAGTACTAGTACTAATATATATATATATATATATATATATATATAGTTCCTGTGGCTTGGTTCTCATAATTTGGATAAAAATTAAAGATAGGAAGTGATGGATTTGTCTAAGTAAAGCGCAGGCACAGAAGATCGGGAAAGAAGGGACTCGTTTCGCACAGGAGAGCCTGAGCATGCAAAGATTGTACGACTACATGTTCCACTTGCTGAGCGAGTACGCGAAGCTCCAGAAGTTCGAGGTCACGGTGCCGCCCGCTGCGGTCGAGATCTGTGCCGAGACAAGGGCGTGCGCGGAGCAAGGTAAGGTGAGGGAGTACATGGATGAGACATTGGTGAGGTCCCCTAGCGGGGAGCTGCCTTGCTCGATGCCCCCTCCTTATGAACCTCACGAGCTTCGAGAGTTCATACAGAGGAAGGAGAACATCACCAAGGAAGTCGAGAGGTGGGAGGCTGAATACTGGGAGAAGATCCATCCCAAAAAGAAGAGAAGAAATTGAAAAGGAAAATACAACGGCCATATGATCTGTTCATGCTTGTCCTATTTCTTTGCCTCCTCTTTAATTTCTTAAGATTCTCTTTCCTTGCAACCATAGGGAAATATTAATCCATACACTTGCAACTTATTAATATTACTGATGGAGGAATTGTTCCCAGTGGCTAATGATCAGTGAAAAGGACAATAAGAAGGCATAAAGTTGGGTGAAGAAACCTTGGTTATTTCACCAAAAAATTTAGCGCTGATCTATGACGGGATCCTTGAAAATATGTAAACCTCCAATCAATTTCCACACGGACTCAAGAGTCCGCTTCCAAAACTGCAACAGCATTTTGATGATCATTAAGCCACCAAAAGAGTTTCTGATTTATCTGTATCAGAAGTGGCTCGTAGGCCTCGTTCAACCATAAAGTGCAACAGATGGAGCAGAGGAATACCACCAGGAACTCTCTTCCGCGGAAGTTTAAATAGTTGAAAGCGCACATACATATTCAGCAGTGCTAGTAACAGTATCTACATTGTATACGCACATCTTCAGCAGTGCCAATAACAGTATCTACATTATTCGGTACCTCTGTTACCGCAGAGTGGCAAATCAGAGAGCAAAAGGTACAGGTGAACAAACTAAGGAAAAAGGGGAAAGCGAGAGAGAGCTATGAACAGGCTCACACTTCCTGGTGATATATAGCCACATTGACCTGCAGCCCCGCGGGAAGGAAATTTGCCAGAGGTAGTTAGCTGGTCCTACAGGCTTGCTATTTCGTAGAAAGAGAAGTCCTTGACATATGTACAGGTTGATAATGCCAAACTCTTGATTTGCCCAGCAGAAAAGTTGGGCAAGGGCAACTCTTAAGTCTCCGGGGTCCTATTCACAAAGCTCGTGAAGGTGTCCTGAATCAATTCTTTGAGAATAATTTCACCCATGTCAACATGGAGGCTCTCTCCCTCCGAATGCAGATCCATCCACACATCCGACCCTGACAAGTCCTTACCGATAATCTGTTCGAGAGTGTGAGGAAGAGGCGGTGGAAGGAGGTGTGAGTACACGCGTTCACACACTTTATGAATGGCATGTATCTTGTCGGAGAAATAAAAGCAGCGAAGCAGAGAATAGTGACCGCAGAACTCCAAGAGAACCTCGTTGATGCAATCAAGGAGAAGCTTCTTGTCACGAAAAAGGAAGTCCCCAAAGAAATCTACCTCTCTAAGCAGCGCTATCTCGAGTAATTGGTCTGATGACAGAGATTTCAGGTACAGTTGATCCCAGTTTAGTTCGAAGGTCTGAAGTACTGCTTTGACATAGTTGAAAACTGATTCCTTATTTAAAATCTCTTTATAGATGTCCCAAGCAGTGGTGTAGACGTCTCTGTCTTCAAACTCGATTTGTAACATCTGAATTGGATGTCCTCCTGAAACGTTCATACAACAGAATTAGTTTAACTGTGACTGGGCATCAATGTAACCGAATTTCATGCAACTAAAGGTGAGGAGGTTTACGATATTTGGATGCGGTCCCGGTGGAGCTGTAGTCTTCCTCTGTAAATAATGGCTCGAGAACAGATACAGGACTGGGCTGCTCTGCTCTGTCAATACCTGTTTCTGGGTCCTCGGCATTCCCCATGGACAAAGCACATGGTCGTGATAAAGATGGGCAAAGCACGGATCCATTCTCACCAACAAAATTCTGCAAAGACAATATAATCACGGAGGCATCATAACGCAGCAGGATCAATGAGGGAGGTTACTAACTTGCATTTTTAACTTCTTGTGCAGACTGGACAGAATGAAATGAGACAAAAAAGGTTAATTGACATCTGTAGAAGCTATAATATCAGTCAGCGCTACCTTTCTAACATGTTGCTCGCATTCATTTACATATGGTGCTTCACATAAGTGTGCAGTGCTGCAGCTTTCAGCTAAGGATTCGTCAGATTCTCCAGTATTTTCTGGAAAAGATAAGACATTTCAAAGATTATGCATTTTGAGATTCTATGTTGTATTTGATGGAGAAGGAGACAACAAAAATATGAATTGAAAAGAGCGATTTCAATTGAGGACTACCTTCCAAGTTTGTATGCTCTACAGAGGCAAATGCCGCAAATCCGATCTCTTCTGCTACTATTTCGTTAGTGCTCGATTCGGTCTCTACAGTTTGTTCAGCAGGAACAATTGTATTGCTGTCCACAGTGCTTCCTATTTCTCTTGGGAACTTCACCGTATGACAAAATCTCGATCTTGCAGTTAGAGAGGTATCTCTTCTCGGACTTCCTCCCGGAGAACAGCTAAACTCAGGAAGTGAGAGGATCCGGCCGAGTTTATCACTGAGTGCAGCAGTCAGAGTTCCTGAACCTTCATCACTGCTGCTCAGCATCTCAGACAGATATTTCTTGGCCTGAATGTTGATCTTTGACACTGTTAGCTCAGAATTATTGGCCATTTTATGGTTCTTGTCTCCTGCTTTGGCTCGAGAGGCATTTTGAACATAGAAATGGTATTTGCTAAAGGGAATTGCACTTCTCAGCCTTCGCTTGATGGAAGAGAGGAAGGATCTTCGAGTTGTCCTTGCACCCTGCTCTTCACCTAGAGCGTCTTGGAAAAGAGCTGTACCAGAATGTATCAGGTTGGGCTTCAAAATGACGATTGCTTGAGCGTGCTCAGTTTCATCTGATGGTCTTCTCTCTTGAAACCCAGGGTTCTTCCCAAAAAAGTTTAGCTGCTCAAACTCGCCAGCTCCTGGCAAGTTGGCTTTTGAAAGTGAGTTAGACATTTTTTCTCTTACATAATGAGAATCCTGCAAATTCTGGCTCATATTTACGAGTTCTTTGCGCTTCCCACAGATAAGCTGCTGACTTAAAAGTTCCTTCACCGCTTCACACAGTCTTTCCTCGACCTGATTAGGATAAATTTGGTGGCAGAATTCCTCAACCATACCCTTGTCGCCTAGAATGTTTTCCAAACCTTGTTCTGTATTTTGCTGGCATGGGCGCTCCAATGCCCATTTTTTACCGTCTCCCAGGTCTCCTTGATTCAGATACTGGCTTTGCTTGGACCTTATCTTTCCTTTTTTACCAGTTTTTATTCGGCGACCTTTCTGTCTTGAATCTGATAGCTTACACTCTTTACCCGTTTCCTTTTCTATAAGTGTCTTCACACTAGCTGATGCTTCTCGATCAACCTGAAAAACTTGCAGGTTAACACAGTTAGATCGCCGTTCCCTCTCGATCAAGCTGAAATACTCACAATTAGCTAGATCAAGAGGGAAAAAGGAAGAGCGAGGCAGCAGCTTGTGACGACAATTGTCAAAAATTCATCCGCTTTCAGAGTATCCCATTTGAAAGTTCAACTGGAGGAGGAGGAGTTCTAGACTAACCCGAGTTCCTTGAAGATTTTCATTTTCATCCAACTTAGTCTGCTCTTCCATCGGCCATGTCGATTTACCGGAACCTGCAGAGGTGGGGAAGGAAGTTCAGAACAGAATGTTTACTAGCTTTTCTAATGAAATTGCTTTTGTGAAGCCATAACGCGGCGAAATGTGCACAACTTGTGTGACTTATGTAATTGACGAACGACAAGAAGTCTATACAAACTTGACGTCTGCGACTTAAAGATTCTACGAAAAACATGAGAATCTCTTACAAAAAATTGTTGTCCAGAAAATGCTTCAATTGAGAACCGCCAAAAAGAATAGATTTATTACCAGCGGGCTCTATGCTTCTCTGCCTTTCGTAGATGAGCATCTTCCGAGGAGATCTAAAGTGGCGAAAATCTAAAATACTTATTAGACCCCACACACGTACTAGCCGAACCTTTGCACGTCGAACATGGCATCTCTGGGACCTCTTTGCCATTGAAACTATTTTAGCAAGTTGGAGTCTCTATAACTAAGCATGCGAAACATGCAAAACCTGTAACGAAGTAATAAAAATGCAGCATCAATGCAAATGGTGTATTGTTTTGCTCGATTTACCCGACACCAATAATACTGTCATCAAGAGTCACACCCAACGCTGTTCCTTTTGCCTATTTAGTAAGTTCTTGTGCATTTTTGAACTCTCTGCTGGCAATTACTCTCAAACCAGCAGCACGAGTTTTGTTTGTCGAGAAATTCCCCATCATATATGCTAGAGAACTGGCAATAAAGTCAGCATGTTCTTCTTTTACCAAATTTCGACTAGAAAATGGTCTATTGAATTCATCTTGCAGGGAAAAAGAAGACTTTTTCAGACCACTTATTTAGACAAAAATGTTGTGCCCGGAGGCCGGTGGGTTCACAATCTTGTCAGAAAAAGTAGACTGGCGTCAGGGTGAGGGAAGCAGAAAGAACTGCTAATGACATGCATAATGATCACCCCGCAAGCTTCTGCGTTCCGCAAATGATATTTCCTCAGAACTTGAGAGTTGAACTTGAAACTGAAACATCTTGACAGTCCACCCCCACCCCCTCGCTCTCTCTCTCTCTCTCTCTCTATATATATGCACGTGCTCGTTTAAAGTTCTTAATGGCGGGTCAAGTTTGGTACCATCGTCACTAGTTCTTCTGCCAACCAGAAAGCAGGAAAAAGGTTACAGACGCAGAAGAGCTTGATGGAAGCATAGGAAGGGGAGTAGATGGTGCGGCAGAGTGGTTGAATTACCTCAGAGGGAGACCTGTTATCTCCAATCCACATGCACCCTCTACTTGAGCTGTCAGTGAAGTCTCAGTCACCCAGGGAGGGAAAATTCTCAAGAATCCTCCACGAACTTCGCCCCAAATTCATCTTCAACGGCGGGAGTTTAACTAAACCTCAGATGATGAATATTCTCAACTCAAGCACACATTTTAAAAAAACGTCTGTCGGGATTTAGTGGGGAAAAAGGAGCTTCCTTTTCTTATTCTGTCTCGGTGGGCATGGTACAGGGGAAAGAAAGGCAGATAGAGAGTGAGGGTACCGGGAATTTCTACGGGGAAATTCGGCAGTCGGCAGATAAAGACTGGAGAGAAAATTATATGAGTTTTGAAGAAAGAGGGACAGAACTAAGCAAAAGAAGAAAAGAGGGACAGTGGATGGACGAGTCTGGCTAGCAAGTGACTAGTGAGAGTGAAAGGCCCTAGGGAAGCTGTTGCGAAGCTTGCTGCTATGGTGTCGCTGTGCTACAGGACAGAGACAGAGACAGAGACAGAGACAGAGAGGGTGAAATGAAATAGGTGACGATTACGTAAAAAGAGTACGGTGAGTAAAATCAGGAGGGAAACCGGATCGTTGTTGCCATATAGCCATTGTTAAATATTTCTTTTTGTTCATGAGAATAGATCTATTTTGAATGTCTATGATACTTTTTTTTTGGTCGCCAGCCACGGTATCCAAGCAGGCCCCACCAGCGGTGAGATGGCATCTTTCAGCCAAACATACTTGACTAATCCGTTGGTCGCCCCGGGTCGCACGCCTGGCAATGGCGGGTGAGGCTCCCAAGAGGGGTGTCTGCGTACGTGAGGTCTCGAACCTGAGACCTCCTTAAGCGGCACCGAGCTGCTTACCACTCGGCCCAACCCCTCTTGGTGAATGTCTATGATACTTAAGATGCTCCTTGCTGAAGAAATGCTAACCCTATATACGATCGGTGGGATCAATGGATTTTGAGTTTAATTTTTATTAGTTGAATTTTCAGTACTATTTTATTTCTTATTTCTTTTATCTCTTATAAATTTATGTATTATTTTTGTACATTAAAAAAATAAATACAATCAATGGAACGTGGAAGGGGTGAAAAGTTAATGAGGTAACATATGGACGCAGAGGCGGGGCTATCGTTGGAAAATTAGTTACACACCAACGCGGGCCATCTCTACGCCAAACACCTGTATGGTAATTACAAAGAAATCCATTAATAAATTGGAAACTTGTGAATTTCATGAAAATTCCTCGAGTGAAAATCTAACACGTATATTTTGCACAAACTAATTGTTTTTATTATAAACTTTTTTTTAAAAAAAAAGCATTCGATGCAGACAGACTTCGTGCAGGACACGAGGCTTTCTTTCGAAAAATTGTGCGCTATAAAAAATAACTAGAAATGCACCTAATAAATGCTTTCTGGCCACGCGGAGTGGTAGAAACGGGAAAAAAATACTAACGAAGAAGATGCTCCCGTGACGTGGGGAGCAGTTGGGCCTTGACGTGGCCCACCCACTGGGCCCGGGTGGCAAGTCATCACTGCGACTGAGTGCCAAAAACTATACAAGCAAAAAAATCCTATTAAATTTTTTTTTATCTTTATATCTAGAATTATATTATTTTACAGAATCATTTTAACTAAAGTTTCGAATGAAATTCTTATGAATTATGAAACTTGATCAACCATTTGTAAAATGATTAAGCTCGATTATTGTTTCTTTATTTACCTGCCCTATATAAAGGAGAAAAATAAGGGGAAAAAAAGGGCCTTAGGATGATTTATTTAAAGGACGATGGGAGAAATTAATGGAATATAAATTGAGGGGGAAAAAATGGAACCAAGGGGGGTTGGGCCAAGTGGTAAGCAGCTCGGTGCTGCTTAAGGAGGTCTCGAGTTCGAGACCTCACGTACGCAGACACCCCCTTGGGAGCCTCACCCGCCATTGCCAGGCGTGCGACCCGGGGCGACCAACGGATTAGTCAAGTATGGTTGGCTGAAAGATGCCATCTCACCGCTGGTGAGGCCTGCTTGGATACCGTGGCTGGCGACCAAAAAAAAAAGGGGGAAAAAATGGATAGGCGTCAGGCCTCCCAGAGGACCACAACACTTGAAAGCAAAAATTCCAGTCATTTTCAAAGACGTCTACGCGCAAATGCCGACAGCTCTTCCCTCGTACCCATTTACCTTGAAAGGAATTTCTCTACCTGGTCGAGTTTTAAGAATAATCATGTATGTAATAATAATTAAATAATTTCCCCCCTAAAATCTAGCCACATTCAATTATTTCAATGACGAATTTCAATCCAAGAATTCTTGAAGAACTATGCATCTTCTGTACTTGACAAGAGTGTGAATATATAAATGTATCGGATGGGTCATATGAAATTTTATTTACTAGGAAAATGTCAACGCGTCAAACGTCGTACCATCGTATCGAGAACTCAGAGCTGTCGGCAGTAGGGTCCTCCCACCCCAAGTAACTTAATGGACTGAAGTTGGAGCAGGTAATGGATTGATCACGACCCGGAAGCACCTTTCTTGCATTTTATCATTATCATCAACGACAATAATAATTGAAACCATAGAATAATGATTAACATTAATCATACCAATATTAATAATAATAAAATAATTAGCTAAGAAGACAAAGGCAGTGGTTTTCCGATAGAATATTATCCTATTAATCAATGGGAAACCCTCACGTATGTGTCTCAATTCCCCGACTACCTCCGATGAAACAAACTCGGGTTGATGGGTCAGCTCAACTACTGGAGAAAAATAAACAGTTTATTAGTGCAAGCATAAGAAGAAAATAATTAACTAGCCAATATTTTTAATTATTAAAGTGTAATCACTCAACCCACCAATAGATAGCATCGCACCGATAATATTGAAGATAAACATAACTAAATAGTTAAAACTATTTCATAACTTGAATGAGACGTCTCATGGTCAACTGGTTAAAACAAATACGTACATTAACTTGCGGTTTCAGGAAGTTGACCAACTTGCTCAGTTTTTTTTTTCCAGAGGTCAATCTTTCTCCGAGAACCTAACGTGTTCAGTTTCAGGGAATTAACAACTGTGAACGGGCCGCGAGCCCAAAATAGACCGAGTGTGCATGGGTCTCAAAGAGTCCTTGGACTGAAGGGACTATGACCAACTTGGTGGAGACTTAGACTTGCCCGTGTGGAGGTCATGGAGGAGGAAGAATGGTGGAGCTGAAGTCCAAGAAATCTGTCCGTGTTCAGCCATCCGAGACAAAAGCACCATGCATTAAATGGTTTTATAAACAAGGTCATCCCATTACAAAACTTTTGTTGTAATGTAATTACCAATTACTTTGGCACGTTAGAATGAGTTATGATCGACATCAACATGTAGGAGGCTTGTGTGTAATTCTCCTTCAAAATGACTTGACGACGGCGCTGACTACCCACTCGAGGTGATTGGGAGAGTTGATGCGGGGCGTGAAGAGAGACAGTCATTTGAAGAGAGGAATAAACAGGGAGAAGAAGCACTAGTGATTTCCATGGTTCACCGAGAATCTCCGGAGGAACAAAATATCGGCTTCTCTGCGAATGGTTGGATGAGTTAATGAAAGGATTGTTGCTTCACCCAGAGAATTTACGAAATCTGTCGAAAGGAAAGATATGATTTATGGGGAAGAGCGGGATGATGCACTTGGAGTCGTGGATGAGCTCTGAGTAATCGAGCCTCAGCTGCCTCAAGCTCACAGATGGAAGGTTTCTTGTGAAAGTTCTTTTTCCTTGAAATTGAGAGGGCTACTGACAATTTCGAACCATCTGCAAGAATTGGAGAAGATGGACATTGGAGCATTTATAAAGGTTTTCTTCATCATACGCAAGTGGCAGTGAAAATGTTGCAGTCTGATAGTCCTCGAGCCCATCACAGTTTCATCAGGAGGCAAGATTCTTTATGTTGACATGTATTTCTTTCTCATCATCTTTTTAAGCAGAGTCAAGTTCCTTTTGGTGATTTTTTTTTTTTTGAAGGCTGAACCTTCTGAAATACGAACTTACCCTTGTTATGTGATGTTTATGTTTAATCGGGCTCAGCCTGACATCATGACAAAGTTGTGACATCCAAACCTCGTCCTAGTCGGCGTCTGTCCTCACTTGAGGATCCCTCACATGGACCCTCACTACCTCACCACGAGGGAGCTGTCTGCCAAGTCTGATGTACTCTTCTGGGGTCATTCTTTTACAGCTACTGACTGGGAGAGTCGCATTCAATTTTGCCAGAGAGATGCAAGAAACAGTGAACGGAGGAAACACCAGGTACTTGACTACCCTCCTGGACCCATTACCAGGAGAATGGCCGGTTAGATCAGTGACTGATCTGGCTTGCCTGGCGCTCAGGGGTTGTGACGAGAAGGATCCAGATAATAGACCTGATCTGGGGTCCGAGGTGTGGAGCATGCTTGAACTGCTGAGAGACTCTCACATCGAAGTACCGTCATCCGCTCAATCTTATCCTGAAGAAGATGATTGAGTTCCGGACAGCTACCCCTGTCCCATCTTGCACGTGAGATCCTCTTTCTTGTTTCGTTTCTGAAGTACCTAGACTTGATTCAGTTTTGAAGGACAACGGCCAAAAAATGAAATGTGATTAGATTTTTACTTTTAGTTCTTTAGGAAGATCAAGGCAAGTCCTCTTGTTTTGATCAAACAACAAAAATAATTGTGAAAGTCCAATATCATTTATCACTTATTTTACGCTTTGCTAGGAGAAGAAAGCAAGATAACTGGAACAGATTTCCCGCAATTGAAGTCGGTTGGTTCTAAATGATCTCGCCGGCTTGCTCGTATTTGCAGGAAATCATGCAAGAACCAACTGTTGCAGCAGATGGCCATACATACGAGGCAGAGGCAGTGAGAGGGTGGTTAAATAGCCGGCACAACACCTCCTC
The DNA here is from genome assembly GCA_037672795.1 of Lagerstroemia speciosa. Lineage (NCBI taxonomy): Eukaryota > Viridiplantae > Streptophyta > Magnoliopsida > Myrtales > Lythraceae > Lagerstroemia > Lagerstroemia speciosa. The sequence goes on along the minus strand of CM075289.1, from coordinate 10,047,867 downwards.
ACTGATGATGAACCTTCCGCTGTCTGCACTTAAATCTTGCCCCCGGCCCCCACATTGTCCGCTCAATAATCCAAGAGTGGCCCCAACGCCATCCTCAGTTTTCTGTCTCGTGAAGGTATCATGGAACGGACCCCAATAGGGCTTGGTGGATCCTGGAGGGTACAGGAACGCGGCCGCAATGAATCAACAATGCTTCTTGGCAGAGTGAAGTGAACCTTTACTCTTCTAGGGTGGTGATTATGGTCAAATGCGGAAGCGTAGCAGTTGTTTTGGGGGCTGAGTTGAGGTTGCTCAGTTTGCTCTAGGCAATGGCAATCACATTCAAACCTATTTTTGTTGGGGGGGGGGGGGGGGGGGAACAACACTAACCTCACCAACTAGATCTCTGTCTAGTCTCGAGCTTTAACTTAATAAAAACAAGTCCTAAGTGAAGTTGGGACATTAAATTGAAGTCGGTGCGACTGTGACTAAGGTCTCTAGTTTCTAACACTAATTCAATGGGACAGCTGCTGGGAGTTGTAACATAAATTGTCAGACGACAAAGCTGGCCAAAAATTAATACGACAGCTGCACCCAACCGCAAGAAGAAAGCAGAGGGAGAGGCAAAGGAAAAAGAGGACTTCCCAATATGATGCAAAAGTCAAGTGGTTATTGCCAAATTCTGGTGCATCATCCCCTGTTTCGGATGGCCTGAAATCAAAAATCTATTCCACGAGTCATGTAATGTAATAACTCCGACTCGAATGCAGCTCGTTTGACACAAAAACAATAAAATTTTTACATGTCCTCATGTAACGCATACTCCATAAAATAAAGGTACCGAGCTTGTGAAATTCTTGGATTGCAATTCCGTCTAATGAAATGCTGGTGGTTGAAGGGAAGACCGATATCTATTCATCAGTCCAATCTGGCGGTAAGTATTCAAGCCAAACCTTACCAATAATTGTCTACTCTAGTTTATGATCACAAGAAACCGATGATGTTTTCCAATTCTGAAATAAAAAAATAAATATATGAACATAACCCCAAGAAATAGTGGAAAAGTAAATTAAATATATACTGTCCCGACAATTAAAAGAGGAGCCAATGGAATTCAACTACTCCAACCACCCCAACAATACGATCTTTAATTTACGTACGGAGGCTTTTTTTTTTTTTTTCCTGAGTACGCACAGAGGCTATTAATCCAAAAATTTTAAATGCCGGTCTCTTGTTCAGTGCCATAAATGCGGTCTCATTTTGCCAATATTATTATTATTATTATTATTATTAATGAGAAATTCTAAGATTTTATTCACTAAAAACACCCGCCAGAAATTCTAGGCTGGACGAACACGTTGCTGAGGCCCAAATTCGTCATTTCTGGTCCCTCGGCTCCCGCATTTAAAACCTCGTGATCTTCAGTCCCTTCCCACCACTAAAACGAGTCTCTCCCTCCCTCCACGAAAGCTAGAGAGAGAATCATAGTCGAGAAGAAGGAGAAGAAGAAGAGCGCTGCATCTGAGAGCTCCAATGTCGCAGCAGAAGCGGAGGTTCCCGACCATCGCCGAATGCAAAGGCTCGGCTTACGAGTCGATCGCGGCTGATCTCGACGGGACCCTCCTGCTGTCTCGGAGCTCGTTCCCGTACTTCATGCTTGTGGCGATTGAAGCAGGGAGCCTCCTCCGCGGCCTGATCCTGCTCCTCTCCCTGCCGATCGTCATCGTCTCCTACCTCTTCATCTCTGAAGCACTCGGCATTCAGATCCTGATCTTCATCTCCTTCGCTGGCCTCAAAGTCCGTGACATCGAGCTTGTTTCTCGCGCTGTTCTTCCTAGGTACTGCTCCGTCCAACCTTATGTTCCACTTCTTGCTGCGTTAATGGATCATTGGTGCCTCATAACTACTGCTACTGATCTGGTGAAATTGGTGCGTTTACTTGGTTATTGCGTTTAAATTTCTTTGGACATACTTACACTGGTAGACTTGCAGCTTTAAGAAATCCAATTTTTAGCTTCGATTCGAACATAGTTTGATTGCTAGAATTTCAAGCTCTTTGTTGCTACAGTTCATCTAATCTGTATATATTGATTACTGACGATGGAGCTGGTTTAGAGAACTCTAACTAAAGTCTCAAAGAAATTACTCGCAAGGTGTGAGATCTTCATATTTTAAATACTCTGTCAACGTCCCGTGAAGCATATTATGACTGTTGGCATTAATTTGCTGATCGACTGGTATTTACTCTGACCAATTTCTATGGTTCTATAAGGTTTTATGCAGCTGATGTGAGATCGGACAGCTTTAGAGTGTTCGATAAGTGCAAAGGAAAGTGGTGGTGACGGCAAATCCCACAATCATGGTAGAGCCATTCGTGAAGGACTTCCTGGGCGGAGATAAGGTTTTGGGACAGAGATCGAGGTGGATCCGAGGACTAAAAAGGCCACAGGGTTCGTGGAAGAAGCCCGGCGTGCTAGTCGGGAAATGGAAGCGCCTCGCTATCATGAAAGAGTTCGGTGAGGAATCTCCAGATCTTGGCATTGGAGATCGTGAAACTGATCACGATTTCATGGCGGTATGCAAGGTTCGTGCTCTATTATTAATCCTCATAGTTTTACCATAGCCCTTTCGATTTTCTTTTCATTTTCATTTGCGATTTAGGCATCAATATTCAAACTAATAACACATTCCTTGGGAATAATAGAACAATGAACAAGCTATAGAAATGTGACATGATTTGATTCAAATAACCGCGACAAGAGACATCTGGCCTAAAAAAAACAAATGAAAAATTTGAATTGTTTTTCGAATTTTTCATATTAAAATCTATGGATAGATGTGAGTAAGATGTGAGAATGAACATTAATACCACATAAACATATTAAGCATGTGAAATTCATAAAATATTAGATGATACCAACTCATAAAAATAAATTACAAATAAACTTATTCCTTGCATGTGAAATTCATAAAATATTACTTATTTACGTAATTTAATTGGTGATTTTTAGTTTTACTGGACCAACTGGAATAAAAAGTAGCATACTTTTTTATTTAGCCTGCTAATTGCATGAACACAAATAAATATATTGAAAATGAATTCCTGTAAAAAGACTTAGTGTAATAGTACAATGTAACTTATCAACTTAGAATTAATAGATGCTGTATTTGATCATCCCTGCTTGTTTGTTTGCATTTTTTCTATTACATTTATGGATCTCCAAGTAAAGGAACAAGACCCATTAAACGAAAATAAAAATTAATAAAAGAAATTCTCCTGGAATTTTTTTTTTTAAAAAAGGCAACCTGCTGCATGCAAGTCAAAAGCTACATTTTAAATAAATGAATCGGTAGAGGTAGTAGGATACTCCTTTCTTTTAAATAAAATTTTAATTTTGAGTTTTATAAACGGATAGAATTCACTTCGAAAGAGTTTTATCCCTTGGTGGACTGAAACTCGAATTAAATTAGATAGAATCTGTTAAATTTCTGAATAATAATGGTATAAATTTGAAAAAAACTGCATTTAATATAGGAAGAAGAAATTACAAGAATTTAGAAAAAGGATAAGGATATTAAAAGGCCCCACCGTCTTAACCATCTCAACGGCCAACCAGCTACATTTTCTAGTGGCCCACCAGCGACATGTATGTAGTTAGTCCTACAAGGCATAACAGAGCGCGAACGTGTGACTCGGAGTAAAGATGCGATGCAGTTGCAGTGCGCCAAAGAGCAATCATATGGGCATTTCCATAAAACATTAACAGCATCAACAACACTCTCGTCCTTCTCGCAATTACACGAAACTGTTTACTGTGAGAGATTTCTTCTCATTTGTTAGAATATTTTTTCTTGGTTACAGGGGAAGTTTAAGAAAAATAAAATGGAATAAAAAGAATATGAGAATAAAGAATTATATAGAATCACAATATTT